>JAGFMF010011752.1:5697331-5708575 GCA_019455555.1 Galemys pyrenaicus
CCCGCTGCTCCCCTCAGCAGTGTACTTTCGCTGATCTGCCTGTTCTGCTCCCCGCTCTCTGTGGTGAATCCTCTCACCCCCCTACACCTCTGGCCTGTATCCTAGTGCTTGTATGCATAAATAAATAAATCTTTAAAAAAAAAAAAAAGAAAAGAAAAGCCACCGAGGGCTCCAAGACTCCCTTTCCTTGACCCATCTGCCCAGAACCATCCCGACCCTGCCCAGGGCTGCCTTTCCTGCCACTACACACACACAGGATCCCCTATTGTACCTTATCAATCTGGACTGTAAAAGAGGTTGAGTTTGACCTAATGCAAGATGATTAAGAAGTATAGTATTTCTTTTTTTTTTTAAATAACATGTTTTTTTTTTAAAGATTTATTTATTTATGCATACAAGCACTGGGGTACAGGCCAGAGGTGTGGGTGGTGAGAGGATTCACCACAGACAGAGCAGGGAGCAGAACAGGCAGATCAACTGAAGTACACTGCTGAGGGGAGCAGCGGGCACAGCAGGAGAGGTCTGCTGTGCCATGTGGGTCCCCTCCCTGGCTGGCAGCAGGGATTGAACTCGTGCTGCAGTGGCTGCGGTTTTGCTTCATAGTGCGTTGCTTAACCTACTGCGCCACCAGGGAGGCCCAGGATTTCTTTTTTAAATGATGGGTATGCATAAAAGAAATGAAACATGAGCAATGATACATGTTTTTATATTTGCCCTCATATTAACCATTTTGATTGGTGTCTATCTCTATAGATCTACACACTCATCTGGTAGCATTTTATTTTGTTGAAAGAACTTCTTTTAGTATTTCTTATCGGGAAAGTTTCTAAACTTTTACTGAACTGGGAAAAAATCATTTTGCCTTCAATTTTGAAAAATGTCCTTGCTGGATATAGAATTCTAGGTTGGTAGATTTTCTGTCACCACTTGAAAAATTACATTCTGTTGTGTTAAGTCCTGTATGGTTTACGATGAGTAGGCTGCTGTGTTCTTATCTTTGTTCTTCTATACATAATGCATTTTTCTCCTCTAATTGCTATTTAGATTGCTCTTTGACTTTGGTTTCAGAAATTTAATTATGAATGTGCCTTGGTGTTTTTTTTTTTTTTAATTTTACTTTTGTTTGGAATTTCTTGAGCTTCTTGGATTCATGGGTTTACATTTTTTTTTTCGTAAAGTTTAGATAATTCTCAATTCTTCAAATAGTGTTTCTATCTTCCTAACACCACATTTCCAGCACTCCATTATACATATGTTGATGACTTAATGTGATCCCAGAGTTCACTGGGGCTCTTTTGGTGTGTTTGAGGTTTTGATTTTTGCCTTTTTTCCCACCTGTGCTTTATTTTAAATATTCCTGTTGCTTTGTCTTCAGAAATGGTGATCTTTTCTTCTGCATTATATAATATGCTGGTAATCCTCACCACTCTACTTTTTGAATCATGTATTTTCATCTCTATAAATTACCTCTAGGTCCCTTACTTTCACAACAATCTGATGAGGTAGGTACAGTTGTTATTCTTGTGTTACGGGAATTGAGGCCTGAAGTCGCACACGGAAGTCATCCAAAATTAAGACATCCAAGAAGTCTGTCCAGAGTTAATGGATTGAGCCCTCTCCTTCTTGGGAGGAAGGAATGCTCTTCTTTTCTTCCTTTTTAGTTAAAAATAATGAAACTAGGATAATCAGAAGAATTATAAAATGTTGTCCTACTGCCCTTTCATTTTTAACGAAGATTATTTAATTTAATGCATAGAAGAACTGGGGTACAGGGTTCTGTTTGGCACATGGGTCACTGCTCCAAAGCAATGTGTGCCTTCATCTTTTTGATCTGTATGTGGATTCAGTAATGTCTGTGTGCTCTGGTCCATGCCACAAATCTGGCTTCCCCATCACGGATGCAATAATTTCCCATTAACTAAAAACCTGGAACAAAGAGAAACTGACTAGAAGTGTGGAGGCGGGTGAGAGGATTCACCAGAGACAGAGTTGAGAGCAGAACAGACAGATCTACTGAAATACACTGCTAGGAGGAGCAGCAGGAAAGACAGGAGAGGACTGCTGCACTGCATGTGGGTTAGCTCCCTGGCCAGGGATCGAACTCAGGTCACAGCGGTAATAACATGATAGTGCTGAGACTTAACCTTACACCAACAGGGAGCCCCCCAACCCCTACTGTCCTTTTAAAAGGTATACTGGAAAAGGAAACTCGTGATAACCTTAGAACAAACTCTTACATACTTTTGACCTATTGTGGGTGAAAGCTTGTTTTTGGCACATGGCTCACTGCTCCAAAGCAATGTGTGCCTTCATCTTTTTGATCTGTATGTGGATTCAGTAATGTCTGTGTGCTCTGGTCCATGCCACAGATCTGGCTCCCTCATCACGGATGCAATAATTTCCCATTAACTAAAAACCTGGAACAAAGAGAAACTGACTAGCAGCATTGTTTTCATCACTAAATGGACTACAGGACGTGTCACCCACTGATAAGAAAACCAACTTCAAAACATTGCCTTTCAGTAAGGGAGTCACCAACATCTCACTCAAAAATGAGTATTTAAAAATGTAGGAAGGGAAAAGGTCAATGAGCCCAAGTGGGCCTCTGACATAAAGCAAAATGAGTAATAAAAAGCAATTTTATCTGGATAAGTCTTGATTATCCAGCAGGTAGCAGGCTTCAGTGAACGTTTGCCACCAATCTGCAAAGTGACTTTTCACACTTCTAGGAGAAAAAGATAAGCAATGCTTTCCTAGTAAATCATGATCACAGAATTCCCTCCCCCACCCCACCCCTGTGCCCAGCCAGGTTGGCAGTAAAACAGTACACATAAGAAGAACGTATAAATCATTGTATTGTTTCACTTAGGTATTAGTTTCGACTCCCCTCAAACAAAACTCTATAATCAAGCTTACTCCAGTACCCGAAAATTAACATATCATCCCACACATACCCCAGCTCTGAGACAGAGGAGCTAATAAAATCGGCAGAAACTGGAGCCAGAGCTAGCATAAGAGAAAATAGAATATCAGCCCAGAAATGTAGGTGACCAACTTTACAGTCTATCATTTTTCATTTAGGGACTTTCTGACCTGGTGCAAAAGCTTATGTGTTCTATCAAACCCCAAAGGTGGTAGATGCACTGCCCAGGACACACTGATCATCAGAGGTATCGTGGAAAGGATAGCCCCCATGGGCAGGAGTTTGGGCTAAATGATTCTAGTGCTGAATTTGCTGATGAACAGTTGCATCCAATGGCAGAGGGAAGCCTGCGCCTGCACTGAAGCTGCTGAAATTCTTCCAACAAGGTTCCCTGTGGCAAGTAGGGGTGAGCTATCTCCTTCTGAAGGAGCTACCCTGGCTGCCTTCCAGTGAACACTTGCTACATAGAGGGTGGGTAGGTCACAGGATCTGACACCTGTGGAGATGATGCTGGAGCTTTCCTGAGTGCTCTCTGTGGTCCCCAGCCAAGGCCAAGCTCTTGGACTCCACTGAGGAGTCAGTCCCTCAGCAGTGATTCAAACCATTAAGTCCAAATTTCCCACCCAACAGGTGGGTGATCATTTGTCCATGCATACAGGAACTGGGGTAAAGACTAGAGGGGCATGTGAGTAAGAGGATTCACCAGAGACAGAGTGGGGAGCAGAACAGGCAGATCTACTGAAGTACACTGCTGAGGGTTGCAGAGGGAGCGACAGGAGAGGTCTGCTCCACAGGTTATTCCCCCTGGCCAGTGAGAGAACTCATGTTGCAGTGGCTGCAATAGCTTTATAGCGCTGAGACTTTAACCCTGTGTGGAGGCCCCAAATGGGAGATCTTTTCTGTGACTATAACCTATGGCATCTAAAGCAAAGTGGTGTCCACCTACAGGTGAACACTGATGCTGCAGGTCCCAGAAATGTCCCAGAGATATTTAACTGCTGGACAGCCATCACATTGTTTCTTAGCTCCTATCAGAGGACCAGAGAAGTCTACAGCAGGACTGAATCAATTCAAACTTCCCAGATAAAAACTTGAAAACCCTGTGAATACAGTCTTGGAAATTTTTCTTTTGCTTCTAACTTTCAAACAAAAATCATTAAAATTTAAAACCTAATAATTGATTTATTCTTCTAGCCAGTGTGAGTTTTCCTACTCTGTTCCAGATACAGGACCTACAGCTCTTACTGGAAATCCAAGTAAAACCTGTAGAGGGTCTTGGATTTTACTGCTCCCTGAGCACTGATTGGCCGCTGAACACATAAGAGGATGCAATTCCTCCTCCTTTCCCTGGGCAGGCAGCTCCACAGACTGCAAGGGAAGTGATACGTGTCCGAGCCGATGATGAGCGCTTTCCTGTGCATTTCATCAAAACTGAAGCCAAGTCCAAAGGGTTATGTCAAGGAAATCACATCAGACAGTGCCCTTTCAACATCTAAATGCCTGTGCCTTTAAGACACTGAATAGAATTGATGATTTTTCCCCTGAAACTATTTGTTCTAAGGAACACCTGGAACACTATCTCTTTTCACTTGTTTGCAAGAAGCAGAGACTGCAAAGGACAAGCAAGAATCACAGAGCGGAGACAGCATGATGAAACAGCACAAAAGCAATTATGAGCTGTTGTGTTGCTCTTGGTTTTGGCTGTGAGAGGAGCAGTTGGAAATGATAAGTGTAAAATACATACAATTGGTGGTGGTGAGAGTGGCTGGGGATGGAGCACGAATGGAATTCTCATTCTTGTGCTTTTCTGTTTTGATCAGCTGGAAACTCCTCCAGAAATCATTGATTCTGCCATTCCTGGCACATCTCTCTTCTTACATAAGCACAGAGTGAGAAGGTTAAGGGAGAAGTCACTGGCTTTAGAGACCTGAGTTCTAGGCATGACCCTGCAACCACACAGTTTATAGTACTTGGGCAAGCATAAAAATAAGTAACCTTTCTTGAGGACCTACTATGTTCCAGGAACCCGTCCAGGGCTTTGTGTCTATTAATTTAGTTAAACATCATAGTGGCAGTAGTTCCTATTTTCACACCAATTTATAGATGAGACAGCAATTAAGTCACTTGTCCAATGTCACACATCTCAGAGTGCAATTACCCAGGATTCAGACCCAGCTTGTGACACCTGGGCACAAATTCTTAATACCTACATTACTTTTTACCTACACTCCTACTTTCTCATCTTAAAAATAAATTACAAACCTCATAGATTTATTGTGTTAGTTAAATAAGATATTGTATATTTACTTAGCACAGGGCCCAGGGTATAATAAGCAATGTGAAAAATGACAGCTATTCTTTCTTGCCTTTCTTTCCTTCTCCTTATAGCCCAGACTCAAAGAGGTGGAACCAGCAGGGAGGACTTGAAGAAAGCATGCCAGTTTCTTTTCTTCCCCACCCACGGAGCCCTGTGTCCATATACTATTGTGCTACATAACTAACATAGGAATAGTAATGAGGCCACTGGGTGCCAAGAACATGTTAGGCATTGTATAAAACCCGTCATTCTACAAAACCTGTTTGCTTCCCAAGCCTACCCAGGCTCTGATGAGTGGGTTTAAAATTACTAGCAATATATCCATTGCAAACCCTTTTAGTCAAGAGGGGCTGCTGCTTTGTCTTTAAGGTTTTGTCTCTGCAAGAATACAGGCTCTTTTACTTCAGCAGCAAGGGTGTGTGGGTAGCAGCCAGAGTCTGTAACATTTGGGGTCCTTAAGCCTTTATGCACCTGTTGTTTGGCCCTCACGACTGACTACATTGACTTGGTTGGAATTACAACTCAATTTACACCCTATATTTTCCCTCTATTTATTCTGCATCATACAGGATTCGAGATTTAACAGCATTTTTTTTTTTTTTTACTTTCTGGCCTCCTCTCAAGAGTTTATTTGATTTCTACAAGCCACATAACAGTGTTCTCTGCAGCCAATAATAAGTCTTCAAGTGGACACTCTAACCAGGCTCCCTTCCTTAGCAACATGCACCGGCAGCCTCCTCTTCTCTCCTGCACGCAAGAGACAACCTAGCAAAAGGAGTTTCCATTATTAGAATGAAGCAAAAGCTAGCTCAACCAGTAAGAGATTCCATTATCATCAAATGGCAGGGTGGTTCCTTGGCTGTTTCCTCCAACAGAAAACTCTAACTCTATTTCTTTAGGAGGCTGTAAGGCCAACAACTGGCTATAATCCAGGCAGCAAGAATTGCTCCTGATGCTCTGTTGTAACATGAGTTAAGTGTGTTTGCTTCTCTAGGACTCAGTTTTCGATCTGTAGAATAATGTTCTCTGACATCTTTTTTATTTTATTTATTTTTGTGCAGCAGAATTGGGGTGCAGGCCAGGTGTGGGGGCTGAGAGGATTCACCAAAGACAGAGTGGGGAGCAGAACAAACAGATCTACTGAAATACACTGCTGAGACAGGAAACAGGAGAGGTCTGCTGTGCCGTGTGGGTCAGCTCCACGGGTTGAGGATCTAACTCAGGCCATTGTGGTGATAGCGCTGAGATTTAACCCCTAGGCCACTAGGGAGTCCCTCTGACATCTTTATTACAGAACTTAAAGCATTTCCCCATATGCTCCTTTTTACTTCTCACTGTCCTGTAATTCAGGCATAGATATTTTTCTTCAGGACCTGAAAGGAAACAGGTCAGCAAAAAATGTTGGGACCTACCCACAGAAGAAATCTCACAGGAATAAGAATTCATGTTGTTTACCTTATTACTAAATACTATTATTGTCTAAAAATGTCTTTGTCACAAAATGAAATCATAGAAATGAACCAATTTCCTTTCAATTCACTTGAATTGGCTATTTCAATGAACCAGAGATTTGAAAAGAATCAATCTAATAGAAAGCATTAATGCTCAGTCAGGAAAAAAAGTTGAACAGAGTTTCCACATTAGAGAAATATTTCATACTCGGCGTCTGCCACCTTGAAAACACTGACTATTTAATCCTCACGGTTACCTTATGAAATACATTATTAGCCATTATTAGTTCCATTTTACAGCTGGAGGAACTAAGGAAGAGTGTTCAAATGGCCTCTCTGGGGTCTCAGAGGAAGTTAGTACTGCATAGGAGAAATTCTTGTATTTGCTCTCTCTCTCTTTCTTACACAAATAGAGAAAACAGGTTGTCTGGAGAGGTTCTCACAGCTGAAATCATTCCTGCAGCTAGAGACACACATTCACATCATGTCAGCTTTGGGGCACAGTAGCAGCTATATATAAAATGCAAAATAGAAACAAATGTAAGTTCCATATTGGGAAAACACCCATGAGGCTGTGTTCCTCTCACTGTAGTCACTGGGCTGCCGGGGACTTGGGAGGACTCTAAATCATTCACAGGCTGTGACTCTTACTCTCGTATGCATGAATTACCTATATTACCTGAAGACATTTAATTAAAAGCTGATGTCTTCTTCTGTGTATCTTAACCAAAAGTAGTGCAAGAATTCCTGTTGGTTTTCAAGATGGGGAGTGTTTGTGCGTGGTGGCAAAGCGGGCATGTTTATATACGTGTGTGCATCTGTGTGTGATGTCACTGAGGCAGTTATTAAGCAAAAACTACTTATCAAGACTGTGACTACTTGTTGCTAGGAAATAGAAATAAAATATTCTCTCTCCTTACAAGGCATTTAAAATTTAGGTAAAGAAACAAAATACACACGCACACACACACATACACCCCTATATATAAAACTAGACTAGGAATTAGTAAAACCTACAGATTAAATATATGTTACTTTCAATTTTACTAAACCTCATATTCCCTAAGCTTTTTTAATCATGATTTTTTTTTTTTTTTTTTTTTTTTTTTTTTTTTAAAAAAATAANTAATCATGTTTTTTTTTTTTTTTTTTTTTTTTTTTTTTTTTTCAAAAATTACCTAGGGGCTCCCTGGTGGCACAATGGGTTAAGCAACGCACTATGAAGCAAACCACAGCCACTGCAGCATGCGTTCGATCCCTGCTACTAGGGAGGTGACCCACATGGTGGAGCAGAACTCTGTCCTACCTCGCTCGCTGCTCCCTCAGCAGTGCATTTCAGTTAATCTGCCTGTTCTGTTCCCCACTCTGTCTCTGGTGGATTCTCTCACCCCCCACACCTCTGGCCTGTACCCCAGTGCTTGTATGCATAAATAAATAAATCTTTTTTAAAAATTACCTAGGGGGCCTCCCTGGTGGCCTACAGGTTAAACTCGGCGCTACCACCAAGACAGCCCACCAAGATGGACTGAGTTCTAGCCTGGCCAGGGAGCTAACCCACATGGCCCATTCGCCTGTCTTGCCTGCTGCTCCCCTCAGCAGTGTATTTCAGTAGATCTGCCTGTTCTGCTCCCCACTCTGTCTCTGATGAATCCTCTCCCCACAATCCTGCCATTTCTGGGCTATACCCTAGTTTGTCTATACAAAAACAAATAAAATTTTAAAAATCATCTAGTAATGCCACTATAATTAATTCCTTATTTTGAAAATTAATATTCAGGTTTAGAATTTCCAAAAAGGTCTTTATATCTGTGCTGTCTTATAAAACTATTCTACAATTTAAGTGACTAAAGACTGCTGAATCTATATTTGTATTTCATTAATGTAGATTAAATTGAGGCAATAAGTCATCCATGGTGGTGTCATCTCTGTTATTCTCATTGAAGAGCCTCCTTGAACAGTAATTTATAGTCAAGATTCCAAGTCATGGTTGCTTAACATGTGGATTAGCCATGCCTTCCATATCTCTGTTATTTACAAATTTTTGAACTTTTTTCATTGCTTAATGTTTATGCACAATTTTTTGTGCAATTTCGATCTTTCTAATACCCTGAGATTTATAAATTTAGGGTAATTAAAAAGTTAATACAAAGGAGTACAATGAGATTGGATAATAATATGTGAAACTTCCTTCTTAGTTTGATCACTTTTGCAGAAAATCAAGATATTTGTTCTATTTTTCAGAAATAGCATTACTGTGAAATGTTCTTTTTCAGTGTTTTCAATAAAACTGAAACACTGGTCTGCAGAACTGTTAGATAGCTATTCTTTTACTGAGTTTTTGAGCATTAAGTGATGTCTGCTTAGAGTATATGGGCATTATTTGCAAGGGAAAGTACTGCATAAAGTTAATTATGTTGTGACCAAAGACCAGTCTTAGGCTAAAGTCCTTTAATAAAAAACAGCTTAAGTATCTTTGTTTGAAATTTTGTGGTAAAATAATCACTGGAAGTGGAATAGATATGCCTTGATTGATAATAACTGTCCCATAAAAATATTTTTCTAAAGCTGAGCAGTTGCTAGGTAACACAAAATGCCGTTTTAAAATTCATCTTAGTGAAGGTTATGTATATTCACTCAGCAAATCTTTACTGAGCTTCTTCATTTGTATAGACAGTGTCATGCTTGCTATGTCAATTTTAGAGGAGGCAATGGTTATAATTACCCAAGGGCAACTGCCAGTGTCACCACCGACAAAGAGAAAATCATTATAATTTTATGTTACTAAGGATTGAATAATTACTAAGTACCAGGCCTTATACTAAATGTTCATTGCAGTTATTTTTTTTCTTTTTTTAAGATTATATTTATTTATTTTTGCATAGAAGACCTGGGGTGTAGGTCAGAGGTGGGGGTGGGAGGAGGCAGTGAAAGGATTCACCTGAGACAGATTAGGGAGCAGAACAGGAAAATCTACTGAAAGACCTGCTAGGGGGAGCAGCGGGTGAAACAAAAGTGGTCTGCTGTGCCAGATGGGTCAGCTCCCTGGACAGGGATCTAATTCAGGTCGTTGAGGTGAAAGCACTATCACTTAACCCCTAGACCACCAGAGAGGCCAGTAATTGAAAAGTCAATATAAGATATGCACCTATATGTTTACTGATTTTATGACAAAGTGAAACTGAAATGCAATAGAAAGTGAACTGTCTTCCCAATTGTAGCTATTATTGCACTTAATCCTCTGGGTTATCCCTTAAGATAAGTTTATTAGCCCCCCTTTTATAAGTAAGAAACCTGAGAGCTGGAGTCATGAAGAAATTTATCAAAATTTATTAGTGCTAATAGCATAAAGAACCAGATTTCAGGGCCTCCCTGGTGGCACAGTGGGTTTAGCAACGCACTATGAAGCAAACTGCAGCCACTGCAGCACGAGTTCAATCCCTGCTGCCAGCCAGGGAGGAGACCCACATGGTGAGGCAGACCTCTCCTGCTGTGCCCGCTGCTCCCCTCAGCAGTGTACTTCTGTTGATCTGCCTGTTCTGCTCCCTGCTCTCTGTGGTGAATCCTCTCACCCCTCCACACCTCTGGCCTGTACCCCAGTGCTTGTATGCATAAATAAATACATCTTTAAAAAAAAAAAAAAGAACCAGATTTGACACTCATGAATTTCTAATCCCAAAGAGTTGTGTCTCAACCACTATCTTCCATTGTCATGGGTAATACATTTACTAGCATTTATCACACACACTTAACCATCCTCGGCAACATGGTACCTTACTAGTTTACAGTTAACAAAACATTTTCACTCAGGTATCTCTTAACAACAACACTGCAGGTGGGTGTTACTTATTCTTCTTCTCTTTTAGTGTTGAGTCAATTGAAGCTCAAAGAAATTAAGAGACCTACCTAAAATTACACAACTGTATGACATAGTGTGAAGACTGGAAACTGATTTCAAATCCTCAGCTTTGTTTCTGTGCCATTTTTACTGCAAAGAGATAAAATAAATAAGGATGGAAATTCACTCAACACAAATACAACATATACACTCAAAAGGTAAAGAGGCATACTGTATTTCTTTGTTCTAATAAAATGATAGTTTTATTTTTTAAGATTTATTTATGTATTCAAGAGCTGGGGTACAGGCCAGAGTTGTGGGGGGTGAGAGGTTTCACCAGATACAGAGTGGGGAGCAAAACAGGCAGATCGACTGAAATATACTGCTGAGGAGAGCAGGGGGTGAGGCAGGAGAGGTCTGCTGCCCCATGTGGGTCCCCTTCCTGGCCGGGGATTGAATTTGTGCTTCTGTGCTGCGGATGCTTCATGGTACGGTGCTCAACCAGTTGCATCACCAAGAAGGCCCTAATAAATGATAGTTCTAATGAAAATATACTTTTTTTTACAAAAACTTAGTAACAATTAAAACTATTAACAAGCCTAATAAGAAAGGCTATTATCTATACTTGGAAAACCCTAAAAGCTCTACAGAAAATCTAATTAAAACAATCAATCAGTTTAGTAAAGTAGCGGGATACAAAATAAATGAACAAAAGTCA
>JAGFMF010011752.1:5710480-5809872 GCA_019455555.1 Galemys pyrenaicus
AAGGGACTGAGGTGATGGTGCACGGGTGAAATGGTGGTGGGTACCCCCTGGGGACTACAAATGATGTCAAATATAACTAATAATAAAAAAAAAAGAAAGGCTATTATCCATTAATTCTCACGAAATGTTAGGATTTTACTAATTATAAGGTCTAGATTACATAGTTTGTCAGTTTAATAGTTTCAAAGCCTGCAGACCTTTAAGATTCATAGCCAATGATTTTATCTTTTTCACTACAGTCAGTAAAAAGGAGTAATTCATTATGAGTTTTAATATGAAAATAGGAAAACTTTTCCAAAATGAATTGTTCATGAAAATTTAACGAACCAAGAGGTCCTTGACCCTTGTTAGCTCTTGAAGTTGTCATTTTTACATTTAAAATGGAGAGGAGGGAGTGAAAATTTAGTCCTGTGAAGGATGCTTAAAGGTTAATATTCGAAAAGTCAGTGCCAACAACAATTTATACACAGCACGAAGAGCAACAAGTTCTGTTTCTGCGGTTTGTATCTGGAGAGGAAAACAAATCACAAGGAAAAATTCCAAAAGAGGTTCAAATTTATTCTCCAACCTCACAACCTAGTTCAAGTTTGCCTATGTGGTTTTATTGCTCAGTTCACACACACAAATTAGCACTGGAGATCCTAAAAGCCAGCTTAAAAAAAAAATCTTTTGCTCCTGGTGTTGATGAAAGAAAACACTCTTTCTCAAAAATGTGATTATTTGTTTCCTCACAGGTTCAAGATGTGTGAAAAGAGAGAGGGGAGTCTCTTTAAAAGAACTTCCTTCTACTACATTTTAAAATGTTGTTCTTTCCTCAGTGATGGGCAATCAGGGGCTTCTAAAAGCAAAAAAACATAATGGTATCTTTCAAATTGGTCAACAGGGAACTTAGTGTCAAATTATGTATATAACCAGAATGCCACAGAGTTGCTTTCTGGAGTTAGTTGGCTGTAGGAGGGAAAATAATATAATAATTCACATTTTAAATCACTAGGATTTAACATTAACCTTTCCTACAGTAAAATCCCATTGGAAAAAAAACCTTGCTACAACATTCCCTCAAGAATAACTTTTTATAGTTATAGTCAGATTAAAATATGGTTTTCTTGTAAGGTGAACATTACTACTATAAGCCACCATCTGTATTATGTATTACTGGAAAATTAGTGAAATTATATTGAAATAAGCATTAGTATAGAACCAATTATCTAACTAAGGAAAACCTTCACAAATCTAACCATTCATAAAAAGGATATGAGAAATGTAAGTTACAAAAAAGTGTATTTTGCTAAAGTCATATAACACAATGATTAGAGGGAAAATATGCAAATTGCCAAGAAGTCCAGGAGTTCAGAGTACAATCTCCTGGCATAACCGTGTCAGTCACTCATAAACACACCATGGGCATTAGCGTATGAACTTTATCTAATACCTTTCGACACTTGGGACCACCGCCAATCAAACTAGTTTTTAAAAAATACATTTTTTTTTAAGTCAACTTAAGTGATTTTTTTTTTTTTGTAATTTGCACTTGGTGACAACCAAAATGATGCATAGGTTTGAGATAAGCAAATTCTTAAAACTCATTTCTTTATTCCTTGAAACAGACACTGGCTCCTAAATCTGTATTTTCATTCAAGGTTGCTTTTTTCTGGTTGTTTTAGCTTAGCATCTTTGAACATGTTTTAGGTGAAATTTCTTGATTTAACTTTTACTACACAGGAGGATTTTGAAGCTGCCTTCTCAATTGTATTGTTAACATCTCTCCAAAATGTACATCCTAAATGTCTTTTCAAAATTAAAGATCTCAAAAAAATAAAGAAACAAGATGCACCAATATGCCCACTTGAAGTATCTTGAATGAATCTCATTTTTAAGTTATTAGAAATCCAAACCAAGTCCCTTTGGCTGAATTTCCCATGACCACCTACTCTGGGTAGATATAATGAAGTTGAGGTATCGGGGTACAACATCTGGCAAGGACTTGTGAATTACAATTTTCTTTTACAACTGAAAACCATATCCTGGTCAGGTCTCAGCGGGGTTTAATGCTGTCAGAGCACACAAGGTTTGTTTTGATCTGTTATGGAGCAACACACATAGCTTTCAGTTCACACTAATAACATCCCCGTGTCTGGTATACACTAATCCAGAGGCTACTAATTAAAGGTTAGAATTAACCAAACACAGTTTCACTACAAAACATGTGAAACTTATTAAAACTTAAAAGTAACTGCTGATTCTCAATACGGGAGAACTAAAGAATGTCGGAGTCTTGTGGGGTTATTTCTGCAGAGTACATTCAAGATGCTTCAAGTCTGCCTGTTCAGTGCACAGTACGTTAACATAATAGAAAAATGTGCTAAACTTTTAAGATTACTGAAACCAGGAGATGAAAAGGATTCAACAAGGAAACAGCTCATTTCCTTCACCAGGGTTGACTCCTACTCTAAGTCTTTGGTCTAACAAATAATTCTGTATGCAGTTGTTGGAACAATTGTCTTACCATTTTCTCACCACAAAACAGTTTGCTGATTTAGAAATGAAAGGGGACCTGGAAGCAGTAAAGATGACAGAGAAGTGTGTGTGTGTGTGTGTGGTGGTGGGGGGAGGGGTCAGCAGCTAATTACATAATTGACTCTAAGGCTACAATTCTATTTCATTTTTTATCTATGTTTAATATACACATAAAAAGTATATACTTCAGAAGTGTAGCATCAGCTGGACTTCCACAAACGAAGGCTATTCACATCACAAGCACCCAGATCAAGGAACAAAACATTGAGGGCACTCTTACTTGGCTATGTGTCTGTACCCACAGAGGACACTTAGATCTTGCTCTAGCTCATGACTGAGAAGAAGGAGAAATCCTGAAAGCCAGAAATCAATAGGATTGACAATGGCCAGAGTCAGGTTCTCTCTGCTTGTGTCTTTGACAAGGCTACTGGGTCCCAGCAGGACACCATCTGCTCCAACTGGGTCCAAGGAAGGCACAGAGAGGGGGAACACTTCACTTAAAACTCTCAAAGCTATGGTTTATGAAAGTCAGGAAAGGACTGTGGTTTGGGGGTTAAGATCCCAGGTTCTGGAATCAAAGATATCATCTCTACAACTTACTCTCAGGAAAACCCAGTCCAGGTTATTCTATCTCTTTGAGTCTCAGTGGCCCCATCCATAAAACAAATATGTGCCAGTCTCACTGAGTTATTGAAAAGATCAAATAAGATCCCCTACAGTTGCTGAACACAAAGAAGTCATCAAAAGATGACATTTATCATTTTTGTCGTTACAATGCCAAGAAAACTGATTCATCTACTGGAGCAAAGAAAACCAGGTTTTCTCCTCTGCTGAGAATCAGTTCACCTTTCTTGTGTGGATTTTGTGATCACTTAGCCTATTTGAAATGAATTCAAGACTGACGAGTGAGTGACCCCTATTGGTGAAAGAACCAGTATACCCCATCTCATGTCTCCTCTGAATTTACCTAAATCCTAAATACCTGCCAACATTTCCTCTATACCAGATTTTCAAGCTCTACTGAATATAAATGTCACCTGGATTTCTGGGGTCCCATAAATACACATTCTCTCCGAGTAGATCGGATTGAAGGGCCACATGTTAATCAGTGCCCCAGGATTCTGTGGTAGGTGGTCTCTGGTCACCCTTTCAAAAAATGCAGACCCTCTGAATGTTGGGACTTTAGAGATTATAAACAGCATCTGTTGAAGCACTAGAATATTCACTGATTCTATTTTCTATGCTGAACAGACAGTATCCACAGTTGATACTTTCCAAACATTAAAGGAATTTTCCAAGAAATGAAAAAAAAAAAAAAAGAATTCTCCAAGCATATGGGGTTGCTGGCCTTCATTTCAGATAGCTCATTTGCATATCATTAAAGTCCTAAGCAGAAATGAGATGCTAATGAATTGGGTTCAGTCAAATCAATGCAACTTTAAAATTCACAAAGCAAAAATAACATTCCTGCTAATGTACAAATGTAACATTTTTCTCATTATGGTTTTCTATTTCTTGAGCATATTTCTTGGCATCTGACATTCTCTATTTTTTGGCATTTTCAGTTCTTTTTACTTTTTTCCTAAAAATAGGCCCATGAGCACCACAGCCCAAGACATTTTTGTAAAAAATTTCCTTTACACATATACACTTAAAGATGTGTATTTATATATATTCATAAAGATAAACATAATTCTTTAGTGAATGAATAATTCTTCCTCGCTTTCACATTTTCCTCCTTTTCCATTGTCATCATGAGCATCATCACCTCATTCAGTGCACATTAAGTTATGTCCACTTTCATTCAAATGAAGTATCCCTTAACTAAGTTCAACTCTAGGTCTTTCATGAAAACCATTTTATTTTCTTAAGTGACATTGCAGTCTAGGTTATATTTAGGTTTAGTCAACTGAGCTCAATAAGCATATATAGAGGACCTAGTATGTGTTCAATTTGATTGAAGTGGCTTGGTTATTTTCACAAGTTAGCAGAGGAATGAATCCTCACTGAGGTGGAGCACAAGTTGGAATCAGGACAAGCTACTGCCTCTCTTCATTAAGGAGGCACTGGCAGCTCATCTGAGCTATGGTTAGACAGACCATCTGGTCTCCAATACATTTGAATTTGCTTGTAGGGAACATATCATTTTCAGTTCCCTCTGTAGATTCCCTGATTACAAACCCCTGCCCAGAGAGCACAATTGTTAGAAACTCTTCTCCTACACATATCCATCTCTCCAGCCTTGGCCCATGACCTGATGCTGTCAGCTTTGCTTGCCTTTCTGAAGTCCAAAGCCAATTCATTTCCAAAAAAAACACCTGCCAAAGTGAGAAAAAGGAAAGCTTTGAGACTAGATGAAAAATACCTATATTGGTGCTTGTCTGGAGAAGAAGTAGGGATAGTTGAATGATGGTTTTCAGTGTCCACCAGGTTTTTCATAATCAAAGGGTTACTTTCATAATGGGAAAAAAGTAACTTAGAAAAAGAACAAGTAAAGTGTATCTTAAATAAAGTAGTCCTACCATTAGGAAATACAGTATTAAGCCATTATATTTGTTGTTACTGCCAGATAGTTCTTGTTTGTATTTTATATTTAAGTGCTTTTTAGGTTCAAAAGATAGTCACTCAATAGAATATGTCATGGCTTTTTCCTTGAATGTCGAGATTTCAGGCATGAGTAAGACTGAAGAAGAATTTGTTTTCTTCTCTTTTCCCCTCAAGTTTTCTAAAATAAACATGGATAACTTAGAATTAGAAACATCCCAATATATTTTTATTATTTCAGATTTATTATTTGAAGATTTATACTCACTAAAGCCCACAGATATTTAGGCTCTGTCCAAATTTATTTCTACACTACAGGAATTTTCCTAACTTCCTTCTGTGTGGTAGGTGGACAATTTCTTAAAATAACATTCAATGAATTCATTTGCTTTAGTGACTTTGTAATTTGTTATCTTATAAATAGTCTTGATTTTTAAGTCTATCTGGCTTTGGTATGAATTGAATCCAGGAAGCTGTACAATTAGCAAAATTCAGTCTTCTTTGACTATGGCCTTTTAAATAAGCAAACATCAGATTTATAACGTGAGACTTGTGAAAATGTCTCATTACCTAGGATTATCATAATCCTGGAAATGACAAATTTTAAAATTTGTAGATTCATTTTAAGACCACAGAGAAGACTTAAAGAAGGAGCCAATATTTATTGTGACCAGGTGTTCCTGGCCCACTATCTTTAATAGCCAAGACCACATTGCTCTATCCCCAGAACTCTGTTCAGGAAGGCATAAAAGGCATGAACATTTAAGAGGGCCTGGTAAACTCTTCACCCTAACTGTTCAAAGTGTACCTCGTTCTTTGACTAGAACTTAGCGGCTTCCAACTGAAGGTGAGAAGCGCTAAGATTTCTGAGAACAGATATGAAGTCAGTAAACTCAATCTATGTGTGACACATCATCCCACTAGATTAATTAGGAGTATAAGAAATTGACTTAATTAATACAAGCAAACATGAAAAGACAAAAGCTAGAATTGGCCGAGACTAGGCTCAGTCTACGTGGATTTATCATAGAAATCACTTTTGTTCTTATGTTTCCTTTTAGACGCTTTTTAACATGAGAAGCAAAATTTAAGACACATAATACTTTCAAATAACACCCATCAGGAAAAGGAGAAAGATGCACACATCTGTCCTGATTCCCTTACAGATTCCATATTTGTAAGTGTGTAAGGAATTCTATTTTTTACCTTCAACTAAGGACTTTCCGTCCAATGGAGTCAGCACTGAAAATTTTTATTGTTTTATTCTGTTAATAACCTTTTCATACAGATTGAATTGGTCTTTACAGGAGCAGCAAAGCAACGAATGGCTTCTAGCAAAGGCAACGTGAGCAGATTGTTCTCTGACACTGAGACACAGAGGCCACAGGTCGCCTTGCATGATTCTCCAATAATTCTCACTTAAAGCTACATTGGCCCTCTCTGCTATTAACTTTTAGTAGTGTGTAGCCTTTAAAAGGCAGTGGAGGCTGGTACCACTCCAGAGCCAGGCTGCTCGGTTCAAATCCCAGCTCCCCTGCTTACTAGCATGTGATCTTAGATGACTTATATTTGTTCTCTCTGCCTGTTTCATTGCTTATAGATAAGGAATCCTGGTCTACCATAAGTTTGTTGCAAAGTGTCCAAAGGCAATCCATGTAAACTTCTTAGAGCAATGCACAAGACATAATAAATTGTATTATCCTCATTCTTAAATACAGTCAATGTGAAACTACAAATGAGAAAACTCAAAAAGGAAGAAAGACTAATTAACAAATTGTGTCGTGAACATTGTTTTAGAATCATTAGAAATCATGTGAACATGCATTTGTAGTTCTAAATCATGCAGTTTTTGAATTTTCTACTACATCTGGGTGAAATTTTCCAGGAGATACAAGTGAAGACCTTCTGTATGATCATCCAAACTTTGCCCCAAACAAAAACCAATCTCCCACAAGGTAGAATACGTTGTTAAAGAAACAGAAGTCACTTGTGAAACATTGTCACCTATAAAAGTAACTGCCAAAACTTGTTCTCAACTTCACTTAGAACAAACACATTGTGTTAAGAACTGAACCTCTTGGGACTGAACATCAATAGCATGTCTGCATAAAAAAATATTTTTTAATCACACACGGCCAGTGGGAAATGGTAGAGAGGAATAAGGCTATCTAATGAATGGGAAGTGCAGTGACGAGTCTAATTCAACAGATTTCTCAAAGGCTTTCCAACAGCTATTACAGCAGTCAAATGAAGGGGAAGGTAACGGCGGATTATTACCTTTCACTCAACACTTCTCCCTCGGCCAAGAATTTTTTAAATGTCACAGGAATATAATTCACATGCTTCACAGATTGTGAACAATTTTCTCTAAACTTTCAACCATGTATCCAGCAGCACCAAAGCTCAATATAATCCGAGCACGACAGCAAATGGCCAACACACCATCTGTCCTGCCACTCCCGGACCCCAGGGTATGGAGGAGGGGACTCCAGGCAGCATTTGCCCACAGAAGAGGAAAAACAAATGCTGCTGGGGGTGGGGCATTGTGAACACGCTGTAACTCTGCCAAAATGTTTGAAAAGCTGGGAGCCATCATGCAGAGTGAGCGTGATGAGAAACTGCCACGGACGGTCATTTTATGAATGTTGCTGGTGGTAGTGTAACAGGGTGGTTTTCAGCGCCCCTCTCCCTGCCCTGTAACAGTAGGACTCTCTCAACATCTGCAGTGGCAATTATTCACAAATTCACAGTGAGGATCACCCTTTTCAATCCTTAGATCGCTAGACTTCAACATGGATCCTGACAGAAGAAAATAACAATTGCTACCATCACTGACAACTTACTGTGTGCCAGGCACTGTGTGAGAAGGTTTCCTGCAAGTTTTATCTCATTAAAACCAAAGATTTCTGGACCTCCCTGGTGGCGCAGTGGGGTAAGCAACGCACTATGAAGCAAACCACAGCCACTGCAACACGAGTTCCATCCCTGCCTCTGGCCAAGGAGGGGACCCACATGGTGCAGCAGACCTCTCCTGCTGTGCCCGCTGCTCCCCTCAGCAGTGTACTTCAGTTGATCTGCCTGTTCTGCTCCCTGCTCTCTGTGGTGAATCCTCTCACCCCCACACACACACCTCTGGCCTGTACCCCAGTGCTTGTATGCATAAATAAATACATCTTTAAAAAAAAAAAAAAAAACCAAAGATTTCTATTTTGCCTTAAGGGAACCTGAGGCACACCAAAGATAAGTATTTTACTCACTGTTTCCCATTGTCCGTTGTGACTTACAGAATCAATACTCAGTGTGCATTTGAATGAAACCATGAAATGAGTGTATTTCAAAGTAGGACTCCAGTATCCTAACTCACAAATTCACTGTGCACCTATTTCTCGAGTAAAAAGAAAAGACAGCCCCTAAAAAAAAAAAAAATGAGGAATTTTGAAAATGACTAGGATCTGCTTAACAGAACTGGGAAGAAACATCAAAGCACACAGCACAGAAAAAGTGTTCATCAAACACCTCCTCCTCTTTGTTTTTTTTAAGTTGTGTTTTCCAAGAATATGCTTCAACTTGCTTTTAACTGTTCCACACCACCATTACTGTTATTACTGTTTTGTTTGAAGCTAATAATAATAATAGTTTATTGATCTCAGATAGAAGGTAGCAACTTCCTCTTTGCAGCAGCCATGGAGTAGTAACCCCAGATACCTTTGTTCACTCATTTGTTTATTCATTCCACGGGTATTTATATTTCACATGTTGGGTTCCAGGGCTACAGGGATATGGTGGTAAACCAGATACAGTCCCGCTCTCAGGATCTAATAGCCCAGCAGGGAAGTCTAGTGGTAAATAAAGAATGGCTCAGATAATTAAGTTATTATTGAGATACATGCTCTCAAGGAGAGATGTGTCCTAAGAGAGGGACATAGCAATGGACCTTGCCCAGACTGGAGGGGTCAAAAAAGTAGACTAGGAAGTTTTGCTGACATAATATTTAAGCTGAGAACTGAATGGGAAATGAATGGAAGTTGTCTTGGGATGGGGAAAGAATTGTGGGTGGAGATTATAGGCAATAATATTCCAGACAGAATGAACACACATGTCAGCATGTATAAAGCCCCTGAAGTAAGGATACAGCATGTGGATTAGTTTTAATTATGAAATAATTAGCACTACATTGGTTGGCAAGAGAGCAGCATCTTCAAGAAACTTGTTTATAAGCTGAGCACTAGAAAATAGCATACAGCAAGACAAACCACAAAAAGCATTCAGACCATAAACAGTCACACCATTGGCCATGGTGCAGGAATTTTTTGGAACTATTTGCTCTAGGAGTAACCTCCAGGTGTTCGTGAATCTACCAAGACCTAGTTGCTTCTTTTCTCAGGCTCTGCTTGCTCCTTCTCCCACTACACAGAACCCAGCAAGAGTGAGAACCTTCCAGAGCCACTTCTTCCAAAACATTCATCTGATGCTTATTCGGGTCTTCCAGCAAAGCAAACCAGGGCAGCAGCTGGCCCCACCACATTTCCATTTTCTTCCCCCACACACTTCCTTCTCTGAATGCCTCCACCCACCTTTAACTTAGATTTATGCATCTGCCAAAGTAAACAGAGATGACTTGAAAAGAAGGGAAAAAAAAAATAAGAAAAGAAAAGGGAATAGAAAGAAGAAAACAAATCCCTTCAGGACTTCTTGCACTTTGGGATTCTCTCAGCAAAATTATCTACATGCCAACCTGATTTCTGTAGCTTTTCAAAGCACACAGCAACCAGGTCACCCAGCTTAAGTGGCATAAAAAGCAGACCCACCAACTGATTGCATTCACAGTGTGTGGTCCAGAAAATCAATCCATTTAAAGGACAAAGCCCACACCTCATCTTTGCAAGTTCATTCAGTTTCCTCAATTATTGTTTTCTTCAGGTAATGCCTGCAACCCAAGTAGGATCAGTAAAGTGAGTCGGCCTCGATAAAGTGCAGGATACATGGTAGGAGGGAGAGGGTGGAGAAAGGTTCAGCAGGGGAGAGGCAGAGCCTCCATTATCCAGGGACTGAGGGAAAAGTGGAATCAGTCTTCTGTTGCTGGAGTCTTCTGTCAAGGTGTGGGTAGCATAGCAGACATCTCAGAGTTATTAAATTTTTGCTTATACATTAATATCCAGCTTAATCACAGGTTACTCAGCATGTTCCTAAATTTGCATGCCTAGAGATTTCTTTGTCTCACTTTGGCATGAAATAGCAAGTACCTCCCAGAAAGCAAGGGTTTTTCAACAATCTCTAACCTTTCTCAAGAGGCCAGGCCAGGATTTAATCTTGCCCACCTCTCTACTCAGAATCATGCAGTTTATGACAGACTTCCCTAAATGGATTCTGAGCTCTGAATAGTTTAAGCTTATCCTTAGCTCTATTTTTGAGTTTTAAAGCAATCTCATTGTTGTAATCAAAGCATAAAGTTTTGACTAGAACAAACAAATAAATAGTCCCTGAAAGGAAAATGCATATATAACCTATAGCTCAAACTCTCTTTGTAGAAAGATTTCCACTCTGTCAATAGTTCTCAAGGCAGGAAAAGTAAGAGTTCCGAGGGTATTGGCCCATTTTCTTTGCTCCTAAGTTTCCATAAGAGATAGGACCTCGTTGCTATGTTGCCCAACTATAGAGATCTTAGTGTTTTGGGCACAACTTGGAAGAACTATCCCAAACAAATGCCAAGGTGAGGAGTTGTAGAATATTCTAGAATATTAGCCTGATTTACATCAGCTTCTACATTCACACGGTACTTCTCCCAACCATTCTCCAAAATGATTCTTCTCTTTATCACAAATATCCTGTGAAAGGAAGAAAAAAGAAGACAAGCGGGAACAGGGCCAAATGAGAAACTGGTCGATGAGAAAGAAATACACATTCTGTGGTTCCTCTGAGTCACTATGGACCTGAGGAAGCCTAAAACCCACTCAATTTTTGTGTCTTCTGAGATTGAAGTGTGGAAACACTGAGTGCCTTTTAGTCACCTCCCCTGTGAACATTACACAAAGATTCAAACAACTTTCAGAGCCAGTAACTACACAACCCTTTTGAAGTTGAGACCTTGAGCTTCCCATATCACTTAGTTTCTTTTATTTAGGCCAGACTTTTGCTCTTCAAAGAGGGACATCTATGGGCAGTAGCATGGCTTTCACTGATAGTTAAATCGACCCTTGTGACACAGGGCAATTTGAACTTGACAAAGGGTTCAGACTAGCAGGATAACGAAAGTGCTTGGAAATAATGACTTGGCTTTTGAATGTTCAGTTCCCAGGCTGCGATCCCGGGAGTATCAAGCTCCTCGGACACTTACTATGCTGCTGAAGGCGCACTGTTTCCGCAATGGACTGTTTACTGTATAGGGAACCAGAGAAAAACCATTTTCCCCGGAAGCGCTGGGGAGTGCAAAGATACATTTAATAAGAATATTTGATGGGGAGTGAAGGGGGGTGGAGAAAGAGCTTTTTTTTTCCCAAGGAGAACTTTTTTCAGCACCACAAAATTAAAGGATTTTCTAACCCTGTCTTCTTTTCGTCTTTCCCAGAGGAGGAAATTGTAAAGGCCGGCCCTTGAAAAATAATATAGTAAAATCTTAACTTTATTCCCCTAATCTCTTAATAATGCTGCAGCTGGCCATGATCTATTTAGCATAACACAAAAATAATGTATTTGTACCAAGCAGATTTGAAATACTTTAAATAGTGAAAGCTATTTACTTGATTGATTAAGTTAAAGTGTTTACATAAAAGTGTCGTATTTTGACATCAGTCATACAACACCACATCTGGTACTTCTAATTAAATTGTGTGAAAAAGACTACATTTTTTATTCAGTCACAACAATATGGCTAATGGGAAGTACAAATGTATTCGTCATGCCCAGAGCCTGGGGTCTGCAGCTATGGCATGTGGCTGCTAAAATTCCCAGATTTGGATTTTGCAAAGCTTTCATAGCCTCCAACACATGTTTTGCCTGAATAAAGACTAGGAAACTGGGCCCCACCTCTGTGGTTATTATTTTTCCTATTTTGATTTAAACCTCTCCAAGCGCCATCAGTGAACTAAAATGTAATGAGAATTAGAATAAAGTTATCTTAAGGAATTGGTGCTCAGAGCCCAGGTAAGGCGCTTTGTTTGGTTAAGCTTTATTCCTGCAGATTAGGAAATAAACTCAAGAAACCCTAATGGGGGATCAGGGGAGTGAAGCCATATTATTCATTCAGAGCGGGAGTTCATTTGTATCTTGGTTGAAGTGTGGAACTCATACTTACCTTAAGCAGGGCCTGCTCCTTACTGAAGCACTTGATTTAAACCACTGCTATTTTTTTTTCTTCCAAAATTAAGATGAAATATTTTAAATATAGCGAATAAATTACAAAATGCTTTGGCTTGTTAAGGCATGCTTACTTCACTTTTAATATAGACAAATAATACTTCAAAATCCTCCTTTTATTTTTTTAAGTTAAATTATGTCCACCCCATGTGCAGATTCAATTTACTGACTAAGTACACAACCAAATCTAGCCTCCCTGGGAACCATCCATTTGCTTAAGAAGGTAGAGGAGACACTGCTATATTTTCTTAAAGAGATTCCTGGCATTTTTTTCCTCCTTCCTTTCGCCTTAAAGACTACTTTGAGAAATGTTGCCCAGCAGTAAAAGGAAAATGAGTTCAAGCATCAAAATCAGGAAATTTAGGTAGTAAAAATGTAAGTTATAAAGTCAATGTTGATCGGAAAATAAATCGAGCTCTTTTAAATGGGTTAAGTGTCAGCCATGAGAAGCAAAGATCGTCCGACTTCCTATAGAATTTCATCCTTCCTCAGGCACACGCTGCCTCCAAAAGGCTCGTAAGTTGCAAAGGGAACTGTTGACCCAAGATGGTAAAGTATTTGAGCACACATGTGGGGTATGCACCTATTTACCGTGTACTATGTTCAATTTAAAGAAAATAAACGTGAAGGCAGGAACCATGAACAAATAGAGGACACGGTTTTCCATAATTGCAAGGAGGCTTAGGTAATGCTCTATGCAGTGTTTGATTTAAAATGTTAAAATATTAACAGAAGTTTTCTGTAGTAGAGTATTCCTATCACAGTGAAATGACTCATAAGAATGCTAAATTCAAACCAGATGGGCACAAACATTAACTGAAAAAAAAATCCGATTTTTAGGGGTCAGCGTGGGTCTTCATAAAAATGAAGACCTTGTCTGAGTTAGTGAAAAATGAACTTTCAGTGATAAAAAAGAAAACAGAGAAAATATTAGCGATTTTATTTAAATTAGACAACCCACTGTCAATTAGAAGAACTAACATTTACAAAACTTTACATTGCCATTTTAATTTGAAAAAGATGTCTATGGTCATCTCAAGACTTCAGATAAACAGGGACTTCAATGTCTCCTGAACAGCCGAGTCAGGGACACAGAGTTCAGCTGCCTGCCACACCAATATTCTACCCGAATCTCTCTGCTTCCCACCGAGAAGTAACCCTCATTGAAGGCTTGTGTGGTGTGGAAGCCTCTAACCATCAGGGCACGGCGTCACATCAGCCTCTGCTCTTCTTCCAACAGACCACAGAGGAAAATTCTCGCTGCCGGGTCACACACCGCACCAGATCGCCTCTGCTCTCTTGTTGAAACCACGTTACCTTGCATTTTGCCCTTTTTATTTTTTTCCTCCAGAACTTTTTACCATTTGCAGATTGTCTGCAACATGTGCTGTGTTTAAATGTGTACATACCCTACAAGAAGAAAAATATGTGGGCTCAGAATTAATATTGTTTTTGACTTATAGGGAAATTCCAGTTGTGTTTAACTTGGACTGTGGGATCCAAGAACTTTACAGAGAGGAGAAACGAATGTGTTTTGAGCAAAAATGTGTATGGGGAGTTCCCTACTGTTTTGTTGCTGGAATCTTGGACAACACAAGGAAAAATGACAAGCACATAATTTAGTCTGGCAGCCATACCACTTTGTGCTGTGAGCCTGTCAGTTCTTACTAGCTAAGTAAGGGCTGGTCTGCTTTGGTGCGAGGATGAGAGACCTCCCAGGAACAAGTAGGTACTTCAGGAAATGGTGTTTCTCATTCAGTAGGTGGCCTCTCCTCTCGGGTCCGTGTGAATCGATGCCCTGCGCGGTGTTGGGGGCACTGCGCTGCACCGAGCTGTTTACCTTTTGGATGAAACCTAAAACCACAGACCTAACCATTTGTGGTCACCAGAGATCTCATGGCAGACTTTCTAAGAGCAGTTGTGTTAACTCCGGAATCCTGGCACGAGTCCAACTAAAGTAATTACATTCTGCCTCCCTAAAATTCCCCCTGCAGTTTCAATTGAATCCGATAGTCTCAGCCCTCCATCTCACAGCGCTGCTGGGCAGGGCGTGTAGCTGGCCATGTCGCGCTGTGATTCCACGCTGGTCCTCATCGAGGCTGGCGATGCTCAGGTAGCCAGTGCTCATAGAGTGCTCACAGTCACCTGAAGCCGACAGCACATTATAAACCAGTGTAACCACAATAACATTTTTAAAAGCTGTATTTATTTATGCACACAAGAGCCTGGGTACAGGCCAGAGGTGTGGAGGGTGAGAGGATTCACCAGAGACAGAGCAGGGAGCAGAATAGACAGTTCTACTGAAATTCACTGCTGAGGGGAGCAGCAGGGGAGACAGGAGAGGTTTGCTGCGCCATGTGGGTCACCTCCCTGGCCGGGATCGAACTCCTGCTGCAGTGGCTGCAGATAGCCTTAACCCTCTGAGCTACCAGAGAGGCTCCAATAAGAACATTTTTAAATAAATACAACCATGGGAAAAAGTAAATAATAAACTCAGAGTATGCAAGGGGGTGTTCATTGGTCCCTAACAGCCAGTAGTCAGTGCACTGTGAGACCCCTTTAATAGAAGTACAAATTCAGCAAGGGGTGGAATTGCAACTCCACTGCCCACTCACCTGGTAATAATAGCATGTTTGGGGAGTGTTTGAAAGTGTCACCTTATCTAAGTACATTGTCTTCAGAGGCCCCCAAGTAATGAAGGGTCTAGAAATGATGGCATATGAGGGACTTTCTTGAGGGAATGGGGATGTTCAAGCAAAAAGAAAGAAAAGAAGGGAAGCCAGGAGGAAAGGAAGAGGGGAAGAAGGAGAAAGAGAAGGGCTGAAATATGAAGAGCAAACATACTTTGTCCTCACAGAACAGAGAGGCAGAGGGAAGTACTCTCAGTCCTAGTCTAGATTATCTTTTCCCACCACCTCTGGGCATTGGGACAACCTTACCTATTCACCAAAGCTACACCACAGTGCATCACCAGATGAAATTCATTCCACCATCCTACACTAAACTCACAATACATTATTTTCAAATAACAGACAAATTCAAGAAAGGAAAACTCTCATCAAACTGGAAAGATTTTCATGGAGAAAGTGGTTTTGAGGTTTCAGCGTGTTGTGCTGGATCTAAGTGAAGTTCCTCAGCATGCAGTGGAAAAGTCAGGAGTGGTCTGTCTTGTACCATTGCTCAAACGTGACCAGCTGTAAGTTTCCTCTCAGAGGGTCAGAGCCAGCGGGTAAGTCTCCTCACGCCAGCAGCTTTGCATTACAAGTGAGGAACACTAAGCTGAAGGAGAACTTACTCTAATCGAATGTGTAGGGACAGATTAGATCCAAGACAAATTTTATAGTCCTAAACTGACTCCTACATTTTATTGTTCTCCTACCACAAATTCTAGTGCAAGAGGAACAGTAAATAAACATCCATTTATTTCCTGGTTTCTTGAATATGCAGAAGTATTCCATACCAATGAAGGGAAAGGATAGTTAGGACTTATCTAGAACAGACTGTTTTTATCACATTTCAGTCTCTTAGCATGCTT
Organism: Galemys pyrenaicus; assembly: GCA_019455555.1. Taxonomy (NCBI): domain Eukaryota; kingdom Metazoa; phylum Chordata; class Mammalia; order Eulipotyphla; family Talpidae; genus Galemys; species Galemys pyrenaicus. Next base: position 5,726,430 of record JAGFMF010011752.1, read on the forward strand.
TATTATAAAGATGAGGGAATTTGCTTGCTTAAAGCTACACAACTTACAAAGTTTGAAAGTGAGAAATATCTGACTCCGGAGCAAGTTTTTTCTTTTTCTTTCCTTTTTTTTTTTTTCAGTTACGGCACATATTTTTTTCTGTGTTGATTTCCCATCAATCCTGAATATCCATGTTAAAAGTACAGTTGTAATTCCATTTTAGGAATAACTCACACCTTGGACCATATGAGTGTTCTTCCATGGCTTATCATCAAGTAGCCATTACTTTCAACTCTCATCTCTTCCCATCTCCACACTGCCAAACTATTCCCCAAAATGACCCATAAATCAGATCCAAGGATGAGGGAGAGGCAGTGGAGAATCTATTCAATCCCCTCTCTTCATACTAGACTAAAATTCTTTTCTCACTTATTTGATCATGCCAAATACTTCGTCTAGTTGAAAATGAAGATGCAAAAACATTCCATTCAAAAATAGCTAGTGTATCTTCTGTATTTTTGAGGAGTAAGTTAAATCCAGGAATTCTGTTTTCTTGCAGATGATCATGGGAGATGATCTTTCTTCTCTGCTTGAGAACACAAGAACAATGACAAGGAATGCAGGAATATTTTCTGATCTCTTCAAGATGGTGTGAATAGCTTTTAACTGGAAGATACATTGCAACACACTCTAGTACATTAGTTTTTTTAATAAATACTTTTTTGAGTATGACTATGAATAAGAAACTATCCAACTGGTGAGTTAGCTTCATAATTGAGATCTGAAATTTAAAAAGTTTAGGAACTCTTATCTCCCTATCTAGAAATATGACCCTGTTATTAAGATATGTGTTTCCACCTCGTAAAGCAAGAGCCTTAGTTTGTCTTTTCATAAAAAAGGAAAAGTGGTGGGCCTCCCTGGTGGCGCAACAGATTAAGGTGCAGCAGTATGTAGCCACTGCGGCCTGAGTTCTATCTCTGGTCAGGGAGCTGACCCACGTGGCTCAGTGGACCGCTCTTGTCCTGCTCACTGCTCAGAGGAGCAGAGTATTTCAGTCCATCTTCCTTCTGCTCCCCGCTCTGTCTCTGGTGAATCCTCTCACCCCCAGCACCTCTGGCCTATACCCCAATTCCTGTATGCATAAATAAACAAATATTTTTTAAAAAGTACAAAAATTATTATGGAGACTACATGTGTTGACACTAGTTGCGAGGAAAAATAGCACAAAACTTCTGAATTTAATAATGATGCCCCAAGCATTTCTTACTTCAAATAAACATCTAGCCACAAAAATATAAACACTATTCTCTCTCATAGTCCTGACACAGTAGAGAGAAAGAGGTGTGAGATAAGATCCCACCCAAATACCTCCGTGTTTATAACAAACATATGATAATAGTAGCTTGTCTGATATATTTTATTTAAAGTCCAATCAACTCCTCTTCAATAATAACATGTTTTTGAAATATAAACTATGGCAAATTTTTTTCTTATTTCTAAATGGTTTTATAGAAAGAAAGTGGATTTCAATATTTGTAATCTCACTATTGATATTACTATTATTTCAATATAAATAACATCTTTATTAGAAAGAGTCAAAAGGTTTCTGATAGGCCTCCCTGGTGGCGCAGTGGGTTAGGCAATGCACAATGAAGCAAACCGCAGCCACTGCAGCACGAGTTCGATCCCTGCTGCCAGCCAGGGAGGGACCCACATGGCATGGCAGACCTCTCCTGCCTCGCCCACTGCTCCCCTCAGCAGTGTGTTTCAGTCCATCTGCCTGTTCTGCTCCCCGCTCTCTGTGGTGAATCCTCTCACCCCCCACACCTCTGGCCTGTACCCCAGCTCTTGTATGCATAAATAAATATATCTTTTTTAAAAAAAAGGTTTCTGATAGAAAAAATGAAACTGAGATTATTTAATTTATTTACCCAGTCGAACATACAGCTTCACAAAGACAACCATTAACATCCAATACTGGTTGGAACTGCTACAACTATTTTGGGACACATTTCTCTTCTAGGATTTTATTCTGTACATATGCTCACACAAGAACAAAGATGTTCACTGCTATTATAACAGAGAAGAAGCAGAAATGAGAAACTGAACATCTTTCAACAGGGGATTGATTGGTTGACTTATGATACAGCCACAAAATGGAAAATAAAAACCCTGCTTTAAAAAGAAAGATTTATGTCAATATGGGCTGATATAGAATAGCCATACTATTAAAATGTCTTTTGAAAATAAAATAAGATACGTGAATCCTGCATGGAATTGTCCAATGTAACCTCTCTGAAATCAGAGGGCAGCCGAGCACAGGTGGAATAGTATGACAGCTATACCCTCTCACCTGTCCGAGGTCATATATGAAAGGTCTCTTGGGAAATGCTAGGACTCACTTGATGTATGATTATTTTTTAAAAGAGTAGACAAACTTTTATCAGTTGGGGTAAGGGATGAAAAATAAAAATTAAAAAAAAGGTATTTTGACCCAAATTTAGTGCTGAGTATCCTATTGCCCATTTCTGTCAGGATTTGATGAGGAGAACAGGAGTCATCTATGTCTTCCAAGCAAGAAGGGCACTAAAATAAATGAATAAATAAAAAAGGCTCACATACCTATTAACATATCTGGGGAACAAACCAAGGTCAGGGAAGCCATCAGTTGAGCGCTCAGATAATCTGGGTCTGAAGTTCTATACAGTGGGTCTCAAGAGCTCTCTCGGAAGTCTTCTCTCATCTCAACCTGCCCTAATACACATGACTTTCAATAAGCCACCAGCAACCACACTAACTACTTAGGGGACCAGAGTAGGTCATTCTAGGGAAGAGCTATGAATTATTCATGTGTCATCTGACCACATAATTGCCTGAAACTGCCTCTGAAGAGTATTTGCTTTTCCTTCTCTTTTCCTTCCAGATCTCATCCAGAGGCCTTGCACTGTTAGACTCAGCTCCCAAAGCAAATGGACAAGGCGATTCTGGAAAATGTGAGGCAAAGACAGAGATGGGGATGGTAAAAATGTGGTCTGACAGCAGACAGTCAAGCACTCTGTTACATCAGGAGTTAGCACAGTGACCACAACATACCATAGTTACACATCCAAAAAGTAAGTGACAATGTAGTTTCTCTAAAATAGTATCTTTCTGACCTACATCCAGTCTCTTGAAGGTAGGTGTTAGATCTCACTGTCAGCACTGAGAAATACTGAAAAATTTCAGACTTCCTATCTATTTCCTGCCCTTTATTTTTGGAGTCTTTGCAGTGGATAGCAGAGTCTACTGCATTTTATTTTATATGATAATATGAATCTTATTTAATAGTCAAATCCGTATAGTGCTCATTTGTGCAAGTGCTTCATAAACGATATTTGCTGTGGCTGCCCTGTCCCCCAGGTAAGTGGTTCAGCCTCCTTTCACAAATGGGGAAAACCAAGGGTTAGACATCCTGCAGATCACGCAACAGCTGTTCTGCAGAGCCTGGTCTGAACTCTCTCTCTCTCTCAAACCCATGTTCTAAACCACTCCACAACGCCATATCTTTGTGCGGGGAAGAGTGAAGTGAATGAGAAGCTCTAAAAATGATGTCTTTCATGAAATTTGACTTGGGTCTTGGGGGAGAGGGAGAAAGATGACTTATGCTTGAGTTGAGGCAAATATTTAATAAATGTCAGCCTTAAAAAATGTTGATTGCTTTAAAAGGTCTTCTAAGATATTTGAGCTAATGTTATTTAAGGGTCTAGATTGCAAGTAGTAGCCAGTCATCCCATACAAAAAGGACAAAATTCTTGGTGAAAAAAGATAACACTGACTTTTCCCTTGAGAAAAGTTAGTAAAGAATTTTCCCCAGAGAAATAGAAACTGAATTTTTTGAAATGTCTTGAGTAAATGGTACAACAAAATGCACTCCAGATGTGAAATCACTTTCAATAGATTTGACCTAACCATTGAAGAAGTGACTTTATCCCAGTCCTGACTTCTCTTCTCCTCTGCGTTTGCAATATCGATGCGTCTACTTTGCTTTTAATCAGGTTGTCAAACAGGGTGCGGAGGAAGCTTTGAGGTTAGAGAGTTTCTTAAAACTTTTTAAAAGGTTAAAAGGTCATAAACTAGACTTAAGGGCTATAATAACAGGGGTTATAGTTTAACTGAGGATAGTGTTTGATATAGGTTATTGTTTTTTTTTTAAAAAAAAAGATTTATTTATTTATTCACACAAGAGCTGGGGTACAGGCCAGAGTCCAGGGAGGTGAGAGGATTCACCAGAGACAGAGTGGGGAGCAGAACAGGCAGACTGACTGAAACACACTGCTGAGGGGAGCAGCGGGCGAGGCAGGAGAGGTCTGCTGCGCCATGTAGGGCTCCGCCTTGGCCAGCAGCAGGGATCGAACTCATGCTGCAGTGGCTGCGATCTGCTTCATAGTGCGTTGCTAAACCCACTGCGCCACCAGGGAGGCCCCGATATAGGTTATTGTTTATGGGTTCTCATGTGCAATTGCAAGAGACCTCAGGCTACAGGAATAATAGTTATGGGGTTTATTTATAAATAGGGGGAAACAAAAATGTTTACGTGTTTACAAGAGGCTGGCTGCTTTATATAGGCAGCATCAGTGCTGGTAGTTACTGGTTATAAGAAGTGCTGGGCTGCACTGGCTAGTAGTGAGGACCACTGCGTGGCTTGCAGAGGCGGTGTTCAGGGATGCTCAGCGTTACCGTTTTTGTGAGTTGTTGGCTTATATTAATAACGAACAGCTCTTTGGTTTTGGACACTAGGCTTTTGGTTTTGGTGGTTTTTTTAGTTAGTGTTAGAGATAGGACTGAGGTTTAGTTTTTGCAGTTTTTAAGGTTTTGTTTTTTTTTTTTAGAGGGTGTCTGTTTTTTTTTTTTTTTGGAGGTTGGAACCGTCTTCTCATTTGTAAGGCTTTTTTTTTTTTTTTAAACAGGGCCTCTTCCTTGGGGTTGCTGCTTTTCTGAACTTTTTTTTTCCCCTTGGTTTTTGTTTTTTTGCTTTTTTGTTTGTTTTTGTGTCCGATGAATCCTGCTGAATTAATGTATTTTGAATGAGTCTCCCTGGTATTTTCCGACCTTGACTTATATTTATTTTTAGGGTGCCCCACCCCCCAGTCCAATTGGTTTATTTTTTAATTTTGCACCTGACTGGTCTGTTTTATAATTTAGGAAGTGCAATTTATACAAAAGTGTTTTGCCATTACTGACTTGTGGTGAGAGGTGGAGTCCTGGCAACAAAGCATTAATTAACTTATGGCTTACACCCAATTGGTTTATTTCATGATCTAGACAGTACACTGATACAAAAAGATTTCTGAGGAGCAACTGCCACAATTAATTTATATTGAAGCAGCACACATATCTGCTCCTGCCTGCTGTAGCACGCTAACAGCTGGATTGAAGTGGGCAACGGTTGTTATATTGTCTACATAAGACTGGCTAAGTTGCAAGGTTTTTATAAAGATGATCTTCAAACAATCATATTTAATTAATCATTTGAGAAGTTCCAAAACAATCAAAAGTATTCGCAACCTGGTGACCACTGGTTCCAAGAGAGTTCCAAAATAATGCCTTTAGATTAACAGCTTTGCAAAAACATTTTACAAATGTAATAAAACTGAGTAAATTATGCTATGTGATTCTCTCAATAGCCCTAAGCCAACAGACATCTTCATCTCCATTTTACAGGTAAGAAATGAAAATTCAGAAAGTCTTGGTGACATGTCTCAGTTCACATGCTAAATGATGGAATTTGAACTCAGGGGTATCTGCTTCCAAAGTCCATGTTTTTAATACTCTTTATGTACTTTAACTTTTTGTACCAGTAATACTACCTAGGAAGTGTAACCCAAGAAAGCAATTCTTTAGGGAAAAGCTATTTATACACACAGATGCTTATTGCAGTTAGTTGTCTAATAGTAAATGTTTGGAAACCACCTACGTTTCGCAGAACAGGTATTTGCTCATGGAATATTATGCAATCACTGCCCCATGTCACAGGTTTCCCTTGGGTTAGTTAATAGTGGACTTTATAGAAAGGATAAGCATTAAAGATATCACTGTGGCCTTTTTTTTTTTTAAGATTTATTTATTTATACATACAAGAGCTGGGATACAGGCTAGAGTCGCTGGAGGTGAGAGGATTCACCAGAGACAGAATGGGGAGCAGAACAGGCTGAAATACACTGCTGAGGGGAGCAGTGGAAGAGGCAGGAGAGGTCTGCTGCACCACGTTGGTCCCCTCCCTGCCTGGCTGGAGATCGAACTCACACTGCTGTGATGTGGATGCTTCACAGTGTGGCGCTCAACCCACTGCACCACCAGGGAGGCCCCAGAGTGGGCTTTTGATGCTAGATGCCTTAGCCACAATCTAACCTTCAATCCACTCTAGGTATATATCAGTCTTCCATATACCTTTGCAAGCTTGTGATAACATTCTAACCTCGAATCTCTGCTCTACCCTTGTAGAGCATCCTCCTATGTTCCTTTCTCCCTAAAAGAAAATGTGATGAATAGCATGATGGCAAGTTGCCAATACTCCATATTCTCTACAGTGCAGAGGAAAAGGAGATTTCCTCTTAACCTGCTTTGGTCTGTCCAGTGCATCAGCACCGAAAAAACAGGGCAGAGACTAGTATAACACAACTGCATTGGGCAGTGTGAGGAGCACGGTAACTATGGAGCACTTCCTGATTGCTGACTCTTCCCACTTTGTGTTACTACTTAAAACCAGAATTCCTGTTGATAACATAGCATGAAAGAAACCTCCTATAAGACTGAAAACAAGTTCATGGCCAAACAAATAAGTTACAGGTTAAAGCAGATTAAACTTTATTTAGAAAAGCAAAGTTGGTTCATGGGTAAAATTGGCAAAATCCTCTTCTTTCTCAAAACCCAACTAAAATGACAACAAAGAAAAAAAGTGTCAGGCAGCTCTCCTGAAGTGCTTGTGAGTCACGGGCACTCCTTTTGACAAACTTTTTCCTTTGCAAAGCAGCAGTTGCACCTTTCCTAATAAACCTGTCCTTTTGAAGTGTAAAAAAATGTTTTAAAACATATATCTGCAAGTATAAAGAGAAAGAGTGCAAAAAAATTAAAATTTTGGAAGCTGGAAAGCTGCAACACAAATGGAAAAGCATTTAGCAGACTTAAAGCTAAATCCTAAGTCACTAGCTAAGGATGCTGACAAGCAACCTGAATTACACTAGAGACCCATAAAAGCCTCAAATATTAGTGATACAAAATCTCTAGTAATAGATGGGAGTGGTGAAGATGGAACTAAAAACAAAAGGATATGTTGGAAGCTGATTTGATAAGTAATTAACTCCTCAGCAAATCCTGCTATCCATGCAATTGCTCAGCGGCCCTCCTCACCCCAACCCCTGTAAAAGACAGGCAGCTCAGTGGCTATAGAGAGCAATGGAGGGTCTCCAGAGTGAAGGACACGGGGCTCAACAGAGGACAAAGACTTTGCGCTGCTATATAGGTCACCCTGGAAAAGGCTCAGAAAGACTTTCAATGTCCAGAACAGACTTTTCCAGTACTTTCCACCTGAGCACATGGAAGGAATCAAGGTGGATCAAGGTGGGCTGCAGGAGAAACTGTTACTATTTATTACTTAAAGAATGAAGTTTAATACTTAGGACTATCTGCAGAAACAGCCTTTTTATTGGAGATGGATAGTGTAGAGCAGAGCAGACATCCAGAGGCACAGTTTTGTTATATGAAGTCATCCCCTCCTCAGCATGGGAAACTCCCTCCCCTCCTCGATCACAGATCCCTTAGCACAGGATATAAACCCCTGGCTTGCCCCATTTGCTTTAGAATTTACAACCATGTAAATTCTCCATGCATATGTTCTTAAATTTGGTCTTTCTCTCCTACTAGTCTTCTGATATTAATTTGTTTGTTCATCCAGACTCAGAAGAAAACAGAGGGAAGGGATATTTCCCTCTAACAATGTTCAGAACATAAGGATTAAGTGAGAAGTGACATTGTTCATGTTAAGAACCCCTGCCTTCTCCCACTGAGCTTCCAGAACCATGATCCAGCCAGCTAACAGCCCATCTACTCCAAGTCTCTCCCACATGCAAAATGTTCCAATCAGCTTTTATAAGTGCAAATATTAAATTTGAACAGACAACATGGATCACCAGGAATCTGAAGAAATCCTCTGAAGTAAAAGACAAAGATCCAGTGAAACAAAAAAAAAGATAACAATGGAGAGGAAATGACTATGTAATAGAAAGAACATGTCAAAAATTATCATTGATATGCTAAGAAAGATAAAGCATTCAAGACAAAAGAAAAAGAATCTATTTCACTTTTTCATCTATATTTAAATAATACTCAGAGAATTAAAAGAAGTTTTGTATGGTAAAGTATACACTAGAAATCAAACTGAATTGAAAGAATTAAATTACATTTGTTCTTAATTTCAGCATCTTGAAGATCATATTTACTATTTCCATATCTATCAGGATACGGAGTATTTTGAAAACATTATTAAATGATCACTCATTTTGAGCTATGTGTTAGAAGTTGGAGTAACTGTGGAAAAGCTCTAAATGGACACTCACCATCAGTATGAAGGGCTTGAAAAAACTTATAGAAACAAATTCATTGATTTCAGTACTTGAAAGTATGGTTTCATATCTCCAAACACTTGCTAATTTGTAATCATCACTAACTTCTAGCATCTGCTTATTAATTGGAACAGCTAGTTATGGTGGATTAGATTACTTCTCAGATTCCCTCACCATGTTGGACATAGACATGAATGTGGACAAGTTTGACAGGCACATCTAGCTTAGGTCTTAATGCCATCACAGATACCCACTGGGAGCCTCTCACTTCTTTCATGGGAAAAACCCATGACCTCGCTAACTGCTATTTCTCTAGTTCGGATGTTTAGGATTAGAAGTGATGAGCAGACCTGAATTCTACCTAGTCAACATGCAGACCTGTGCAAGAGTTACATGCTTATCCTGTAAACCACTGAGGACTGTGGCTGGTTATTACACAGCACAACTTAAAAATATACACATAGATTTTCTTGAAAGGTGATTCCAGAGGCCTCTCTGGTAGCACAAAGTGTTAAGTCTCAGCACTATGAAACTGTAGGCAGCCACTGAAGCATGAGTTCAAACCCTGGTCAGGGAGCTGACCCACATGGTGTTACAGACCTCATCTGCCTTGCCCCCTTGTCCCCTCAGCAGTGCATTTCAGTACATCCACCTGTTCTGCTCCCCATTCTGTCGCTGCACCTCTGGCCTGTACCCTTGTTCTTCTAATAAAAATAAATAAAATCTTTTTTATTAAAAAAAAAGAGAGAAAGATGTTTCCAAATTGTATTTGAAAAAAGTACCTAAAATTCCAAATATCGAGAAGTCACAGCAGAAGAAAATCAGGATTCATACTTCTTTCTATAATGATACAAATACTGTTCTTCATTTGTGTTTAGTTTTCACTTTGTAGAGACCATATTCTGAATTGACCACATATTCTTACCCATTATTTTCATACACGTTTTCAGAATCCCCTTATCCAAACCTGCAAACATGATAGAATTTTTTTTTTTAATTTATTTATTTATACATACAAGCAGTAGGGTACAGGCCAGAGTCACGGGAGGTGAGAGGATTCACCAGAGACAGAGTGGGGAGCAGAACAGGCAGACTGAAACACACTGCTGAGGGGAGCAGCGGGTGAAGCAGGAGAGGTCTGCTGCGCCACCTGGGCCACCTCCCTGGCCGGCGGCAGGGATCGAACTTGTGCTGCAGAGGCTGTAATTTGCTTCATAGTGCATTGCTTAATCCACTGCACCACCAGGGAGGCCGCAAACATGATAGAATTAACTCACCTAGAACAATCTTCAAAGCAGCAGTATCTTTGAAAGCATCTAAGAGCTAAGATAACAATGAAGAATGACTGGACCAAAATCTGGCTGAAGACAAGACCCCAGAGAGGCAAGTTCAAGATTCAGTGCTGCTTTTCCCTGAGAGCATATGTTAATGTATAAGAAATTAAGGTTTGCTCTGAGTGGTTTCAAAGTATCCAGAGGATGGAAGTAATCTGGGGCCTGGGGCTGAAGCCAGCCAAAGGCAAAGATTCTGATAAACTCTCTTACTAAAGATCAGCATAAGAATTTCAAATGAATTTACAGTTAGCATCATCTTGGTTGTTTAGGAAACTTTGAGCTTTAAATGTAGGTTAAAATGTCCCCATATTGGTAAAGTTCTCCAGGTCCTGGTTGAACAAAATTATATGATCTGGAGGGAGATAGATTTTAAGGCCTCATCCATCCAGCACACAGAGAAAATCTATTAAGTACACAAGACATTGCAATTAACAATTGGAAGAAATAACAGATAATTAGAATGAAAACATACAAAGGAAATCCAAAAATACATTTCTTCCTTTTGTTTGCTTTAAATGATAGTCATAATCCTTTCCTTTCCCATGTTCCCTTTCTTTTTTTGCTAAGGGGAGAATAAATTACAGCTTCAGAGAACTTTGCAAATTAGCTCATGCACATTGATTTCCTCAATCTTTGGGGAAAACAGCTTTTCCTCCATGACAAAATCCTAAACCACTATCTATAGTACAAATAATTATGAAAAAAAAATTAACTGTTTATGTTTAGAATTGAATACTGGGTATTCAATAAATATTTATAAATACAAATAGTAGCTCTATACTAATTACTGACTTGTTTCCATATATTTTTGAGGAAGATAAGACTATCAAACTCGGGCTCAGAGAAATTAAGCAACTTGATAATAATCAGTTAGTACATTTTACAGCATTAACAACAGAAATAGATCTGATACCAACTAGCACTGTGTAATAAGCTGTCTTTGTTGGGTGAAAATAATATATGTTCAGATATTCCAACATTTCTAGTTCCCTTGTGTTGAGTAGAAAATTCAGATTTAACTTGCTTTTGCCATTTAGAAGCAATTAGGTATATTTTCTCTGTGATTTCTCCTCTTAAAAGTCTTAAACACTCCTGTGGACACTAAAGCACTATTACTCCCATGATTAACTATTTGCTAGTACAAATAGTTAATGGACCCAGTCCATTTTCTGTGTTTGAAGCAATTGCTCAATAGTCTTCATATTACTTTTTAGGGTTTGCCATTTGAAACATCTACTTGGAAGACTGAAAATAAAACTCCCTTTACCACAGACTGGTACATTTTAATATTTCTTTCTCCTCATATTTCAAATTCAACTGAACTCAACATGGCTTTGCTCTTGGCCTCCCTTTTACTACGAACAATCGAACAATCATTGTGCACTAAGACAGCTTATGAAAATGTGCCTGCCTCAGGGCGGGTGGTAAGATTTTGAAAGTTGACTACATTTGAAACTGCTTCCAAATGTCACATGCAAAAACATTTTTTTCCCAATAGATTAGCACTTCCGGTGTCAACTGAGACCTCCATCACTACTGATGTCAAGCCTTGGAGATGGGTCCTATTGACTAGGATCTCTCTCCTTTTGCAGTTGCTACCTGTCTTCCTCGCCCACTCAGCTTCCAGAGGGATTTTCCCTAACCAACTTACAACTCAAATGATTGAAATTCCCACAGAAACCCAGCCCTCTGAACAGCCCCATGACTCCCCTCACCAGATTACCTGAGCTAATGATTATTTTATGTTCTGTGAACTCTAACTCTGCATCAAAGCTAAAAATTAAATAAACTCTGAATGACTCGTGATTGAACTCAACATTTGTGATTAAAAAGAGATCAGTAAGTCTGTCAGACACTGCCAATGACAAAAAAAAGAATGCCTTTAACAAGGGCAAAGAGAACTCCCTGAAGGCAGATCCTGTATCTTGGAGTGGAACAAAATTACAAGCAAATGCTGTTCATCTCAAGAAGCCAATCAATTCAAAAGTTCAAGCAGGTCTCCCTGGAGTTGCAAGGAGTTAAGTCTCAGCACTAGGAGGCTATCTGCAGGCACTGCAGCAAGAGTTCGATGACTGGCCAGGGAGCTCACCCACAGGGCACAGCAACTTCTCCTGTCTCACCCACTGCTCCCCTCAACAGTGTGTTTCAGTAGATTTGCCCATTCTGCTCCCCACCTGTCTCTGGTAAATACACACACACACACACACACACACACATCACATCTCTGACCTCCACCCCAGCTTTTGTATGCATAAATAAAATAGATCTTTAAAAAAGTTCAAGTCCCCACATTGTATGCACCTTTAGTCTCAAATGTTCCTGTAGCTTCTCTGCTTTCACATGCCTATGAGACTTAAGTGTTTCTCATTAATAACCTCTGATATTTGGCTCCTTATTTTTATTTCTGTTCCAAATATAGACTGACATTCAAACTGAGTCTTTGACACTTCAATCCGCTTTACAGTTTATCTTGTTTGATTGGTTACCCAGCAAGGAGACTATCCACAGAGATAGTTGAAGTTTCTGGTCAGAATTCCATCCCATGAAGTGGCATGTTCCATCAAGGGATAGCTTACCTTTAAGATGTTGTATCTACAGTTGCTTCTAAGAGTCATTTCCTACTCTGAAGTATCCAAATATGGGAGTAAGTAGAGTCTGAGATGGGTGTGGCATCACTATAATAAACTATTTCCATGTACTTATTATTTTGATCAAGAGCTGTGTTTGTATTCTTATTTCCAAATAGATGCCTTCATTGGAATAAAAACATTTATTTACACTGCTCTTATTTTAAAAAAAAAAATCCATAGATCTATACCATGTATTATACAGCATTTGGCTTCTTCCTATATGAATGATTTTCTTTCACAGGGATATTTAGATCATGAAAAACACTCTCCTGAGTTTTACTGTGCAATGGTATGACACATTACCACTAAACCTCATATTAAGAAAAATTTAACTTAAATACGAAATTGAAAAATCTCCCTGCAAATAATACTGTAAAAGTTTACTGCCCATTCTAACCATCAAGGATACTTTCCATAACTCTAGGGTTTGATAGTAAAATATATACACTCACATATGTATGTTTCTAATAACAAAGCACTAAAGTAAAATAAACCTGCTTGTCCAAATACGGTTGCATTTCAGTCAAAGTTTTGCTTAATATTTTGAGAAGAGCTTTGAAAACAAATATTCCCAGCATTGCATCTGATATCAGATGCTCATGGTGCCATCTACTGGCCATTTGTTAAATGACTCTTGATTGTGAGACCTGGATTTGGAAGGTTATTTTCAGTACAAAGGAAAATCCATGTTGCCTTATATCCACAGCTTCAGTGGTGTCCCGATTTCAAGATACTGCCAGCTGTGTTGGTTTCCTTTTTAATAAAAAAAATCTTGCGTGTCTCAGACAACTCAACAAAAACAAAATAAATTAACCAACCAAAAACCTGGCAGACAACCTAAATATCATCTTTCTCCAAAGAAGATATACAGCTGGTCCACAGGCACATGAAAAAATGCTCATCATCGGGGAAATGCAAATCAAAACTACAATAAGATACTACCTCACACCCATGAGAAGGTCCACATCAAAAAGAAAAGGCACAAGTGTTAGGGTATGGGGGGAAAAGTAATCCTCTTACACTGTTAGTGGAATATAGCTGGCCCAACCCTATGGAAACAGTGTGGAGGTTTTGAAAAATATTAAAAATGCATCTACCATATTAGACAACAATTCCACTCCTAGGTATGTATCTGAAGAACACAAAAACACTAATTCAAAGTAAAACATGCACTCCTATGTTCGTTACAGCACTATTTACAATAGCAGAGCTTTCAAAAACAACTTAAGTTCCCAAGGACAGAGGAGTTAATAAAGATGTAGTATGTAGGGCCGCCCTGGTGATGCAAGGGGTTAAGTCACAGCACTATGAAGCTATTGCCAGCCACTGCTGCATGAGTTCAATCCCAGACAGTAGACCTCTCTGTCTCACCCGCTGTTCCCCTCAGCAGTGTATTTCAGTTCAGTGCCTGTTCCACTCCCTACTCTGTCTCTGGTGAATCCTCTCTCACACACACCCCACACCTCTGGCCTGCACCCAGCTCTTGTATGCATAGATAAATCAAATAAATCTTTTTTTTTTTAATATGGTACAGAGCCTCCCTTGTGGCACAAGAGGTTGAGCGCCGCATTGTGGGGCATTGGCAGCCACCTCAGCACGAGTTTGATCGCCAGCCAGGGAAGGGACCCATATGGCACAGCAGACCTCTCCTGCCTTGCCAGCTGCTCCTCTCAGTAGTGTATTTCCGTCGATCTTCCTTCTGCTCCCTACTCTATCTCTGGTGAATCCTCTTACCCCGAGCGCCTCTGGCCTGTACCCCAGCTCTTGTATGCATAAATAAATAAATATTTAATATATATATATAGTACATATACACAATAGAATTATCCAGCTATAAAAAGAGATGAAATCTTGACATTTGTGATAATATGGAGGGGAGCATGCTAAGTAAAATAAGATAAAAGGAGAAAGACAAATAGTGGGTGATTCCACTCATGTGGAATGTAAAGAAACAAAACAAAGTAACAGTGAAAACAAAACTTAGAAATTGGACTGTAGAACTACCAGGGAGTGGAGAACAGCGCGTGGAGGGGAACCCCTGATCCACGATGGATGAATATGGGTGTTTGGTGGTGGGTATGCTGTGGTAACACACCTCTGAAGAATTGTGGACCTAGCTTCCTAAAACAATGTTGTAAACTAATGTTACTTCAGTACAAAGATGTTATAAAAGAATGAAATTGTCGAGTTTCTTCAGAATTACAAGACATCTCCTTTTCGAACAGCTAAGTTTCTGATAGCAGAAGCCTACGCTCCCTGTGCGCTGCATCCATACATCACCATCTAACTGGAACCAGGCGCCTGGCTCGGTGTGAGCAGCTGAGCTGAGGAGAGGAGCGGGTCTGGCCAACCCTGTCTTTGGAAAAGCCTTCTCAGGAGCTTAGCATTTTCCCAATAGAGTGACGCTGATAAGAAAGAGGGGCGGTGTTGGTGGTGCTTAAATGATCACCGCTCCTTAAAGAATCAGTTGACATCGCTTGTTCCTCCTCTTGGGGAGTCACGTGGTTGCTGCAGGCCACGGACTTGGCACACCTTCCCCAGTGAGTTAATGAACAAGTTCTCTCTTGAGGTCCAGTCCTGGAGTCCAATATCTTCTTCCTCCATCATCCCCACCCTCAGGGTGCAAGCTCTTTTCATGGCATCTTGCTACTTTCATTTGTCTTCAAGAGCAAAAGCTAGTTTTCCCTTTCATGTTTTCTGTGTCTCAGGTGCAAAAGGCCTTTGTGGATATTCCACACATCGCTAACGACGCCATTTATCATCCTGCCCCACCTCCTGTGGAGCTACTCTGAGTTCCGCGGTCCCACAGGTGGATGCCTTCGAAGGTGAGCCCACATCGGCCACAGCAGGAGTGCTCCAGAGCTGCCCCAGCTGCTGCTTAAGCCGGAACTGAGCAGCCATGTCGTTTCACACAAGGGGTCATGGCACAGATTAGGACGTATCTGGTAGGTCTTTGTGTGGAGACCACCTGATCTTCTGAAATCTCTTTTTTATTAAAATATCCATGAAGAAACTATTTTCCAAGAATTAAATTAAATTCCAAACCTGATAGATATTTTGAGGCTAGATTCCAAGATTCTGAGACAAGGGTCAGGCTTCTTTTGAACCAAATATCAGCCAAACCCCTTTAAAATGTTGTGGTTATCTGAGGTTTCTGAAGAAGATTCTATGAAGAAGTTTGTCGAAATTAGGACTCAAAGACAATGCCTTCACCCCTTCACATCAAATGTGGGTTTACTTGCATGTCCTTTAAAATGTTGGGGTGATTTACAGAACAATAATGGATGCAGAGTGAAGATTTTGGCAATCAGTCTTTCTTCCTGAGAAAGAAACATGGAATCCTAAAAAGAATCTAATTATTGAAAAGAGCACAGTATAAAGTTCAGACCACAAGAACTCTAGGTTCTTAAAAGTAAAGGTTGTGCCTTGATATTCTTTTATTTTGGTCAACGTCACTTCAGTTGGCACAGAAAGGTAGGTCTAGACAAAAGTGGTTATTCTCTGAAAGATTGTGCAACAGTATAGACTCTGATAAAACCCAGCGGATGACTGTCGGGAGGAAAAATTCACTGCCCCAAATAAAGCAGTAGTTTGTTTGTTTGTTTTACCTAAGATATCAGGGCAATAAAAGAAGTCATTTTGAAAGGGACAAGTCTTCAGTGACTTAATTAAAAATAAAGGGATATAAAATACATTTGTGATACACAGAAAAGGAATATAAGCTAAAATACTATCAACCTCGTGATCATGTCTAGGGCACCAGGGCTCAGGGCCCAAAACTAGCTGATGTAATTCGTGAATTTTCTCCTTGATATGCCAACGGAGGTAGAGGCTTTGGTCTCAGCCTTTTGCGGATCATCCTCATATTCCAAAGTTTCTTAATAAAACCACCAATTTGTAAATGCTACTTTTTACTACAGGAAGGAACAGATTCTTCTGGCCTCTGAAACAGAGGATACCAAAGAAAAATGTGGGTCTATTGAATCAGAACCTCAATCATATTTGCAATGATAAGGATGAAATAAATTCTTTGATAACAGAGAAACTAAGGTAAAATATTTTAGAGTGTCCAAACTACCAACTATCCCAAGTGTTCAGTCCTTTTTTTTTTTAAAGCAGTGTTTTGAATTTCTTTTGGTCAAGTCTTCTGTTATTTTCAAAAACCTACTTTTATCTCAGCAGTGCAACAAGGGAAAAAGAAGGTGTGGTGAATCCAGTGAAAAAAGGGAAAAAAAAAAGAGAGAGAGAGAGAGAGAAAGAGAGGGACTAAGGGAGAGAACAGAACATGAAGAGAAAAGAGAGAGACAAAAAGAGGGAGTAAAAGAAGGGCAAGACAATGAATTTTGGTCAAGTCCACATTTCTTTTCCCCTAACCTACTTCTTATCCAATAAAATTTAACTCTTTTATTCTCAATCTCAACCCCCTAATCCTATATAACCTCATTTCCTTTCATAACAAGAGAGGTATATTTGAGTTTTTATCTCCTATAGCCTCACCAATTGAATTGCAGTAAAGCTGATTTCTGATGTCATAAACTAACCTGTGCACATCTGCTCTCAAACCCCACATGGCTCAGTACTAAGATTGTAGTGCAGTGTCCTAGAGACACCCCAGGAAACAAGCCCCAGTTGTCACAGTTGTAAATTGTTTATCATGCCCTATGTTGCTTTTCTCTTTCCCTTGTTTCATTTCCCCATTCTCCTACCATTGATTCCTTTGGTATGATCTCAAATAAATTACTATCACTTCAAAAAAAAAAAAATAAAAGAAGGGCAAGACCAGAAAGCAGGAAGAAGACATGGTAGAGAGAAGAGGAATGAGAAGGAAGAGAAGGGGTGGGGGAACAGGAGGAGTAGAGGAGGAGCACAGTGGGAAAGGAAGAGCGGTGGGGGGAGAAGATAGAAAGGAGGTAAGTGCAGAGGCAATAACAAGAATGAAGTGCTGAGCCACAGTGGAGGAGTAAGGCACAGATTCCTGGAGAGGCTGATGAACAGAGATGATAAAACTGTTATCAGCTACTTGGAAACTCAGCAGGTCAGAGCTGCAAGGCCAGTGGAACAAGCCTCTAACCCCGCAGAGTGCAGATTCAGAACTGGAGGCTGAGGCAGTTACAGAGCTCAACGGAAGTCGCACTGCGAGATATCACTGTTGACTCACATCAGTCAGTCGAGGTGATAATAGTATCCACCAACCAATATTGTTGTGAGAATTGAATAAAATCACCCATGTGGTGTGTTAACTGCAGGCCCTGGCACACCAAACGTAAAATGGTCTTTAGATTCCTTGTTGGCCTGTTTGAGCTTCAGCGCCACCCAGCTGTGTTTAAAGCATTAAACTGACTGTTTCATTTTCGTAAAATACTTGATTATGAATGCCTTTGGCATGTATGATGAATGAATGAATGAGAAGGGATAGCATTAGGCTGGCATGGAGCCATGCATGTCTCTGAGCAACCACTTGGTCTGGCTTTCCAAGCACTATTTACCTTTTTTTGAGACCTAAATGTTGAATGTCTCCAGTCTTAGCTACGAAGGATAAACTTAATTTGGCATCTGTTTGCTTGGCTGCAGACCCACTGAATGCTATTTGTTTTGAAATGAAAATGGAAATTTTAAACAAAGGCAGGACAGTACATATTAACATACAAACACTAATGCTGATCTGTTGTTTTTAACTATTAAAGTGGTCTCATATCCACTTAAGGGAAGGTACTGAGCCCTGGGTGACCACCTCCAAGTCTTTAATGTCACTTCTGAGTGCTCTTTTATTACAGGAAGTGAAGCAAATCAGTGGGGAGGCTGATTAGAATCCGTGTTAGAGGCCAGTGGATAAAAATGAGATAAGGGAATGTGAGAGCATCTCTAAATCACTGTGCTTGACCAAACCAATTACATTTAAGTATACCTTTCCTTCAAGTCAGAGGATAGAGCAGTGATGCAGGAAAGTAGACTGAGACTCAGAGTGGTAAGCACCATTCTTTGGCCTTGCTCTCCTCGCTCTTTCTCCTCACCTCCCTCTCTCTCCCCTCACCCCTCTCTCTCACTCACACACACATACATACACACACACACACACACATCCATGATATTCCTCAGGTGAAGTGGTATTTTCCTTCTGTAAAACTTCTCCAGATGTTCATATATATGCTTTGCAATAAAATGTTTGCTATGTACGGTATACATTCTAAGTGCTGAGAGTGGGCTGGGGGTTTTACATACGTAATTTAATTCAATCCTCACAACAAACATGTGATTTAGAAATTGTTTCCCTTTTAAACATGAGGAACTAGAAACCCAGAAAATAATAATAACATTTTAAAATACTTTCATGTGGGACCTCCCTGGTAGCACAGGGGTTAAAGTCTCAGCACTATCAAGTTATCACCAGCCACTACAGCAGTAGTTTGATTTCGAGTCCCAGTCAGGGAGATGACCCACATATGGCAAGGCAGATCTTTCCTGTCTTGCCTGCTGCTCCCCTCAGCAGTGTATTTCAGTACATCCACCTGTTCTGCTCCTCACTGGTGAATCTTCTCACCCCTTACCCCCACACTTCTGGCCTATACCCCAGTTCTTATATGCATAAATAAATAGAAATAAAATCTTTTGAAAAATAAATTTTAAAAATCTTACGTGTGGTAGATGGCTTTGCAAATGCTCCTTCATCTAATCTGTGAGATATATTTTGTTCCCATTTTAAAAGTCAAGAGGGTGGTTCATTGTTACTTACAATAACTACCATTTATTGTACACTAATTGCATACCAAGCACACTGTCCCATCTCTTAAATACAGCATGTTACCTTTTGTTAACTCTGACAACCCACTGACACAAATCTTATCATTTCCACTTTACAAATAAGTAAGGGCACAGCAAGGCAGACAACTTGCCCCACATCATTCTACTAAGACACAAGAAAGTCAGGATTTTAACCAAGATTTTGGTGATTTCAAAGCCTGAATACTTAACCTATGCCATGTACTCTCCATACTGTAGTGCCTTTTTAACATAATGTAAATATCTCTATTTAACATAATGTAAATGATATAATTAATAAACTCCAGATATAGAAAGCATGGATTTGAAACTAATTTTAAGGGGTTCCCACTGTCCAAATCTGGAATGACTTGAGCCTCAGAATAAATAAGAATAGAGATGATCATAATCCATTTGATAAGGAGAAAGCCGTGTCTCCATGCTGATATAAATGAATGGGAGAAAATGAACAAAAGAAACTGCTCCTCCTCTAAGCAGAAAGTTAGCCATTAAATACAGAAAAGTGAGGGAATGAGAAAAACCATTGTGATAGCAAATACCAATCATGTGTGCCCTTGAGGAAACATCACTGAATGCCTATACTGGTGGCTGAAAGTGCAGCACGCAGTGACATTTATTATAGTCTCAGAGTATCTCTCCATGAAATATTTATTAATAACAAAAGATGAACTAACTTACAGTAGAGAGAAAAGACAGAGTGTAGAATCTCAAATCAAGAAGAAAAATTATCGCCACCAGTAACAAGATGAGAAGACACCGAGTGCCTCTCGGTGAGACACAGTGAATGAGTACAGCATAAATGATGTCCTGCCAAAAACAATGCCAGGGCCTCCCTGGTAGCCTAGGGGTTAAGTCTCAGCATTATCACCACAGTGACCTGCATTCGACCCCTGGCCAGGAGCTTACCCACATGGTGCAGCAGAAGTCTCCTGTCTAGCCTCAGCAGTGTATTCCAGTCCACTGCCTGTTCTGCCTCCCACTCTGTCTTCTCAGCCATCCCTGACTCCTGCACTTCTGGCCAATGCCCCAATTCTTTCACACAAAAATTTTTTTAAAAAATTTAAATCTTAAAAAAAGGAAAGCATAATTTTTTTCTGTACTGCTCATGCAACTTTTAGGTTTGAAACATGTTCAATAAAAAATTTAATCCAACAATATCTCTATGACTTTGGGCAAATCACTGAACTTCCCTGAGTTTGTTTTTTTATTTCATCTAGGTGGGAAATTATTCAATGGTTTCATTGGATAATAAATGCGATGATGCATATAAAAACACCTGGCATTTATGATATGATCAATAAATTGCTTAGCTAATACTTTGAACTTGATCTATGGGGGCCAGAGATTACAGAAAGTAGCATGACTTATGCTTTGTTTCACAAGATGAACAAGTAACAGTGTGAGAAACATACCAGAAACTTCCAGGTCTGTGTTTACTTTGGGTAAACACAGAACTTACAATTTGTTTAGGAGCCATCATTCCATAGGTTAGCATTCCCAAAATCGGGGTCCACAGATGTTTTCAAGGAGGTTCAGAGGGTTTTTTAGTTCTACTTTTATTATCATGAGCTAATGAGGAAAAAAAGTGAATTCTATAAGTAATTTATGAATTTGCACAAAGTGAAGTCTACTACTATTAAAAAAATCAGAAACTGTGAATACCAAAGAAAAGATGCCTGGGGCCTCCCTGGTGGCACAAGGCATTGTCTCAGCCCTGTCAAGCTATTGGCAGCCATTACAGCATGAATTCAATCCCTGACCAGGGAGCTGACCCACATGGCGCAGCAGACGGGTCCTGTCTCACCAGCTACTTCCCTCAGCAGTGTTTCAGTAGATCTGCCTGTTCTGCCTCCTACTCTGTCTTTGGTGACTCCTCTCACCCCTCTCACCTCTGGCCTGTACCCCAATTCTTGTGTGCATAAATAAAGTAAATCTTTTTTAAAAATGCTTCTTTGTCAAGTCTTGTTATCTCCATCTGTCAGACTAGTTGTCCTACTATCAGCAAGATTCATAATAAATTAGTAAATGATACATAATGGTTAGGAGGTAAGTACAATGGGAAAAGCAAAAACAGAGCATGTTAAGGGGAAACAGGAATACTGGACCAGAGCTGGGGAGAGGCATCAAGTTCAGTATTAAACCAGAGTTGATCCCACTGGGGAGGCACCATTTGGGCAAAGACTAGAGGAGAGAGAGATCTGTGAGATCTATCTGAGGGAAGAGGCTATCTGGGGGGGAAAGTTTGTGAGAAAGAGAAAGTCAGATTACTAAGGCAGGTGTGCCCGCTGTGTTCAAGGAACAACAAGGAGGCCAGTGTGGATGGAATAGAATGAGTGAGGGAGTGAATAGTAGGAGATGATCATCACAGAACCAAGCATGGGTAACAGTGATGTGTGGTCTTGAGAACGTTGCAATGGTTTGGGCTTGCGGTTTGGGCAAAATGGGGTTTTCAGCAGAAGAGTAACTTGATATGGATTGTATTTGAAAGTCATCACTCAGAATAGACTGTTGTTCATAAAGGTAGAAGCAGGGAGACCTGTTCAGAGATTATCCTAGTGGCCCAGGTGAAAGAGGGCCATAACTCTTACAAAAGGGTTGTTGGTGAGGGTAGTAAGAAGAGGTGAAATTCTGACCTATTTGAAATGTAGAAACAACGGAATTTGCTCGAGAATGCATAAAGATGTGAGAGAGAGAGAGAGCACAAAGGTAACTCCAAGGTTCCTGCCTGGATGATTAGAAGATGGGTTTTCTAATCATTGAAAGAGAGAAGTTTGAGTTGGGCACCTTGGAAAGAGGCATTCTGTGTTTGAAATGGTGATTAGACCATCTCTTGATACATGTGTTTGGAGCGCCAGAGAACTGCCAGAAATGGAAACGTGGGTGTCCATTCTCTTCATAGCACTGAGACCACAGTGGGGTGAGGAAGGGCAACAGAGAAGAATGCAAAGAACCTATCCCTGGGATTCTCCAATGCTGAATGCTTAGGGAGAGGAGAGAGAGAGAGAGAGAGAGAGAGAGAGAGAGAGAGAGAGAGAGAGAGCTATACAATGNTCTCCAATGCTGAATGCTTAGGGAGAGGAGAGAGAGAGAGAGAGAGAGAGAGAGAGAGAGAGAGAGAGAGAGAGAGCTTTACAATGAATACTCAGAGAAGAAGGCAGAAAATCTATGAGTGAGTTGTTCTAGAGGCCAGATGGAAAAAGGGATTATTGGTCCATTTCTGTGCTTATAACTTCATAGTGCCCTTTCCCAGTGCGTGGGGTACCGCCCCTCCCCGCTCCCCCATTGTGAGCACATGACTCCTTTTGGAGGGTGAGAATGAGTAGAGCTTTGAAGTGAACTTGTAAGACTTGCTTTTTTTCTGAAAGAGAAGGGAAGACTCACTTAACCCACCTATAACCTAAGCAAGTCTGCCTCATCTAACTTTCTGACTTGTGAGCATAAGAAATAAAGTCATTGTTATTAGCCACTGATCCAAAATCACCAGACAACAGCTGACATTTATAACCACACCAGAGTCCCAGGACACTTACACAACCCAAAGAAAAGGGAGCTTGCCCTGTCTTGGTCAGAACCAGCTTCATGTGATTTAAATAAATGATGTGATATTTCTTGCACCTAGAGGATGTGGTGTAACTTTGCTCCCACCTCTGTTGTGTGTGTGTCTTCATATTTCTCAGTTGATGCTCATGACCAGGCTTGGGCACCACTAATATCAGAGGACCTTTAAATCTAAAACTTTGTGATTCTCTAAAATTTCTCACCCCACTTATCCAACTATGTCCCAGGTAGCTAGCTCCTCTATTCGAGCAGTTTCTGCTCTAAATCAAGGGAAAGTAACTGTCAGGAAAGTATATTTTAATATCATTGCTTGGCAGTTTTTTGAAACCTATAACTGCAAGAGGGCTCCCCTTCTGCAGAGGTTTATATGGCAATGTTTTAGAGGACGTGGGTATGAAGAGGTGGCAGGACGCAGTGAGAGTTATGCACGGTGGCCAGGAGAGAAGCATGAAGACACTGTTTCAAAGACCAGTCTCCAGAGCTCTGGACTTCCAGATTAAATGGTTCCTTACAACAAATGGGAAGGGGGCCCAGAAATAGGGCAAAATTCATTAATAACACACAAGTGGAAATAAAAGTACCATACCAGAAAAATACAATAAATATCAATATGTACTAAGTACCTAGTATTTTGCCATTGGAATAGAAAGTTTAAGAGGAAAAATGAAACTATGTAAGATATTTGAAAGTTTCATCAGCATGGCTGTTCCACTGACATCCTAGAAATCCCTAGAATGGATCTGACCTTAAATGTACGTGGATATTGGGAAAACAATTGCTGTATTAGCTTCTTTTTCTCCTCTCTCCTCTCCTATAGCCCTCCCCTTCTCCTCTTCCTCCTCTTCTTTTTCTTCCTCTTCCTCTTGTCCTTCTTTCTCAAAACCAGCTCCCTCCCACTCTGGGGAGCATACAAAGTAAATCGATATAAATTCCACCTTTTGGAGGAACTCTCAAACACTTTTAAAGTTACAATTCATCTAAAAATGTCAACACAGAGGCCAATTAGTATTCACAGTAGTCCCCAAAGAATTCTTTCTCTCCAAAAAGATTGAAGTTGACTTGGATTAGAAAGGAATTCCCTCTTTATCTTTAGAGATTATAGAATTCCTTCCTTTGTTTTTAATTCCTTCTCTTTCATAAAGGCTGTTCTATTCCTACATTTTTCTTGCTGATCCATCTTGTCTTACTCCAAAGACATAATTGAGGCTTAGACAGAATACAGACTATATTTCATTGGTCAAGTATTGTAAAGAGGCATAAGGATCCTATAAATATTATTAACTTTTCTTGAACATCTTTAGATGCTGACTTTTTTTTTGGGGGGGTAACCTTTAATACTAATTCAAGAGCAGTGTGTGTGTGTGTACAACTGTTAGAACCAATAATATATTTTTAAACACAAAGCAATTTCTCTCAACATACACCTAGTATTAAGTCATTCTGGGAGGTCATTTGCACTTGAGTCGTTTGTTCACCAAGAAGTTTTTAGAGACCAGTTACATTGACAGGACTATTGTCACTTGACAATATAATTTCTGTTCTGTTCAACAATCGCAGTTAAATAAATAGATAAGTTGAATAAATCAATTTCAACTAAATAAAATCATGGTACAATGGAAACTATGCCCAACACTGCAGCTGTTAAAAGGAATTATTTAGTTCATCTCTAAGATACATTATTAAGTGAAAAAAGACAGACACAACACTGTGTGTGGAGTGCTACCATTTATAGGAGGGGGAAAAAAGAATAGATATGTATATGTTTATAAAAGCACAAAATATCTCTGAAAGAATACACAGAAAATTTTAACAGTAGTTGCCAGTGGGGAGGGGTCGGTGGTGGTGTGGTGAGGCACACAGCGGAGAAACCTATTCATGACCATGTATTTCAATTTACTGCCTGTGTTTTAGCAAGAAGGGAAAAAATAAAGGTCTCTTTGGCTCCCCCAGCCCTGTGACAGGGCACTCTGCATACATGAGCTTGGGTTTGGGGGCCAAACAGATCAAGATCGGAATCCACATGCAACTGGGAGACTTCCCGTGTGTCTCTGACTTCCCTGAACATTCTTCCTCATCTCAGTAAAATAGGGGAAACGATCAGGATTTTAAAGGTTTGCCTCAAGGGTTAATGAAGACGAGGAATGGAAAAACAGTAGGCACTCAGAAAACCATAGCCTTATTTCCTCCCTGCTTAGAAAGGCGGCGCCTTAGTTATATGATGTTCTTTATCATTTTTTTTAAAGATTTATTTATTTATGCATACAAGCACTGGGGTACAGGCCAGAGGTGTGGGGGGTGAGAGGATTCACCACAGACAGAGCGGGGAGAGAACAGGCAGATCAACGGAAGCACACTGCTGAGGGGAGCAGTGGGCAAGGCAGGAGAGGTCTGCTGCACCATGTGGGTCCCCTCCCTGGCAGGCAGCAGGGATCGAACTTGTGCTGCAGTGGCTGTGGTTTGCTTCATAGTGCGTTGCTTAACCCACTGCGCCACCAGGGAGGCCCTCTTTATCATTTTTAAGAGTGTTTATTGATCACTGTTCTTTTCCATCTCTGTCATACCCCAAATTGCATGGAAACCGTTGATAAGATGCTCCTCCCTGTTACACAGGGAGATCTCTGGTCTCAAAATCAAGACCCTGACTTTGGGGAGAAGGAGGGTTTGAAGAAAAAAAAAGAGGGAAAGAAACTTTTGCTACTTATCTTAGTACTTCAAATTTCACCATTAAATTTCTCTTGTATCTTGGTGGCTAGTAAATCCCTACCAGCCTTGGTATAGACGATAGTTAAGCTTCATCTGCTAACACTTTGCAGGGAATTAGTTTAAGCAATTAAAACCTTTCCCTTTCCCAAATAACACTACCCATACAACAGAAGAAGAGGCAAACCAGCCTCTAGTCTAATCCAAACTGCAACTTGATGCCCTGTTTTAGGAGAAATACTTTCCTCAAGACCCTTTACTGCCATCTGCTGGAAGATTGTAAGTATCAACTCCATAGATTCTTCCAAGTTTACAAAAACAATGGCATCCCTTGTAATTAATTACGCAGCAGGAAGCCTGCACAACGTGAGCAATGCCCTCCAACAAGTTTCACGGCTTTGCAAAAGGACTGACCCTACTCGGGCAACACCGGCACCGCTGATAAGTAGCTGTCACTTCTAGGTGTCTGTCCCACATGAATTCTTCCCTGCAAGACCTCTTGTGACCACACATAGTCCTGATTGTTGCTTCCTTCCCCCTAACTCCCACTGCTTCCCCTACCCCCAAACTCTAAAACGGATTATCTGCAGGACCCCTTCAGATCATTTCAAAGACCCCTTCAGGGGTCCATGACCTCTCCAGGTGAAAAAGTTTTTAAAGAGTGTGAATTCATCCTTCCATCATTGCTTGAGGCAGCACCATAAATTGTGACAGCCAGGGGAGGTCGAATGGAATGCAGCAGCGCATACAAGCTCGTGGATGGGAAACAGATCCGACTAGGTGCCATCAAAACAAGGCAACTGGCCATTGAAAAACTGCTGAGGTCTCCGGTACAGGAGAGCAGGGAGAAGAAAGGAGGGGAAGGAAGACCCCTGGGGCTCCCGCAGCCGGCAGGCTTCTCATCTCCAAGACAGAAATGAGGTTTGGCTTCATTCTTTTCAGCCCACTGATTGCTTTATTCCAAATTACCCTAACTACTTAGCATGGTAAATTAAGTTGAAACCCCCAAAAGTTTGCAGAGGATGTCATCTAATCTGATTAAAAGGAATATTCCCATCACAAGCCAGGGAGGAAATGGAAATTACTCCGAGTGCACTGCTATTAAATAATTTGCATAGACTTGCATATGCTATACATCAGAAAAGCATATGTTGTTTAGATTTAATGAAATAATTTTCCCTCTCTAAAGACTGTTACAGTCTCTGTCCTTCCCTATCTGTCTTTTTCTTTTCCATCTGTCTCTTTTTGAATGCTAAAATTATTTCATGGGAAGGGTATGGAGCTATGCGCAAATTACATGAAATATGCTAATAATCTTCCTGCTGGCAGCGCTGGGAGGTCCTGAAATGGCATCTCCAAACTTCCCATGTACCCTCCCCCTTGCCCTCCTACTTAATTAAAGGTTCCCTTTACAGCTCTTAAAAGGTTCGACTTGATTCATTTGGGGCTTCTATTGATGAGGGGAGGAATGCCAAGTGATGTTTTCCAAACCCGGAGGAATAGCATCTAAATCAAAATGAAATGAAAGGAGAAAATCTCCATCAAGTCCTATCGTCCGTATCTGTTGAGTCTATGCCACCGCCACGTGTGCAATAAACATCCTTGAAAGATTTTTGTGCCTACTCTGCTTTTCAACGTTCAAAGCCTTTGACAAATACTGGCTGCTGTGAAAGTGTCACCCCTATTTTTATCAGTGGAGACAAGGAAGTCAGGTAGATGAACATGATGCTTTAGTGGCAGGGGGTGGGATGAAGGGTGAAATCTATTTATTTTTAAATTCTCAATGGATATTCAATAGCTTTTTGGTAATATTTTAGCAGATTTCATGTTCAGTTGTAATGTAGCCAAGAGAGGAATTCTAGTGAATTCCCCAACAAAATTACATTAGGATCAAATGTGATCGTTATAAACACTATCCAGATGTTGGGGATGGACTGGATATAACTCTTTAAGCCCCAAATTACAGTATAATAAATGCAAGCATGGGGATCTGCCAATACATCTGAACTTCATGTCGGAAACCAGGTTTGACCTTAATTTAACTCTATAAGGAACTAGGGTTTCCCCACTTGTGTGCTTAGGATGCATCCAAAGATCTCCAAAAGCTATAATGTCATGAGTTTTTATCACTTATTTGAAGAATGACCATATCAGATTCTGGAGTCAAGCCAATCTTAATGCAAGCATTTTGTTAACACATTTAGAAGGGAAGCAGAAACACAAATACAAGTAGCTATTAAGGTTATGAAACAAACCTGGGAAATGAAATACAATATAATATTAAGGTCACATTTGTCCTTGGTAAATCTTAGGGTGTTAAGATACTATAGTAAGCACTCAAATATTTTACTACATAAACCAAGGATGCAAATTAACACAAACTACAGAAAGACAAAATTTAGCAATAAAAAATTTCTTCCTCTATCCCTGAAGTTTTTTGTTTTTTGTTTTTTTATATCTGTAGGGCTGATATAAATTGGTAACTTTGTGTTATAATGTAACAGATGTATCTCCATAAAAGGAGGAGGTGCCATTTCCCCTCCCCCACTTAATAGGCACTAAGTGGCCAGGTGAAGCTGGGAGGGGAGGGGCCTTCAGGAGACTGGAGAAGGAGCCATGCTTGCTTCTTGTCTCTGGACTTGCACTGGGAACTTGGGGGACATGGAAGGAGACATTGTTATATGGCACAAAGGAAACGTGGACACCAGGGCTAACAAGAAGCGTGTGGAGGAGAGACATGTAAAGACACACAGGTGAGAATGGCAGCCGTTATCTTGATTTGTACTTTGCTTTTTGCTCCTCTTTTCCCAGACTTGCCTGGCCCCCCTTGTCCTTCCTTGCCAGAAGATGCCTTGGACTTGTGGCAGGCTTTCAGACCTGGGTGGGCTGACCTGTTAAGAGTAGATATTCACCTACGAGGGGATGGACAGTTTGGGGCAGTTTATTGAGAAACTATTATCCTTTCTCTCTTCCTTCTCAGTGCACACTAATCCTTTTAAGTACACGAAGTCTGCTTTGGCTTTGTGTGCACAGGTGGCCAGCCCCCTTTAGAGTCCAAGTTTGGGGGTCCCGGGGTGTTCCTCAGTCTGCACACCAACAGTAAATCAAGATCAGTATTGGATGTATCTTAATAGTGTTGGTGGCAATAAAGGGAAATAAATATATCACTTTGGAAAGCTGGAGTCAATACATTAATCAATTTGTTAAACAGTAAACTATAGCAAGCCTGCTATCTACATCATACTCCGTTGGATATTGCTGGAAAGAAAAAAAGAACAGTAAGACAGAGCTAAAAGGATGTTTAAAGGAGTGCCAAGTCCTTTAAGAAATGTATGTTCTTTATTTGAATATGCCAATAGTCTCCTCTCTGGAGAAATTTGAAATATGGTGCCAAAGACATAAGCTATACAAACATTCCCCCCTAAACCCCAAAATTCTAAAGTTAAATCACTAAACCAAATATTAGATGTCACTAGCAGGATAAGTACAGCAGTCAAGGGCTCTGAATATCTCCCAACAACAACTTTGCACATGGATAAAGCTATTTTTGGGAATCAAAAAGTATTGAAAAATAGAGAAAAGTCATAAAAAATACATGAAATCAACTACCAAAAATGTGAAACCTATGTAATGATCATAATTGTTAACAGAGTTATTTTTAACCACACACTATTTGCAGAAAGAAGTAAAAATCACTATCACAGTCACATAGTCCATCAATTCGTTTTGCTTCTTTCTGACCCCAATATTTTCATCACTTAGTATATGACTTTGCAGTAGACAAGGGGTACAGTCAAAGGAGTTTCCAGAAGGAAAGTCTGTCTGAGAATGGAGAACTTGGACTGGTAGGCATCGTGGGACTCAAGATACATTCAGCACAATTCAAGTGTCCATTGATGTATGAATGTGTAAACAAGTGCTATATGTCCATAGAGTAGAATATATGCAGTCATTTAAATGAATGAGATCCTGATACATGCCACCATGTGGATGAACCTTGAAAACATTATGCTAAGTGAAAGAAGCCAGACGCAGAAGGCTAATATTATATGATTCTATTTGTATGAAGTATACCAGGAACTGGCAAATTCATAGAGACAGAAAGTAGAATAATGGTTACCAGCGGCTGAGAAGAGGGGGAATGGGGATGTTATTATTTAATGGTTATAGAGCTTCTGTAGTGAAAAATTCTGAAAACAGATACTAGTGATGGTGACCAACATTATGCAGATCTTTTTTTCTGACTAGAAGAACTGGGGTGTAGGCCAGAGGAGCAGGAAGTGAAAGGATTCATCAGAGACAGAGTAGGGAGCAGAACAGGGGGATTTACAGAAATATACTGCTAAGGGGGGGCAGCTGTCCAGACAGGAGAGATCTGCTGCACCTTGTGGGTTAGTTCCTTGGCGGGAGGTCAAACTCAGGTGATAGTGCTGAGATTTAACCCCTACATCACCAGAGACGCCCAGAACTTTTCAAACAAATTTATTTATTTAAAAGACTTATTTATTTATGCATACAATAACTGGGGTACAGGCCAGGGGTGCAGGGGTGTGTGAGAGGATTCACGAGAGACAGACTGGGGAGTAGAACAGGTGAATCTACTGAAATACACTGAGGGGAGCAGTGGGTGAGACAGGAGAGGTCTGCTGTGCCATGTGGGTCAGCTCCCTGGCCAGGGACCAAACTCCCTCAAACAATTTTAAAGAAATTTAGGTGAGGGCCTCCCTGGTGACGCAATGGGTTAGGCAATGCTCTATGGCGCAAACCGCAGCCACTGTAGCGTGAGTTTGATCCCTGCTGCCAGCCAGAGAGGGGACCCACATGGTGAGGCAGACCTCTCCTGCCTTGCCCACTGCTCCCCTCAGCAGTGTACTTCTGTTGATCTGCTTGTTCTGCTCCCAGCTCTGTCTGTGGTGAATCCTCTCACCCCCCACACCTCTGGCCTGTACCCTAGTGCTTGTATGCATAAATAAATAAATCTTTAAAAAAAAAAAAGAAATTTAGGTGATATGGGAAAAATCCTCATGATACAAAGTTAATAAAGCAGGACATAAAATTATAGTGTTAAGACAACTATGACTATATTCATTAAGCATATTTTCAAGGTGGGTGGATTATGAATGATTATTTCATTTTCCTGCAATATACGTGTAAAAATGTAAACTGTGTATTTATGAGGCAAAAATAATAATGGTCATAAAATGGAAAGGAAACTTACAACTACACAGCAGAAATTAGAAGAGACTAGACACCACACACACACCAACCTTTAATGGGTAGCACAGGGAAAGATGGAAGTTTTGTTTGATTTTGTTTTAACTAAAAGCTGTTATACCATCTGTCAGACAAAGAGCCATAACAACCAAAAAGAAAGGTTATTCATCACAGTAGAAACAGACCTGCAGAAAAAACCACTAGTCACCCACCACAGTTTCATTTAGCAGCCCCTCTTTTCATGGAAAGGACAACAGAAATTAATTTTGACACTAGAATTTGACATTTCTCTGACTAGTTGTCACTACATTAAAGAAAGAGGTCTGAGAATAAAGAGACCTGAGCTTCTAAATTCCTAATATCATGAACTCCTAATATTTTGGGAGAACTGGGACCTCAGTTTCCTCATCTGTTAAAAAGCATAGAGTTAAAATAGGTAAGCTCTAAAACAATTTACAGCGTACCATATTTTAGAGCATATTAATTTCGTGTAATGAAACCAAACTGTGACTGTCTTTGTAAGATATTTTCAGCTAGACCACCCACCAAATCAAACTAAACTGGAATGCTTTTATATGAGCTAGTATTCTAGGTGCTGTATTAAATTAAAAGAGGCCTTTCTCCAGCATCTCACATTTCCAAAAATGATTCATAGACTTGGAGGAAACATTAGCTCTGAGAATTTGGGGAAGTTTTACAATAGAAACATCTTTTTTTTTTTTTTTAATTTCTGGTCCAAAGATGCAAAGGACCTGATCAGAGATGGAAAATTGGGAACACGTCTAAATACACAAGCATGCCACAAATGACAACACTTCAGTGTCACCTGGCTTGCTTTGAGTTCTCAATGAGAGTTTGTTTTCTTTTGGATAGCAGTGTCTTCAAGTAAAAAATATAGGGGGAACTTGCAAATATAAACACAACTTCATTAAGTAGGGAGCAGAGAAATAAAGCAGCTCCATCTCACCTGAATTTCTAAATAAAAACCAAAGGTTTCATCTTAAAAATATGGAAACTATCTTAAGGCAAGAGTCAGCAAACTCTTAAAAGGTGAGAGCGAGTATTTTAGGTTTTACAGGGCAGAGAAAGTTCTCTGCCACTACTATTCAGCTTTGCTGTGGATTAGCACAAAGTAATACAGAAGATGCATGAACAAGTGAGTGTGACTATGTTTCAATAAAACTTTATTTTACAAAACCAGATGGCCAGTCTGGCTATCTGTCCCTATTGTAACGCATATTTTTAACTTAGCATCCAGTTAAGGTTAGGAGAGAAAGGTAAAAAGGAAGAAGAAAAGTATGAGTAGAAAGACTGAGAAAAACAGGAAAAATGCAGTGGAGAGGTAAAGAATGCAATAAGGGTAGTGATTTGAGTCTAAGGAGGAAATTAAAATTGCATCCAGAGGAAGAGGTCAGTGTAGAAAGGATCAGGGTGAAGGAAATACAGAAGAAGAGAAAGACAAAGGGAGGTACTGAAGCGAAGCAGGACAGAAGCAGGATCTCTTCCTATTTTTTCACTGGGTCACCAACAAAAATGCCGCCGAGACTTATAAACAAAAGCACTTAAAACTACACTCGATGAATTTTTCTCCAGAAAGTAAATATAAAAAGTTTGACAGCTGTACATTTTAATAAAAAAAAATTAAAGGAATATTCAAGAACAGACTGAAGGAGAAAAGGACTAAAAGTAAAGGATTGCAAAGGTAAGGGAAGTGCAAAAGAGCACCACAGAGGGAAGTTGTGATAAACTGGAGGAAGAAGATAGGAAGGCCAATTTTCTCTGCTCAGTTCGAAGTGCCAACTTTGACTTGAAACCCTTTGGTTTTGCTAGATTTCCTGGTAAAAAATATTCAGCTATTCAGCCAGCACGTCCCTATCCATGTCCTCTCTCAGCCTTCAACCTACCCCAAGCCCAAGTCATCTCTTCCTACTTGCTTTTCCAGAAATTTTTCAGTGTCAAATCGCTCTGTGGCACAAGGAGCTCAGTGTGTACTCTGGTCTTTTGTGACAAGGATGGAATTATTAACCATGGGTAGGTTTCCTCATTCATTGGTCACACTTAGTATTTCCTTTCCATTGAGGATTACACCTAAAAGCACCTCTAGATTTAAGGATCCTCTGACACTTTAGTTCTGGTGACTGAAGAATACTCTCTAGAGCTGACCTTTTATACCTAATACCCTGAGATTTGAGTGTGAGCAAAGAGAATAAAGGACTCATAACCACTGGGCAGAATTATATTTTAGCCATCTCAATTAAGTGGGAATCTTCCACTTTCTGACCTCTTCCATTTCTTTCTCTAGCACTTTGTCTCTCCTCAGAGACAATTCAGCAGCCTCTTTTCAATCCATACCTGGCTTTAAATAACACTCACACTCAGGAAGTTCTTCACATTTGACCCAAACCCCTTCTGCTACAGTTAAAACCTTTTTCTCAGTGGAAATTTGGAACAGCTGGTTTCCATTCTCTTTATGGCAACTCTTCTTAAAGATTCATAGGCTTATAAAGGATGTCCATACCAACCTCAACTAAGGCATATAGCTTCCTTTCCTTAAGTATCTTCCAAGAATATTTTCCTATACAGTGATCAATAACTGATTGCTTACTCTGTGGAGAGCTTACTCGTTGAGCAAATTTCTAGAGCTGAAGAAAGACACAATTTCTAACCAATTACTCCAGGGGCTACCTGAATTATTAAATACCTATACTTTCGCAGATACTGTTAATTTGAAGTTTGGGACAGAATAAAGACTAAAATTAGAGCCGAGTGCTTATCATCTGAGAAGGGACGCCCATAGGAATGACCAGTCTTTGATCAGTTGCCGATGGCTCTCTCAAGAGTTTCACCTCTTTGTGTGAACAGATAAGGCATTTTTAGAATTTTGACAAATAGCCCGTAATGTTGGTCTCTCACTGAAATTTTCAACTCTGTCTTCCTGCCATCACCTTTCTCAAACTATTTCTTCTCCAAAGCATAAAAAATAAAACAAACAAACAAAACAACAAATTCCAACCTGGACAATATAAAAAATTTTCAGCTGACTTTTTGGAGCAAACAACATATGTTCTTGAACATCTGTATTTTCCTCAAGCTATTTTTTTCCATTATTTCCAAGAGAAAAGAAGTCTAGTGGAATGTTTCTCCACAGAGGCACACGTCTGTAATACTCCCTGTTGATTACATATAAAAGACACAAAATATTAGTTTATTAAAAGCAGCCTCAACCATTGCTGTACAAAGCAATTCTCTGATGGAACAGATTTATGAAGTAACAGCTGAAAGGTATGCAGATCACAAGATACCTGACAAATGTACTTTATTACACGGATCAGAAATACCATATGTACTAGCAGTTACTGTACAGTGATACACAACACCCAACTAGGTCTATTTAAAGGTTTTGCTGATATTGAAAACTATAAAGACACAATGTGAGAGTGAGAAAGTGTTTCATAAGATAGACAAGTCATCACTCTAGGAAATTAAATACATTCTGCATATTATAAACTTAATGTATTATAAAACTATGCCATTCTTTAAATTAAAATGTGAAGGACTGTACCCCATTCATTGCTTAAAGCAGATGTTTATAACGTTTTTCCATACTTTAAAGTGGAACTTAGTGGAATGAATGCCAGACTTAACAACATTAACAAATTTAAGAAGATTGCAGATTTTGTTATTTATAACAAAAAAAGATACTTAAGTTTGCAATCGTGTATGCCAAAAGGCCGTAGAGAGCAAAATAAGCACAATACATTTCAGACGTGACAACTTCCTGCAAGGCATTTCTCGACTGTAAAGGACTTGAGCGGTCTTGGATCCAAATTCCAAGTACAGTGTTTGAGTCCATTCTGCTACATTGTCCAGCCTTAACTTGACCGTGTACTATATACCCAAGGCTGCCTGTTCCATCTCCCATATGGAAGGTTCTTCCTTACATTGAGTCAGTCTGTCTCAGAAGCTCCCCACTGGGGTCATTAATCCTATACTCTGGAACAGTCTTGCTCACTATTCAACACTTGCATGAATTTGAGCAAGTTTATTTATCTCTGCAAAGCTGTTTCCTCTTCTGAAAATATGAATAATGAGAGTATCAGTCACACATCATTGTTTTAAGGATTAGGTGAAATAATATAAGTAAAGCATTAAACACATTTAGCATTCACTGTAGGTTGTTATTAGTACTATTATTCTATTCATATAATCTTTTTTTTTTTTAAAGATTTATTTTATTTATGCATACAAGCACTGGGGTACAGGCCAGAGGTGTGAGGACTCACCACAGACAGAGCAGGGAGCAGAACAGGCAGATCAATGGAAGTACACTGCTGAGGGGAGCAGCGGGCACAGCAGGAGAGGTCTGCCGCACCATGTGGGTCCCCCGCTGGCCGGCAGCAGGGATCGAACTCATGCTGCAGTGGTTGCAGTTTGCTTCATAGTGCGTTGCTCAACCCACTGCGCCACCAGGGAGGCCCTCTATTCATATAATCTTATTTGACATCACAAATAAGCCCTGTGGCTCAAAATAGGTGCAGAAGACATGAAGTATATGACTATATAACTTGGGGGGTTTTAGAAGAAGGCACCAACATGTCCCTGTCCCTCCTGGGGTCTGCAAGGCCTTGGGAATAGCAGTGACCTTTGACCTGGCATGGTCAATTAATAGATCCCTAATCCCAACACTCCTGTATAGTCAGTCTGTGTTTTTGGAGCAATGGAATTTTTTATATGTTGGTAAATAGAGGGGAAAATATATTTTATGCCTAACATGAATTTGAATCTACTAGGTGGCATCAAAAAATCGCTTAGCTTAGTCAACAACCCAAAATCTGCGTCTCAATTGTATTCAATAGTATTTATAAATTAAAGAATTCCTTGAGGTCTCTTTAGACTCCTCCCATTTATTTTACTTCATTACTAGCACTTGATTAGTTTAAACTAGACACCACAATCCCTCACCAGCACCACCAATTCAGTTCAGATACTTAAGTCATTTGTAGTTGGCTCTTTTTTCTTCAACTCCTAAATGTCATAATCCAGATACACAGATCCCAATTTTGAAAACACCCAATTTCCTAATAAGCAACTACATTGTGCAGCATATTTATTCTAGGCAGCATATGAATCCTGGGGTGGACCTGGGGGTGGAAACACATCAGTGTGACAGAATAAAAGAGATGTGGTCAAAACCATACTTGACTCCAAGAACTTCAGCTAGTTCATTTCTTCTGATCAGTGGCTTATGTCCCACTGATGGTGGGCCCACCTTTGGGATTGCTTCAACCCATACTAAGCAAGTACACCAAGGACCTCCAGTTTGGGTTAGACCCAGCTATTTGAGGAAGGTTCAATAAATCAGTTCTCTACTGAAGCCTGCTCTTTATCTGATCCAGAGCTTACATTCTAGATTGAACCAAAATAGGTATTCTATCTAAAACTACCTTTCTCTCCTAGCACCAGTTTGTACATCCTTGAAGAATGGCATTGTAAGGGGTATAGGATCTGGGAACTACCTGAATTTGAACCCTAGCTCTCCTGAATTGAGCCATGTGGCCTGTATGTCTTAGTTTCTAATGTGTAAAGAGATAATATTTGTACAAACTCTTAAGATTGCTGGGGGTATTAAATGAGTTAATCCTTTGATTGAAGAGTTTGGGGCTTAATAATTTAGACCAAGGCTTGAAATTCAAAGAAACCAATAGATTAATATTATAATTGCTCTTAAATTTTTTAGTTTTTAATGTAATTTCTTAAAAAACAAAAATAAAATGTTACATTCAATTCCTGTTGTGATTTACCTACTCAGTTCCAAAAAGGATTTGATCCTTAGCTTGGGCTCCATCTGGTGGCTTTACAGCAATTCTTTAGAAAAGCTTAGTCAAATGAAAAATGAGAAATTTTGAAAAGATATTTATTTATTTATTTATTTTAAGACTGCGTTTTTTTTTTTTTTTAAAGATTTGTTTATTTATGCACACAAGAGCTGGGGTACAGGCCAGAATCATGGGAGGTGAGAGGATTCACCAGAGACAGAGTGGGGAGCAGAACAGGCAGACTGACTGAAACACACTCCTGAGGGGAGCAGCGGGCACAGCAGGAGAGGTCTGCCTCACCATGTGGGTCCCCTCCCTGGCCGGCAGCAGGGATTGAACTCGTGCTGCAGTGGCTGCGGTTTACTTCATAGTGCGTTGCTTAACCCACTGCGCCACCAGGGAGGCCCACTGTATTTCTCAGTTTATAATCTTTAGGAATGAAACAATGAAGAAGCACACCACTACTAACTTTAAATGCCAGTCTAAATTTCTCAAGTAGGAAGACTTGCTGGCAGTGCAGTTCAGGCACTCATTGCCTCACAGCACCCACTAGTAAGCTTGGCAAGACAATTTCTCTTAATAACTAACCATGTTCCAGAGACGGAAGAACACGCTTCTCACATGCTGAGTGTTGTTTTGACTTCGTGAACTTTTAAGTTGCATCTTGACAGTTTTAAGTGAATATCCTAACATCAATAGGTCCTGAATGAAAACTCAAAGCTACCATCAATGGAGTCAAATGAAAGGTTATATATAAGCCATAGAAAACCTATCTCTGGCACTGGCTTCTTGTTTCCACTTCAAGATAACTGACCCAAAATATATGTGACAAGGCTGCAAAAACCTAAGTGCTAAAGTGTTTAACATCACCAATGCAGACAATCCTATGATGGAGATAAAGAATGTAAATAATTTAGCTGATATATTTAGGCTGATGTTGTCTGATGTTTAACGGGATGTTTTCAATTTTTTATTTAATGTATGAATGAACACTTAGGTATTAATCTTTTCCTCACAAACTCTTTGATGTTTCTAACTTTACCAAAAGGCCCAGAATGACATTTATTTTTCCAACTAATGTTTTCTACTTGCTTGTTTTGAGTATTTCAAAATTTCAAGTATTTAAAAATTATTCACAAAATTTTCAGTGAACATTGGGAACTAAAAATTGAGAAGTCTCTTATGTAAAATAACTTTAGATTTTACTGGTATCACATTTTATACTCAAATCTAAAAATCTTGGTATGCCTTATATATGTGTGCCAGCCTGGCAGTATGCCAGGACAAAAATTGTGAGCTGGTAACTACATGACCTTACTCTAAACTATCTTCTTAACTGTATTCTCCTAAGTGTAGATGCCCATGTGGATAGTCTAGATAAGTTCCTGGCACATAGTAGGCTCAAAAATTTGTTGTTCCAGGGAAATGTAATAGGATTACAGTGAAAATTTCAGAAGGAATGCTAAGTTTAAATAGCTTAACTAAAGGTAAATTTAGTTACAAGTGAAATTAAAATTAGTAAACTACAGGACTAAAAAAATAATTTCAGCATTTGCAGCAGCCTGAAATGCTATTTTAAAGAGTCAAAGTTAAACAGGTTGTTTTACAGCTAGATCTCTGTTAGACGATAAGCTAATATTTTTTGTGAACATTCAAGTATGGAGAAATCCCTAAATTCATGTGACAATGAAATCTATACATGCATTGGGAAAAAAATGGTTCTCAGCAAACTACACTAGGAGATGATGCATTTTAGTAAATTAAAGCTAATAACTAAAGCACATTAGACATTTCCTAAGAAGTTCTAAACGTCCTATAAAAATGGAGCAAGCACATAGCTTGTCCATGTTAATATTTTACCTAAAAACTTAAAATGTTTTAAATATTACCCTAAAGAACCTGATCTTCTCTACTGTTGGAAACCCAAGATATGAAAGATCTTCAAGATCTACACGCAAAATATCTGAGTCTGAATTACACAAATTAGCACTCTGAACAAGTGCTGCTGTAAGACACAGACATGTTTTAAAGACATTTACATAAAAAAAAGACTTTACACAATAGCTGTTTTAAATCTGAGTTTGCTCAAATTCATCATATATCATTTGCTTAATCTTCACTAAGAACAAACAGCTATAATCATGGTGATGTCTGATAACGGTTGCACACAAACAGCAGCTGATTAACACATCAGTATAACTTTCATTCACCAAAGAAGGGATTTTATTCAAGTTCCAAAACAAACCTGAGGTCTGAACTGAAGAAAAAGACCAAGTTAAAATACAAAGTTTGCATTTGGCGGAAGCTGGAATCAGCGTCCACACATCGAACGTTTGCCCTGAGAGGCTTTTTTCCTCCAGCTCGTACGAGTCTACCAGGCCAACCCCTTAGCTGCCTTTGCTGCTTTTGCTTTGCTTTTTCCCTTCTTGTTCTGTCGCTTTGCCTTCAGCCTTTTTCTCTGCCTCTGATGCATCCAGATGGGATACTGTCCATGCTGGTCTAGAAGACTCTTTTTGTTTCTCTTAATTTCAGTCTCCATTTTCATGTCATCTGAATTAAAAATGGATAAACCATTAATACTTATGAATGAAAAAAAAAAACCTATGAAAAAAGGTATTATTACAATCAGAACATCAGAACTGAAAGAAGTCTAAAACCCTAAAAGAAAAAAATATCCCTTATTAGTGGAATGCTCTTTGACGAGTATTGTGAACATTCCTTATGGCACACTCAGTGGGATCATGTACATGCCACCACAGGTTTCTACGACCATGAACAACAAAAAGTGTGAGGAACGAGAGAGAACATCTATTTAGTCACTAAAAAACACTGTAAAGACTGCTGTCATGATTACCTTTCTTTGGAATAGTACAGGTTAAAGAAGCTATTGAGGATGTATGACTTTAAATTACTGCAGTAAGAAGAGCATGATTCTGAGCAGATGTGTATTTTAAGGACACTCCTCAGAATAAGAGCTTCCTTTAGTTAAGTAAGAGAGTCCTGTCAATAAGATGTTTACCCAGAGTTCTACGGCTAGGCCTTTAAAATAATATTTTAATATTATATACATAATATATTATAAATGATATTTAATAAATATTAAAATGATTGGTAACTTTTAATGAAGTGACATTGGAAGAACCGGAGTAGTAAGCAGCAAGCTTGTGATGACAGAGGAGGGCCTGAATATATCCTGGCACTGACATACTTTACCACCCAGATAACAGCCACAGATCCAGCTCCACTAACAGGACATTTGGCAGGAATCCTGGTGCAGGCATGGGGTGATACATCTATCATTAACCTTATCTGCTGTGAAGGACATACCCAGAATGTCCTGCTCCGGGGTAGAGGACAAACTAGGTCGTGCATGATCTCTACTGCCTGACACTACAGGACTTCATTTATCTGGCTTATTTTCTGTCTCATCTAACACAATGGCAAGCCCAACTGGATAGAGACCACTTCTCTGATATTCATCATTGCTTCCACAGTACCTAGCGTAGTGCCGTGTATGTCTTAACACATCAGTATTAGTTCCTGAGTGACTATTTTAGGTGCTCTTTTATAGTCTGAGAACACAGTGTTCCAAATAAGCTCTTTGTTCTTATGGAACTTACAGTTTTCTTTTGAGGGAAGAAGCAAACTTCAGCCGTGGTAAATAGTATTTTTAAGAGCCAGATTAAGATTTAAAAACCAGATGAAATAGGACTTGGTAAGCACACGGAATGACATGCACAGCAATGGTAAAAATCTGATTTTTATTCTAAAAGGATCATACTGGTTGATAAGTAAAAAGTGAATGAGAAGGGAGCAAGTGCTGGAAGGAAAAAGGCTACAATCGTGGCTCAAGCAGGAGATGAAGGTCACCTGAAGTGGAAGCATGAAGGCTGGAGAAAAATGGAGCTTGTCCTGAGGCATTTTTAGAGGTGCTCAAGATATGCTAATGGTTTATATACAAAAGATAAAAGGAAAAGTGATCAAGGGTAGTTGTTTCCACTATCCAAGTCTATAAAAGTTTTAAATATCTCAATTTCTTGAATGCTATATTAATGGTGAAAAACAATGATTTTATCAGTTCTCAACAATTACAAAGCTCAAAG
This sequence comes from Galemys pyrenaicus, assembly GCA_019455555.1. NCBI lineage: Eukaryota > Metazoa > Chordata > Mammalia > Eulipotyphla > Talpidae > Galemys > Galemys pyrenaicus. The sequence goes on from JAGFMF010011752.1 coordinate 5,767,138, forward strand.
TGTACCTGGAAACACAAACGGAGTAAGAATCACAAAAGAAAACTGATAGAATTATTAAAAAAAAAAGAAAAGAAAAAGCACAAAACCCACCTTTTTCATCTTTCACCACACACTGGGCTGTCTCTTGTTTGGGCACCACCACAGTTGCTATCTCTTGCACATCTTTCATTAAGACATCAGTATCTATTTTAAGAATACTTTTTAGTCTGCTGAGCTCCTTTGGGGCATTCTTTTTTCTCTTTTCTGCACGCATCTTCCTTTTCCACTTACTTCGTAAGCTTTTAGCCATATTTACCTAGGAAGTTAAACAAAACTAGAAATCCAAATGCAAATAGTTACTGTAAAAAAAAAAAAAAGGCAAGACCTTGTCAGAAAGCATCTCTACAGGAGAGGAAGGTGAAACTCCTCACTTTGTTCATGGTTTAAGATATTCCGTGCAACTCATGAGGGGTCAGCATGGCACAATCATTAAATAACAAGGACACAAAATCAAACTTCTAGTAGTCACTGGCAAACTGCAAGTCAAGTCCCTTTCTGAAAGCTCCTTAAGTTTCCATACAAGATACAGAAATTTAATTTCCCCCCAAATGCAAAGAGCATCACCTTACATTTACACAATTTACAAATTATATATTTATGTTTGTTTTAACTGAACCTTGATTTCTCCCCAACCCTCAGAACATTGCATTCCTCATTATCCACCCTCTCAAACCAATCTAGCTATTTTAAACTTGTCTATTCCCACTCTTGCTTTCTTTTGACACCTTAGCTTCAGTCCTAAATCCTCTATGAAGTGGTTAGAGTGACCTTTCAAAACTTCAGAGCATACCAATCTCAGAGCTTTCTTCGAATCCCTTAGTGAATAGCGACGTCATATAAACTCTACAAGACTGTGATCTGGTCTCTGCTTCCTTAAACTTCATGTTCCACCCCATCCCCAAATACCAATTACATCTAAAATTGAAAACCTAGGAATACCATGGGGATGTAAGAGGAGGGGCGAGAAGTAATTATAGTTTGAGGGAAATTTTGGGGAGTGATTTATAACAGATCTTGATTGTACGGATGGACTTACAAATAAATGTTCAGCTTATTGCGTTAAGTATATCAAATGTAAATATAAGACGTGATTTTAAGGGGCCTCCCTGGTGGCGCAGTGGGTTAAGCAACGCACTATGAAACAGACCGCAGCCACTGCAGCATGAGTTCGATCCCTGCCGCCGGCCAGGGGGGGGACCCACATGGCGCAGCGGACCTCTCCTGCTGCCCTCAGCAGTGTGTTTCAGTCCATCTGCCTGTTCTGCTCCCCACTCTGTCTCTGGTGAATCCTCTCACCTCCCTGGACTCTGACCTGTACCCCAGCTCTTGTACGCATAAATAAATCTTTAAAAAAAAAAGACGTGATTTTAAGACCCCAACTGTGTTTACACATCTTTACATGTGTTATTCCTATGTCTGAAAACTGATCTCAAGGCTTGCTCAATTCTTACTTCAGAAAAGACAGAAGTCATCACCATAATTTCTCCTCCTTTAAATCTTTCATACCAACCTTTCTCTCCTTTTTAATGTGTTAAAGTCTCAGATTATTTAGATTTTCTGTCATCACCAATAAACTAGGTTCCACCAAAGGGTGGGGTGGAAGTGTGCTCAATAGGGCCTGTTCAGTTAGATCCCCTAATGCATAGCACGTTGCACACAGTAAAGGTTAAATATTTGTTGGGTGGCTGATTAGTTGAATAACACGTTAGAACCCAGCAATTACGAACTGCTCCCTTGTCTACACCAACCAAGCTCCTTGAAGGGTGGGGATAAAAGTGCCGTGGTGAATAGGCTCGAGGTCGAGGTTACCCTGAACAGGAGTGAACACAAAAGTATGACCGGCACACAGAACTCCGGGAAACCCGAGGGCAGTAAGCAAGACCACCACAGATCCTTGACCTGAGAAAGGCCTATGTCTCTAGGCCGCGCTTGAGAGTCTCCAGAGAGGAACGAGACTTTAGAGGACATTCTCTAGGGATGGTGGAATGGAGTCCTAAGTCCCAAGCCCCTACAGGCTCACCTGGTAAAGTGAACGCAGAACACACGCCGCTCACGCCGACCGGAAGTATCCCGACTTCCGCCTTCCGGGCCCCTCCCACTCCCTCCCAGCGGGCGCGCTGCACGCCGGGAGCCGACGCCCGGGAAGGCCCAGCGAGGTGGGGGTCTTCTGGGTTCCGGGACTGACGCGCTTCCTGCTTTGGTCGTGGCGGTGCGTCTTGACCCGAGGCTCTGGCCCGACAGGTGCTCGGGGAATGTCGGAAGAAAATGTAGGCCGAGGTTCTCGCGCCGGCAGGGCGAGCCCGGCGAGCGTGGGTGGGGTGACCGCGCAACTCGAACCAACCTAGCCGTGAAGCTCGCCTGGGACTGACAGGTAGGGAGCGCAGAGTCGGCCTCACAGTTACTACAATCGTCATGATTTCCTTTAGCCCGAGCATTCCAGGTGGAGTGTACTTCCAGTGGCCGAATTGAGCTCATCCTTACTTACAGTCCTTAAGTTTCCCAGCCAAGGTGGGTCACGGTTTCCGTTATGTACACAGTACACATGTCAGAACGTATCGAATTGACTTTTAAGTATTTCCCGTTTATTATATACCTCAAAGCTGTTAAAAAAAAAAAAGGCTTTCCCATCAGAGATAAAAGGGTAACCAGACTAGGTTCCGCTAGTAATGTTTGTGTTGTATTAATTAATGTGTCTCACAGCCTGAATTTCCTTGTCCATAGAATGAAGCTAAAATAATTATAGATAGGTAATAAACTCAACAACGGTTGCTCTTTTTACATTTAATTTCGATCATGTACAGTACTATTTTTAAGCAGTGTTTTCTAGAGATTTACAGTAGTCCAAAAAACAGGAAAATGAATTGTCTTTAATAACTAGAATTGTCTAGTAAGTTTCTTTCTGGTTGTTAGCTTTTTTGTGTGTTATTTTTCAATTTTTTTTATTAGACTTATTTAATTGTACTTGACATTGACATCATTTGTACTCCCCAGGGAGTACCCACCACCATTCCACCCGTGCACCATCACCTCAGTCCCTTGTGCTCTTTATGCCCTCATCCCTGTCTTTGTCTTCTCCTCCCTTTTTGCCCTCCATGATCCCTTTGGTTTATCTTTGACCTTTTGATCTTGTTGAGTTTTTGTTTGTTTTGGGTTGTAATTGCCCCTTTCTTTGCGCTTTCTCGTGTTTTTTTTTGTTTTCTTCTTTATTTTTTGTTGTGGTTGTTGTTCTTTTACATTCCTCCTAAAAGTGAAACCATCTGATATTTTTCTCTTGCCTTCTGACTTGTTTCACTTAGTATAATTCCTTCTAGTTCATCCATGTTTCTATAAATGGCCCTAGTTTATCATTTTTGATTGCTGAATAGTATTCTATTGTGTATATGTACCACATTTTCTTGATCCAGTCCTCTTCTTTTGGGCATTTGGGTTGTTTCCAGATCTTACCAATTATAAATAGTGCTGCAATAAACATGGGGGTAGTAAATGAGATTTCTTTCTGAGACATTTTGTGGCTCTTTTGTCTTTAAACTTTTATCTCTGAAAAAAATCTTACATCCTAAATTACTAAGACTACCCTAGTTTTTGGGGTTTTTTTAACAGATGGGAAAAAGCTTGTATCTTAGCATATAAAAAAGAAGCATGCTTGAGAAATAGGTTTTCTTTAAATAGGTTAGGTTCTTACAGAGTATGTGAAATTCTATTTTACAGATTAACCATATATTAGATCTTAGTCCTCTCTCCAATAGTTCACCTTGCATTCTAATTTAGAGAAAGCTCACTTTGGAGTCCTAATTGCATCTTAATTAAAATAACAGGCCAAGGCTTTTGAATAGATATTTGGTACCAGAAGAGAGTGAAAAATAACATCAATTATGAATATATCATAATGTTAAATATATCCCACAATTCAGCATTTCTAATGCTTTAAAATTTAGTTAAGTCATAGGCTGCATTATTGAAAAACCCCTTTTTAACATATGTTCCTCACTAGCTTGTATAAGTGCAGTTATGTTATACAAAAAATAATAAATGGCCTTGATCTATTTAAAAATCCCTAATTCATACATTTGAGTTTTCACTTTGATAGATAGTATGTGGGGGATACAAAGATGAAAGGAACCAAATTACTGTCCAGTAGGCTTTAAGCCCAGAGGAAGGGCTGAAGCTTAAGGGTCAAACTGGGCATTGCTTCCTACTCTGTCACAGAGCTGGAAGGAGCCTATAGAACTGGAGACATTGGATTGCTCTGAATACCTGATGGGAAGCAGATGTTGTCCATCTTAAAGATGCTACAATTAAGATCACCCAGTAAGTGGGGCTTCTACAGTCAGGCCTCTCCCATGGAACCCTTAATCTGTATAGTCACTTAGTCGGTAATAGGAGGATTCCTGGGATTCAGATGATGTCCTCATGTTGTTACCCAGACCCTAGATGACAGAGACTTCGAGACAAAGTTCTAAAAGCAAAAGAACCTAAGTTCACAGAAGCTCCAAAAAACCCCACAACTCCCTACTGACATATTCAGCCCCCAAAATGCATCAAGGTGATCAAAGCAAGCTCTGAAGCCTGCAGAAAAGAAACGATGGCAGGTAGGCAGGGCCCATTGCTCCTTTTTCTTCAAATTACATTCAATAAAAAGTCCTCAGATACTGCTCTTTCTTTGTTTTCCTCCTGCTGCCTCTCTGACTGTAGTTTATACATTGCATGTGAAGTTGCTGTCACTGTCAGTACTTTTTTAATACTTCTGGTGTCTGCACATTTTCACCTTTATTTGATATAAAAAATTTAAGTTCCCTATTGCCCCTTTCATCTAGCATTTCTGCTTATAGGTGTATCCCCTACCTAGACAAACTCATTTTTGTGCACACTGGCACACAGACATCCCATAGCAACGCTAATTGTGATGCTAAAAATTAGGAATTGTATAAAAGTCATTGACAGCACAACATATAACTATGGTTCACTTATAAAGTATAATACTTTATACCAGTTGTTTTCAAACTTCTTGATCTATTTACCATCATTAGAAAATAAAACATTAGTCATATCAGAAATTTTAAAACTTTTTTAAAAATCTGACATTTTAAGACAATACATTGTCTACATTTTTACTTTATATAAGCTATTTCCTAAACCAAAAAATAATTTACTGGAAATCATAGCAGTGTTTTACTTTTATTATTTGTCAACTCTGATTTTGTTCAAGTATCAATAGTTAAAATCCAATACAGTCTGCATTTAGACTAACAGTAATACTACTTCATCTAACACTAAGCTTTCACTTTATGTATCTCTCATTTAATACTCTAATCCAATAAGGTATTATTCCCATTATAAAGATAAGGCAAAAACCTAAGTAAGGAGATCATAAAAGTACTTGCTAATTATATCTCAAAGTTTATTATTTAATGAATCAGTTCCTAAGACCTGCTTTTTTTGGTGGGGGGGAGGGTATGGTGATGTATAAGAACTAAGGTATAGGTGAGAGGCGCAGAGGGTGAGAGGATTCACCAGAGACAGAGTGGGGAGCAAAACAGAAGATTTATTAAAATACACTGTTTAAGGATAGGCCTGCAACTCCTTATGTGGGTTAGCTCTCTGGATGGGATTGAACTCAGGCTAGAAGGGTGATAGTGCTGAAACTTAAACCCTAGGATACCAGGGAGGCCTTGGGGCCTGCTTTCAATCATTTTTTATTAACTGCTTCCAAAAAGCGCAACAGGTGCAGGAACAGATTGATGATATCCAAGTAGAGGTTGATGGCAGCTAATACATACTCTTCAGGTGACAGCCTGTGCATCAGTGAATGTGTGTCATAGATGATGAATCCACAGAAAAGAAGTGCTCCAACAGCAGCCATAACCAATTCCATTGTCTCACTGTAAAAAAATAACTATAGGCAAAATATTAAAATAATATTTATATTTAAGAGCAGTATTAAGAATACATAAGTTATTTGTTCTTAAGTAACATACAATACACACATATTTGATAATACTGTACAACTTTGTATGTAAATGTTAAAAGCAAAAACAGGCAAGAGAGGTTCACCCTTGTTTCTGTTGACTGAATCAATGGCTAGCTTACTTTCTAATAAATTACTCGACTTTGAATATTAGCATTTAAACATTTTTCAAAATTACATGTGCCACTTGGAGGTTAGCAGTTACATGTAAGGGCCTCTTTGCATGTAATTTAACTCATTTATTCATCTTCCTTTCAATAATATTAACTTTACACCTTGATTATTTTAAAGACAATAATCATTTTACACACAATGTTGTAGACAATTATAGATAAATAACTTTTAAGAGTACTGCTTATAGCTTTTTGTAATTATTTAATTTGACATGACCAGAACTACATTTCAAGTTACCATTCTAAAAGAAAACTTACCTTCAGGATTCCTGACAGGCATAAAATCCATAAGACAGCAAACAGTCTAAAAAAAAATTAATAATTTAGAATATTCTTCCTTAAAAAACTTCACAAACCCAGTAAACATTTTCTGGAGAAATAAACCTGTCCTCTTATTTACCAAAGAATACACTGAAATGTAGAAATGTATAAACATAATGAATACTGTATAATATGTAGAAACTTATCTCGTCAAGCATTCATTTTATGGTGTAGAAAACTAGTGTTATTTTTAAAGTTTTCAAAAGGAACACAAAATATATAAACAGAAATGTCACTAGAAGTATTTTAATTCAGGTATCTATAAACCTTCTGAAAATATTTACAAGAATAAATGAAAAATAATTGCATTTTTTAACCAAATAACAGCAGCAGATTATTCTGTAACCATACATATCCATTAATGTTCATTTTTATTAAGAAATGACACAATGATAGAAGTAACAGGCAATAACATTCAAAAATATCTTCTATATGTTCAAGGAGAGGAAGGACAGCATTATCAAAAGGAAAGAAATAGAAGATACATTTTTTCCAAAAGATAAAAATTGAATTGAATTTCTATAGATGAAAAATACAGTATGTCAAAGGAAAAATTCTCTGGTTGGGACTAAGAGCAGATTAAGCACTGAAGAAGCTAATGTTACTGAATTTGGGGCTTACCTGGTAAATCCCATACAGTTCATAAAGCATGTAATTTAGCTCATTAGTCACTCTAAATAAAGTTTTTGTTGTTGTTGTTATACATTTCCCTATCGATACAGAAAGTAAGCAAGTGATTCAGTGACTTTCCACTACCTTATGTTCTGGGAGAATACATCCTAGTGCTAGTACACAAAGAGAATTGATCTCTCATCACCTCCATTTTAAAAGGCGGTATTCCAAAGATAATAGTATACTCAAAACTACATATAATATTAAACATATCAATCATAGCCTTGAACTTACCCTGCTCCATATCTGCTGAAATCTCTCTTAGATTGTAGAGTATACACAGTCAAGCCAAGAAATACTGCAGTAGTCAGTATAAAAGCTTGCAGAACAATATATACATCATAAAAAGTAACTGTAAAATGAAAACACTAATTAAAAATGTATAAAAATAAAAGATTTAGTTCTGGTATATACACAAAATGACCCTGTAATGCATTAAACAAGATCCAGAATATTCATTCACACATAAAATAATGGATTATATAAGTATGACGCTAAAGAGATATTAAACAACTAGGTGGTTAGGAGTTGTGGGGATATGGCAGAATGATTCTCACCCACCCTGTCCTAGCAGTTAAACTAATTGCCCATTAAAGCTTAAATATCAGTAGGGATGATTCTGGTCCTGTTGCTGACTGGGACTTCCCTACACAGTGGCAGCAATTCTAGTAGTCACCTGGGTAACTGCACCGAGTAATAAGCCCTAATCAGGAAAACTGGGTAAGAAAACGATTGGAATTGTCTGAGGTTGTCTGCCATTGAGCAGTCCTACAGAGAACAGAACTAACCTCTAATTGCTCTATATCCAAGTGCCTCATCTTGAAGTAAATTACTGTGGAGTTTTGACTATGTAAAAAATTTTCTTCTGTAATTTTATAGCTGGATTATGTTTATTTTAATGTTACTGCTTAGTATTTTAAAATAATGATAAAATTTCACTCCAAACTAAGTAGTTTTTATTTTTTTCTGGGATTAATTAAAGAAGTTCTTTCTATTTCAAAATAGTACATTACTGAAATCTCTCTGACATTACAGGATTAAGGAAGGTGCAGAAAAAATAAAACATGAAATCAGTTTTGCTTCTTATCAGTAATTTCAGCATAAGATAAAATGGAAAAAAATTAAAATTAGTGAGGAAAATTATATTTTCTGATTGCCCCATTTATATATATCTAGTCCTAATTAGAATAATCTTCAAATAGATCTCCTAAATCCCTTACAAATGTTGGGAGCCAGGAGGACAGAGATGCAGTTGATAATAACATTAATAATAAATAGCATTTATAGCTAATAACACTAATAGTATGGAAATATTAATATACTTCTTTTCCATATTGAGAAATTATAATCATTTAATTCTTTTATAAAAGGAAGTAAAATACCAAACAATATATAAATTCAGTAAAATTGGCATATAAGGTCAAAATCAATGATAAAAAATAAGAAGAACTAAATATATTAAACATAAAAATTTATTATAATTGAGAATAATAGTTGATTCTGGCCTTTCTGGTACCCAAGGTTAATCATTTTGAGAGTATCACAATTTTTATTAATCATAAAATTTTTACTTGCTGCATTGCATAAGGATACTTCCTTTCAAATACAAATCAGAAATTATCACTGTATCTAGTCTGTCTGATAAACTATGAAAATATAACAAATGAGGCATAATTCAAAGCTGTCAGTTGTAGAGACTAAGCTCATGTAATGAAAGTACATGGCTCAAAACATCAGTCCCCCTAAGATTCCTTAAAATTAGGGAAAAGATTAGCTGTGGCTGTCTTATTTTGATAAATGGATAAATGCAAATAAATAATATTCTCCATTCCTATGCTTTCCTATTTTTTTCCACTTCCTCTAAGCTAAACTACATTTAATTTTTGCTTATATTTTAGGAATTTATCTTTGCCAACTTTTGAAATATGACATTTAGTCCCAAACACCTTTTATTCAAAAGATTAATCCACACTTTAAAAGCACTATATAGAAGCACAATTATAGCTTACCAATAAAGGCCACAGACAGAGCTTCCAACAGTGTCTGAAGAAAAAGAAATTAAAATTACACATAATACTTATACTGTCTCATGTATAAGTTCTCATTTCTGAGAACTCAATGTGATTCCATATGCATAATCTTATTTCAGTTTCAGAGCAGTCTGTGAACTATGAGGGACAGATTTTTAAGCCCACCATAATGAAAATAAGACCTTAGTGTACTGAGTGAGAATATTTAGAATATTTAGATTCTAATTATGATTCTATCTATTTACACTAGGTTTTTAAAAATATCTATAATGGGATAACTATATAAGAAATAATAAAGGAAATTATATTTTTCTCAGTCTAATATAAATTAAAAATAAATATGCAAGTCATGCACATTTACAAAAACCTCAATCTCTCACATGAATAGGAAAAATAAATAGGTAGTACTTAGTATGATAGTCTTGAAGCTGTCATCCAGTAAGCATTCTCTTTTTCCTCCCTAGTAATAGAATTTTCACCTGTACACAGTTACTCAGATTAAAATTACAGTTTTTCAGCCTCCCTTGCAACTAGATGTGGCCATAGGGCTATATTCTAGCTAACAATGCAGATAGAGAAATATACAACTTCTAAAAGGCAAGAGTATTGTTCTTCCCTTTCTCATCTTTTTCTTTCTTTCTTTTTCAATTACTGCTTGGAAAGTGGATATGGCAGTAAGTATATGATACCGTGCAATACCTTAGGAATGCTGGAATTATAGCAGGCACCTGGGCCTCTGACAATGTGACTGAACTGTCATTCAGATTTTACAAGAAATAAAAAATAAACCATCCTGTTCAGGCTCTTGGGATTTTGTCACTGTTTAAACCATGTTACAGGTAGTTGAACTTGTTTCCTAAATAAGATTTAGAAATACTGCATTTTGTCCTTTGGCATCTCTTCCTCCTTAATTATATATTTTATTTTGTTTTATATGCTTACTCTAGTTTGATTTTATCAACCACCTGATAGATCATATTTTAAAGGTAGAAACAGCAGTGGCCATATTACCATACTTCATGTAGAAGCCCTCCCTATAACTTGCTCCTACCTAAAATCAACAAGTCATCAGAACCAGGACAAAAATGGTATTAAAAATTGTACAGATGTAGACGCAACAAAACCATAGCCACATTTTATTATTTTTTTTTAATAATGCTATGAGCAGTGTTAGGGAAATGGTAGCAAGACGATAGAGACCATTTTTCTGAGCGACATAATTATACTACATTCTTGACATTTGTGACATGATTTTAGATATGAAATCTTGCCCCATACTCAAGTACTTGAAAGAAAGAAGACAGTATAAACAGGCTTGAAAAGATAAGACTAGGAAGGGCCTCCCTGGTGGCGCAGTGGGTTAAGCAACGCACTATGAAGCAAACCGCAGCCACTGCAGCACGAGCTCGATCCCTGCTGCCGGCCAGGGAGGGGACCCACATGGTGCGGCAGACTTCTCCTGCTGTGCCCGCTACTCCCCTCAGCAGTGTACTTCCGTTGATCTGCCTGTTCTGCTCCCCACTCTCTGTGGTGAATCCTCTCACCCCCCAACATCTCTGGCCTGTACCCCAGTTCTTGTATGCATAAATAAATCTTTAAAAAAAAAAAAAAAAAGATAAGACTAGGAAAACATACCACCTACCCCAGAACAATGCCTCATTTAAAACACACACACACACACACACACACACATCCTGTACACATCTTCCTAGGGCCAGGTAAAATCCACCTCCTTTCTTATTGTGCTGGAGCAGAACAAAATAATCTAATATCAGAAGTCTCAGTAATGTATTTTACATACTTCATATGGAATATATAGAGAAACAAAGCAAGTGAATAGACAAAACAAATCTTTGAAATCTGACTGCAGAACTGAGGCTGCAGAAAATCATGATGGGAATAAGAGGGGAGAGGCCCCAACAGACTGCTGACAATTTGAAGGTAGGTGTGATTTGATAACATATATCTATAAAGTTGTGAACGTATACCCATAAAACATACAAAAAGGTGTTGTAAACTACCTTTACTGAAATGAATATAATTTTTAAAAAAACTCTGAAAGTGACAAAAGGTTAAAAATTACAAGTGATTTACTATAATATCCTCATTTTAAAAAACCATAATTTTGTCCTACCATTGTTATATATGTATATACATTTAATTAAATACATTTAAAACTCAGAAATAAATATTAAAGGAAGAGTATATTATTAAGTACTTACAAATCCAAAAAGCAAGTACAAGTTAAGAGGATGTTTATGTCTGTTTAAAGTCAATGCAAACATCAAAACCAGAGATCCAAGGGCAAATACCAGAAGTAAGGCAGGGCTGAAAGACATAACATTAAAACACTTCGAGTTAAATAAAATCTAGACAGAGTCACACAAAACTGCAAAAATTTGAGGAGAGTGAGATGAGGAACAGGACAAAGTCCACAATACATGGGGAAACATTTTCTTTTTACTGCCGAACTTCTTTTCTTACTTGAATAATTTCCACAATTAGCATTCTGCTTTTAGAACTAAAGCACATTAAAGTTTTTAAATAAACAAATTTTATACCTAACTACTGTTTTAGGATATTGACGATATAGTTATAACTTAAGTAATTTTACCCAAATAGATAATAGTTCAACATTCTCCTTTTATAAGAGAAGTAGAACAAAAACTTTCTACTTCTTAGAAAATAGTCCTTCATTCATTTTTTCCCATTTCTAAAGGGATACTATTTTTATCCAGGATAAATTATTTTGGAGGTCAGATCTTAAATAAATTAGGAGTCATAGCTCTCTTGAAAACTTGTCAGTGAAACTGACATGTCATGAGTCAAAACTAAGATAAATTAAATCCACATTTACTTAGTACCTTTATCTTTCATGTACTACTTAGGCTTTGGGAATGGGTCATAAGGTTAATAAAAAGAAATAGACTAAAAATTTTTAAACTTCACATAGTAAGAATTCTTAATATTATCCCAGAAGGTGAGGATTTGCCCTTAGAAACTCTAAGCAAAGATGTTGTATAGCACGTTTCTTGTCAAAACAAAGGTAATTTTATTCATAGGCATTAATAATGAACATTTCCTATATTCTAACATCAAAAAATTATTATAAAGATGAACTTGTCTCTTGATCATATACAGTGGCTTAAAATGATTCAGAATCATCTTATTACCTTACCTTTCATGTACAAATGTCCGTATAGACTCAAAATATAAAAAAATTGTAGCTGTCACCGTAGTTAAGAGAACTTGAAGAGAAAGGATGCTGTAGACTTTTCTTAGAAAGGCTGAAAGAAAAAATTACACATGACTACTTAAGCATTTATTACAGAACACAAAGAACAAATTTCTTCTTAGAAACATTAAATTTTTATATATATTCTTTCTTAAATCTTAATGCAAATCATCTAAAATTAAAAATGACTCCTAGGAATTCAAAAATTGTAAGGATAACTAGTCCTCCAAGAAGCATGAACTTAAAAAAATTTAAGTTAATGGGTGAAAATATAAATGTTTTCATAAAAAAAAGGTACTATGTTTCTCTGTATACAGCAGCATACAACAAAGCAGAACATTTTTAAAAAACAATTCTATCTTGAAACAAAGCAGGATTAAAAAGCACACAGCTAGATATAATAGAGATACTTTAATTTCCACAGCAACCAAATTATTTCCCCAAATCGAAACATCTTTAAAAACAAGTATGTAAACTAATTTCACTAGTCTGTTCTGATTTCTCACTTATAGTGCCTCTACCTCTATTTTCTGTGAAGAAATTCTTATGTTCAGAATATTTTATTATTAAACAGCCATAAATCATATCTGAGGTCTACTGATTAAAAAATAAGTATTAAAGTATTCTGATATACAGCTGATATACATAATAGACTGGACTGACCACCAGCTTCAGAAATATGACCACAGTCCCACCTCCCTTCTAAGTATACTATTGATAACACCCTTCTCCCCTATTCCTTTAGCTCACTGTTAATCATCTTTCAAGATTAAGCCTTTCTCAGTTCCTCTTTCTGAATTAAATGTTCCTTTTTGTGTTCCCAAGGGACTCTAACATAATTCTAAATCACTTTCTTTTCTTTTTTTAAAGATTTAATTTATTTATACACACAAGAACTGGGGTACAGGCCAGAGTCCAGGGCGGTGAGAGGATTCACCAGAGACAGAGCGGGGAGCAGAACGGGCAGAGGGACTGAAATACACTGCTGAGGGCAGCAGTGGGCAAGGCAGGAGAGGTCTGCCTCACCATGTGGGTCTCCCCCTGGCCGGCGGCAGGGATAGAACTCATGCTGTATCGCTTCTCGGCCTTTTGGCTAAGATCAAGTGTAGAACTCATGCTGCAGTGGCCATGGTTTGCCTCATAGGTTTGCCTCATAGTGTGTTGCTTAACCCACTGCACCACCAGGGAGGCCCTAAATCACTTTATTTTCTAATAAGTCTAGTTGTCCTTCACTTCTATTACACTGTAGACTAAAGCTCCCTAATATAGGTAGCATGCCTTACTCATTTTCATACCTCTAGCACCCCAGCCAACTGTATGGCAAAGAACAAAAGTCCATTAAATTTTATTTGCTTTAAAACTTGCCAAATGACTGGGGCCTATCAACAATTCATTAAGAGTGTAGTTTCAGGGCTCCCTGCAGGTGCAGGGATGAATCTTCTCACCCCCCAAACCTCTAGTCTACTCCAGTTCTTGTATACATAATAAATCTTTCAAAAAAAAGAGAGTGCAATTCCCTGGATGCAGATATCCAGCCCAGCCAAGCCTTTAGCAGGTTGCAACCTCAGCTCAAATTTTTTTTTTTAAGATTTATTTATTTATGCATACAAGCACTGGGGTACAGGCCAGAGGTGGGGGTGGTGGTGAGAGGATTCACCACAGAGCAGGGAGCAGAACAGGCAGATCAACTGAAGTACACTGCTGAGGGGAGCCGCGGGCATAGCAGGAGAGGTCTGTGCCATGTGGGTCCCCTCCCTGGTGGGCAGCAGGGATCGAACTCGTGCTGCAGTGGCTGCAGTTTGCTTCATAGTGCGTTGCTTAACCCACTGCGCCACCAGGGAGGCCTCTCAGCCCAAATCTTAACTGAAATGTCATTAAGACTGAGCCAGACCACCTACCTAACTAACCCCTTTCAGATTCCCAACTGACATACTTTGTGAGATGACAACTATTTGTTTTTTTTGCAAAATGAGGAAAATTTTAAGAGGTAACGTTTATGATACTGCCTACTGTGGTACCCAGTGCACATGAGAAAGACTACAGATGTGATTAATAACACAGAGAGAGAGCCAGACCTGTGAGGTGGCTTCTGCACCTTGGCTTCGTCATTACTTTCTATGTGGCCTTGAGAAAATCGCTGATTTTTCAGGTCAACATGGATCTCTGTTCCAGAAAATCAGATATGCCTAGGCAAGTTGCTAGCACAAATGGAACTCTTCTTTATTTGTTGTTTAAAGCTACTAAATTTTGTGGCACTAGTTTTTATAAAGTAATGAAAAACCAGTACACCTAGCTAGTGTCTTCTCATACGGTACAACTGCCATCTGGTTTAAGAGTTCCTTGCCTGATGACCGCCCCTCAATTGAAATAGCTGCTACCCTAAACCCTAGAGTGTATTCACACCACTATGTATGCATAAATAAATACATCTTTTTTTTAAAAAGTGTGATTTCCTGGAGGAAATTCACTTACCTCTTTAGGATCTGTCTCCTCTAATCTCTAACCCAAATGTCAGCTAGAGGACTAAAATTTTGTTTACTTATTGCTATATCCCTAATGTTAGTACAGAGCCCAATAAAGTTTTATAAATGAAGGTGTTCACTTTTATGCACATAACTAAGGACATGCAATATAAATTAACATTTCTACCTACCACAAGGGTCAGCAAACTATGGCCCCTGGGCCAAATTCAAGCCACCACCTGATTTTATTAAGTTTTAATAGGCACAACAGTTTACATATCCTCTTTAACTGCTTTTGTACCACAATAATGGAGTTGCAAAGCTGCTGGTGAGCTTATGGTACCACAGAGCTAAAAATATCTACTATATGGCCCTTTATAGACAATATTTGCCAAACCCTGATTTATCAAATTGCCAACTATTCAAAAGTTTAATGATACTCAGCAAGGAAGCAAAGAGGGAAAATGTACCCTCGTATATTGTTGCTGGAGAATTAACAAGTGCAGTCTTTTTGGAGGGTAGTTGATGACATCAAATTTAAAATGAACATACTTTTTTGACCTTTTAATTTTACTCATAAAAACCTATCCTACTGCAATGCTTAGAGAAATTCATAAAGTTAGGGAAGGATAGCCTTTGAAAGAATAAAAAAAGAGAAGTAACAACTTAAATATCCATCAGGAGGGCATGAGTAAATAATTTACAGTACATTTGTACTGTGGAAGACCACTGCAGTTAAAAAGAATATGATAAAGCTATATGTACTTCCGGTTTTTTCAATGTAAAGTAGATTGTGTGGAAATATATATTTCCATAGGTTATAAAGTTGTGCTTCTGAGTCTACAAAACTGTATGTTAGTATTGCAAAAGTATGAGTATAACATATTGCTAAACAGGCTAGTTTAATAAACTATATTACTAATATATTACAATTAGTTACATAAACTAAATTACATAACTAGTTACATAAATTACTACTGTAAATATACTCAAGATAGAGACATACTCAGAAATTTATTTTCACTTAATTTTTGATTGGCTTTTTTCTATCAACAAACCTGACATTTTAGATGTATACTATTCCAAAAGTACCTTCTAGAATGGACATACTACAAGCAGCTTGACATGCTTTAAAAAAAAATGGGGGCATTTTTGTTTTAACTTTATTAAACACCAGAGATAGATGAGAACTACTTTTTAATACACATGTAGTCAGTTTAATTACCAGTCTGATTACCAGGGCTCCTGAAGTAAAATGCACCTGCATTATTTAAATATTCATGAATGAATGTTTGCACTTCTGATATTTCAGTCAACATGTATATTGATGTGAAACATAAGGAAATTAACCACCTATAAGGCTAATTCTTTGTAACAGTCTACATATGCAGACAGATGAAAAGAACATACATGTATAAATTACAAAACCTGGTTGTGGCTCCAACCTCACTGTAAAGAATTACATTATTTTAGAAAAGTGTTTTGAAACTTGGATTTCTATAAACATGTGTATGTTATTTTAGGGATTGTAATTATAGGGAAAAGAACAATATTGTTATAAAATATTTTTAGCATTTATATATCCAAAATCAGCATTTGATTGGGATTCCATTCCTCCTTGCAGCTTTCCTAGATTATTCCTATTCACATACTTTCACTTCCTTTCCTAAACTCCCTCCAGACCTCACACTTTAGAATTCAATTAATTTGCTCTCCTAGATTAGTTTAGCTACTGATCAATCTAACTAATGCTTTAAGAGAGCAACTGTAACTGCCAAAACTTCTCTTTCCTCACTGAGTTTATAGGCAATAAAAAGGGGCTGCTTTTTAAAATTAAGTTTATTTATTAAATGTATGTTAATGATTTAGATGTCTCCTTAATGGCAGTACCCAGACTCAACAATAAGTCTCTAATATATGCCTTTTATTCACATACCTTCTCCACAGACATTTAATTTCCTGCAGTGTCTGCCACTTTCTGTCTTTCCATGAAGTGACTCATTCTCTCATCACTTCTGGGCTTAAGAGAATCCTCATTCTCCCACTAGTATTTATGAGATAGCCAGAAATCTCACGTACTCCCAGTACTTGCATACCAGTTCTTACTCTACTGCATCACATTGTCACTGTCCACTTTACAATTGGAATCTGAAAAAAACTTATTGGCTGAGTTTCAACACCAGTCCTCCAAACACACCAACAAAATTGAAAAATACTTTAATCCTAATTCTGTGAACCAGCATTATATCAATATCAAAGCCATAAGAAAACAAAACTACAGACCAGTATCTTTGATGTCTATTGGTGCAAAACTCCCCAACAAAACACTAACAAGCAAAATTCAACAACAGGTTGACAAGATTATATATACCATGAACAAATGGGATTTATCCTGGAATTTAAGGGTGGTTTAACATACAAAAATCAATCAATATAAATAATGTGGAGGCAGTTTCCTGGGACTGAGCTCTTGTGAGACCTGACCTATTATCTTTAGAGTGACAGAACTGAGTTAAAATGGATGTAGGACATCCACTGATATGGCAGAGATTTGTTTGGGTGGGGAAAACCCCACACACATTTGGTGATCAGAAGTTTCCTTACTTAGGTGGTTAAACTGAGGTTTTTCACTAAAAGACCAAAGATTCAGCAATTCTGCTTTTTGGTATATAGCCAGAATTGAGAGTTGCCAAGATATTTGTATGCTTATGTATATAGCAGCATTATTCACAGTGAGGTAGAAGCAATCTAATGTCCACTAGCAAATGAAGGGATCGATAAAAATGTAGTTTATACATATAGCAATATTTTTTTCGACCTAAAAAATTATAAAACAAATATTGACACATGCTACAACATAGATGTACCCTGAAAATATGCTGATTGAAATAAGCCAGTCACAAAAAGAGAAGTATTTTTTCACTTATATGAGGTATCTAGTGTGACCAGATTCACACACACAAAAGTATAATAGCAGTTGACAGGGTCTTGGGGAAGAGAGAAATGGAGAGTTGTTTGATATTTAACACTACTGAACTGTGTGCTTAAAATGGTTAATAGGGTAACTTTTTAATGTTATGCATATCTTGCCACAATTAAAAATTTTTTATTAAAAAAGGCTCATTTAAAATTCAATTCCAGAAAGATGCTAGGAATGAACAGATCTTCAAAATTCCTTTTCCAGAACAAGTTCCAGCTGCACGGATAGAGTGAAAATCCGAAGTAGCTTATGAGACTAAACGGTGAAATAGAACACTCGTTGAATTCCACTTACATATAGCTGGGAGATTGAAATTCAAAATTTCTGCCCACTGGATACGGCATAAGTTAAAACTGAACGGCGTTCTGATTGACCTAGAAAGTTCCATCTCCAGTAACTGCCTCAATAATACTCAAACCTATGTTGCGTTCTAGGTCCTACAGAGAGTAAACAAAGAACATTCAGATGGTCTCCGCCCTCACAGATCCTACAAAGCTGCAAGGAAAGACAATAGAAACTTAAAACTAGTTCATGCCCCCAAAAGACATCCAGATAATTCCATTCAGTTATTCGTCGCGATGATCACATAATACACTTATTTCCACCAAAAAAAACCCTTTTTCTTTTAAAGAAGCTAAATGAGGCGGGTAAGTTTTCATTCGTGCCTTTCTACGCCGAAGAAGGTTGGGCTTAAAGTAGGACGGTCTCCAGTTTAGGTCCCTGATCGCACCGGTATGCGAACCCCTGCGAAGCGACCTAGCGCTTCCTCCCAACTCCGGAAGGAAGGCGTCCGTCTTCCGAGGCCCCGGCGGGCTCCCCTGGGAACACCCGGAGGCCGGCCGGCGCTCTCCTCGCAAGCCAGGCCGCGGAGGGCGGTCTCCCTCTGAAGCCGGAAGTCCGCCTCCACACACCGGCTGCGCCGCAGGAGAGGCGACGGTAGGCCCGGTGGGGCTGAGCGAAAAGGTCACGTACCCATTCGGATGTGCACACTGGCAGAGGCCACGCAGCTGCCATAGTTGAAGTCGTCCTCGATAGTGGAGTAGCGGTAGCCAGTGTCAGAGTCGGCCATGTCCGCGGCGGAACGCGAGTCACCAGACAGAACCGAAGACGGTAACGGCTGCAACACACTTCCGTGTGAAGCCAAACAGCCGGAAGTAGCTGCCTCGGCAAAGCGGAGCGAAGCCCAAGCTAATCGATGAGCTCACTTCTGAAGTTCACTTGGGCTGGGAAAAAGGAAACGTCAGGTCGAGAGAGAAGACGGATTCAGTGCTCGGCGTCATCTTAAATGGAATTTTTCTCAGATTTTCCTCAAGTTTTTTTCAATGCTTTTACCTGTAGAGTTGCTAAAGTAAGAAAAAGTGAAGTCCCGTTCACCCATCCATTTAACAAATATTCGTAAACTCCTTCAATAATCACACGAAGAATAAACTTAATTATATTGGTTTTAACAATCTAAATTTATTGAACACTTTATATAGCACGTTTTCCGAAGGAGATAACTCTAGAAGACAACCAGGAATAGGAACCAAGCAGGGGAAAGTGGAATGATGTGGATAAGTTCTCAAGGAACCAACATCTGCAAAATGTGTGTGTGTGTGTTGGGGAGGGAAGGCAGCAGAGCTCGACTGGAGTAGCTTACAAAATGAGGCTGGCTAAATAAGTAATGGCCACACACTGTATGCCGAAGGTGGAATACATCAGAGACTGTCATGACCAAAAGCAAGAAAAAGGTTGTTCTATTAATCTAAACAAAAAAGAGAGAGATGGCAAATAAATTGGTTCAGCGTATCCGCCTATTGATGTTATTTCAGTACAAAAATAAGGTATAAATATACCCAGAATAATATCCTGGGTCCTTTGTGTTAGAATTTTTTTGATGAATTTACTTTGATCCATCCAGCCCAATCTGACTTTAACCATAACACTTAAAAACCTCAGTAAAAGGAACTCAGAATAGATATCTGTTCTGAAACAAATCCTTAAGCTTGATATTGCCAGTTTCTTATCAAAAAGATCTAATCTCACTTTCATAGACAAGCAAAAGAAAACTTTTGATTTTACAAACACTTTACAGGTATTTTGCTCTTTAACATAAAATCATCATAACAGAAATCCATCTTTTTATTGACTGAAAACAGCATTAACAAAATTTGATCTCCTATTTCTTACCAAATATAAAAAATAAATTCCAGCTGGATTGTGAATCTAAATTTGTAAGATAAAACTTCAAGAAAATGTTATAGAAGAACATCTTTATGATTTGGAGGGAAAAAAAAATTCTGAAACTAGATACAAAATAGCAATTAACTTTAAATAAAATGATTGAACAGCTGTTAAAATTAAGAGCTTCAAGTTATCAAAATATACTTTAAGGGAGTGAAAAAATCAGAATGTAGTATTTGCTGCACATATAATCTACATAATGTTCCATTCCACAATTTAAAAACATGTTACAAAATGGGGGTGGGGGAAGGAGCTTATATATATAAATATATATATATATAGGCGCATGTAGATGTATAACTTTAAGGCACACAAAAGTAGCTAATATATAGCATATAAAACGATACCTGTCATCACTAATGATCAGAGAGAAATGCAAATAAATGCCATATTGAGAAATCTTTACATACCTATCAAATGGCTAAAATTAAGTATTGTATGTTAACTGGAACTTAAACTAGAGTTTGCTACATAGGCATGCAACCTGTGCAATTGCACTGGGCCTTGGAATCAGAAGGGTCTTGCACTTGGCTTAATATCCAGTTCTTGCAATTTTGAAGCTTTTAATAATTTTGCCTTTAAACTGTGCTTTATAAGTTAAAGCACAAATGGTTCATGAACATGAGCAGGAGAGATAACACACAATGTGAGTCTTCCTTGCAAACCTTTTGCATTTAGCATTAAGGATTAGCCAGTATCCTTACACTAAAAACAAAAATATAGAAGGAAAGGAAGAGTGCAACCATAGCTTCTTTTCAGTCCATTCTTATCAATAAACTAAAGATAGTGTCAATAGAATATATGCAAATCAAGAAATGACATAAAAATAGTTGGATTAGTTTAATGCAGCTTTTCCACAGTTGTAGTAAGAATGAAATATATATGCATTTATAAGCTATGAAATGCAAATGGTATAATTTTGGTAATTCCACTTGAGTTTACATTTAAAACTGGCCTTGCACAATATAAAGATCAATGATAACATTTGTGCTAATAATTTTAAAGAAATCATGGTGAGTCAAGAGACTGCAAAATAAATAAAAAATTTATATTTAGTAATTTGTATAGGACTTTTTCCTGCTTTTCTAATAAGGGATTTATAGATGTATAACTGGGTCTCATATATTAAGACTATGCTAGTGGCAGTGTAAATGGAGCAACCAGGTTTGGAAAGTTGTTTGATACAACAATGTAACTTCTAGGTTGAGTATATACCCAGGAGATATATTATGTAACAGATAAACATAAGAACATATGTCTTTATACGTTTATAAAAGACAGTTAAGAATACACATGGGAGCATTATCCATAATAGCAAAAGATAGAAACAACCCAATTGTCCACTGTTGATAAAATGTTAAATAAATTTTCACATATTTATAAAGTTACACATTTTCTATAATGAAAATGAACAAATTTCTATTACACACAATATAGATGAACCTTGTAAACAATGGTTGCAAACAAAAGAAACCAGATACAAAGAATATATGATATGAGGTTTCTTAGAAACTTGAGAAACAAGCAAAATTAATCTGTGGTCTTAGATGACAGGAAATTATGTTTGGGAAAGAAAAAGAATAAATGGGAGAAAACACTTAGGATTTCTGGTATTCTGATAGTGCTCTATTTCCCAGCTGATTACCTATGTTCACTTTGTGATAATGGAGCAAACTGTTTATACTTGAGTGTATGTGCTATCATAGGTGTTATATTTAATTTTTTAAAGGTAAAAAAATTACTTGTTCCTTCTCACATTAGAAAAGAAAGTTATGTCAATATTTACTTACAAACATGAAATTCAATAACTCAGTATCCTACTGTTCCTCTACTTTAAAGCTACAATTTCAAGGGAAGTGCTTTATAAACAGTCTTTATCTAAAAGTAATTTTACTAGTTTTTAAAGACCTATTTTTATCCTTCCTCTTCTTTCTAACCATCTTTTCACCTTTCCCCCTTTTTTGCCTTATATGTCTACCAGCTGCTGGCTAAGATCCCTTCTAGCTTGTTCTCAGACTATGATAATTCTATCCTTATTCCTGGATTGACTAGAAAACACATAATTTTTTTGTGGCTTTAGATAATAAGCTACACAAAAACATATTAATAGAAGGCAGTAGCCAGTACATTGCTACATATATTTTTTAATTTAAATAATTTTATCTATAAGCAGGGGCAGTAGGAATTTATAAATCTCATGGTTCATGGAAAAAGATCATGGGCCTTAAGAGCTAAATAAATTTGAGTCTGAATCCTAGTTCAATCACTCTAGTTTTCAAACACGTATCGATAGGCTGAGGTTTTTTCCTAATTTAAAATAATAATCAGAATTCCTAAACTGGGGGTTTTGGTGTATGTGATGAGACAATATACGAGTAGTTCAGTAAAGCACTTAGTTCTGTGATAGTGCTCTACTCTCTCCCTCACTGAACCTACGATAACTAGGACTTTGTAATAATTGAGGAATAGAAAGACTACTGGAAGGAGGTAGGAAAGAAGGGGATGAGAATGGTCCAGTGTCAGAATGAACACAACCACTATGAAATAGATTTGAGAAAGCGTGGAGTGGTACAAGTTTATTATACAATGGAAAACCACTGAAGATTCTTGAAGAAGAAATGCAACGCAAACTGTGATGAGTGTAGAGTGGGAGAGGGCTGGCTTAGCGAGGCACCATAGTTTTGAGGTTAGGTTAGTCTATAAAACTATTCCTGCTTCACAGAGTCTCCCTTGGTAATATATGTATGGAATAATAGAAAATGTGCTTAACCTTTGCCTCCCACTAATGGCACAGAACTTCAAAAACCTTTGGAATTTCTGGAGTATTTTTTGTTATTTATAATAAACCCCTTTCCACCATATTTGAATTTGTGCTAATTCATGAGGTGATTTATGATGGACCTGTAGATAGTTAGAAGGGAGCTGCCTGGCTATGCCAGAAAAACCAAGAGCATCATTAGAGGTTGAAACTTTCAACCACACTCTCCTACAGAAGGCATTCAATCAAATGGCCAATATTTTAATCTATCTGCTTATGTAATGAAACTCCAGATAAACTCCTTGAAAAACTGAGGGTCTGGAGCTTCCTGGTGAACAAGTTCAGGGAGGTTTGTGCATATGGAGCGAGCACAGGAGCTTAGGACTTTCCTAGACTTGTCATTCCACTTATCCATCTTGTTAGTCATTGGTGTCCTTTTTAATAATACAGTTACCGTAAAGTCTCAATTTTACTGAGTTCTGTGAGTCACTGTGACAATAAATCCTGCCCTCCTTCTGAAAGTAAAACATTCCTATGTAACCTTTCACGCCAACATAGCATAAGGCAGAGTAGCCAAGACTGTTAATTTATATGGAAAAAAACTTTAGGGATCCCAGACCAAACAAACACCTACCCAAGTCATACCAAATAACACATAAAACCTAAAACAACACTTATATGGTAAAAGCAGGAATGATATGATAAATGCCTAGCCTATATGAAGTAGTTCTGGGGAAAGGGCTTGGCTGTACCACTTGCTGTTTAGAGTACAGACTGCCTCTAGGCTCACTGCTGTGAAACAAAAAATGAATGTAATTTCTGCTTTCTGACATTTGTCATA
Organism: Galemys pyrenaicus; assembly: GCA_019455555.1. Taxonomy (NCBI): domain Eukaryota; kingdom Metazoa; phylum Chordata; class Mammalia; order Eulipotyphla; family Talpidae; genus Galemys; species Galemys pyrenaicus. The sequence continues at coordinate 5,790,837 of JAGFMF010011752.1, forward strand.
AAAGGGAAAATTCTCGTAGGATTTCTTTCAGTTAGTGAAAACAGGTATTTTTGTACTTTCATAAAAAGGAAGTGGTTAAATGCTTATTTTCAAAAAGTGGAAGATACTTGTATCAAATCTGAAGCAGTGGTTGTAGGAATACAGGCCTACAGATTTTTAATTGAACAGGCCAAGTAGCTTAGGGGTACCCAAGACTTGCAGCTGACATCTGAAATCAGAACAGTCTTGTGGATCTGAGCCCTTAACTTTTGGGTTTCGAATAACTGTAGTAGTTATTAAAATTGGGTTGAATGGCAGGACACCCAAATTGGTGTCACAGAGTTGCTGTCAGATTAGCATTGTATAGAATGACAGAGAATCAGGGGCTATATAGTCTAAAAATGAGGAGAAGGATTGAGGTAAGGGAAAGAGGGGATGACAGCAGCACTGAAGGAGAGTGAGTGATAGAACCTCAGTATATAAAAATGTAACAAAGACAGTTTCAGGGAAATAGGGAGGCATTATGTAATGGTCTTCTAACTATGGATACTAACTGTCATTATTGAAAATACCACAGACTCCACATGAGCTATATATTTCACATAATCTGGCTTTCACATAAAAGCTTTCACACAAAAAGCCACCTGGCTTGCTTTTCTGTAAAGCAGATGATCTAGCAAAGAAGGCCTTGTGATGGCTTCATTCATCCACAGTGATTTGCTGGCTCCTCTGTGTAGCTGAGTTTGACTCTACAGTTCTAGTAATTCAATAAGTACCAAACACTTAGGTAACTTGCTTCTGTGGCTCACCTTCAGGTAGTCTTTTTAAGAGGTGGAGAGCTTCTTAAGCATATATAGGTTAACAATAAAATCTTAGTCAGTTGAACAAAGGACTATTGAAACTCCTGCCCAAATAATACTGACTTTACTAATTTGCAAGCTTACTACGTGGAATACTTTAGTTGAGAACGGCTTGGAAATTCAGGTAGCAATAAATGGTCATGTACCATCACTGTCGACCTCCAGGGGGCTCCATTCCCAAAGACTACAAATCTGAAAGATTTCGAGCTGATACTTTTCAGTTGATGGCCATGGTCCTCTCTTCCATTCATTAAGGCTGGGATTTCTTCTCACCATTTTCAAAGTATGTCCTCTTCTTGTCAGGAGTATTTGTATAATGCCTGCAGTGAGATATTACAACATAAACGGTAGAAGATTACAAAACAATGGTCAACTTTACTTAAATTCCAGGTTGAAACTAATAGGAAGCTACTGCAAACAAATTTGAGGAAGGAAAAAATGGTCGAACACTGTTGCATCAAGAAAGCCACGGCAGACAAGAACGTAGTAAAATCAAACAGCAGTTTGGCGAAGGGGCAACCTCGTGAAGACAATGGCTGTAATTTTATCCTCTGTTGGTCTCACTTGTCTTTTTTCTCTTGAACTGTGCACATTATGAGCTTCAATTCAGTTAAAATTGGGAGGAACATGCACCAAAACATGTTAGAGTGGTTGTCTCCAAGTGAGGCAATGCCTGAGTAGTTTTCCTTTTTATTTTTCTGGATTTTTCCAAGCATTCCTCAATGAACATTCATCACTCTTCTGACCCACTAAAACAAACAGCAACACCAAAAACAAAAAAACAAAACCCAAACATCTTTTTAAAGAAATAATGGTGAATCTCATCCATCCTCACCAGGAGCCAGCCCACCCAGGGACAGGCAGGGGCGGGCGGAGGTAGACTCGCTATTTGTTCTGCATTCTGGTCTTTCTCTGCTCTCAAATTCTGGTTTTTCAGTCCTTTCCCAAACCCAAAGGAATGAAAGGATGATTCGAAAATTAAAGTCTATGGGAAGGGCTAGCCAGGGGCAGGGAGCCCTCTGAGTCTTCCCGGGAGTCCCCGTGGGCATCTCTGGCGGGCGGAGCTCGGCGTCAGGAGGCGCCCGCCCCTTCCAGAGCCAGGGCTCCGCGAGCTCTGCCGTCTGGGTCGCCGTCGCGGGAGCAGGATTTCCGCGGTTGTGCAACGGCCCCTCGCGGACGAGCAGAGGCCTGGGCTCCGCATCCCTTCCCCTCCTGGCTCTTGGGCTCCTGCGGCCCAGCGATGGCCTGGGCAGCGGCGGGCAGCCGCCAGGCCCGCGGGCAGCTCTCGGCACACACGCTCCTGTTCGACATGCCGCCCGCGCTGCTGGGTGAGCTGTGCGCGGTCCTGGACAGCTGCGACGGCCCGATGGGCTGGCGCGGCCTGGGTGAGTGCGGCTCGCGGGGTCGCGGCCCCGGTGCGGGGCTGCAGCGAGTGAGCCCCGGCGGTCCTGACGCCAGCGCTGCGGGCCAGCTCCCCAAGGGACAGAGTTGGGGGGACTTGGGGGTGTTCCCATTCTGAACCTGCCCATCCCTAGACAAACGACGCAGATGTTCCCTCAGACGCACGAAAGCTCCCCCTTCGCTTTCAAAGAAACTGGGTATCGCTTAAGATTAAGTGACCAGTCTTGGGGGGGGGGGGGGGGGCGGCGACTGGGAGAACAAATCCCTAGGGAAACTAATGTTTATCAACTACTTCTGCCTTGCTTCCTGTGGACTATTTTAAATAAGAACGCAGATATGATGTCTTCTTGTCATGGTACTTTTACATCCAGAATATAGTTTCATATTAGGACATCTTTATAATTTTAAAATATAGGTCCTGGTGTTTTCAGTGCCCTCCCACGTGCCCGACTTAATTAAATTTCAGTGAATGCTGAAGTGAAATTCTATTTGTAATTAACATGACTGCCTGTTTTCTTAACTAAATATATCTTGCCGGTTTATCCAGTTTGGTGGAATGGAGGTTTATGCTAGAGAATAGCTTTTTTTAATCCTGAAAGTTGTGGAAACTCCGTTTTATGTAGACATTGACAATTTGAGCAGCTGACAATTGGAAGTATTGAGTGGGACTGTCAAAAATAATTCGGACAAAAGTCTTGTTTTGTTAGGACAGCTGGTTTGGGTTAGATTTGAGATTCCATGATGTCACACTTAATGTCAGTTGAAAACAAACACAATTATGTCAAAACAACTTAGCCTTAATTCTTTTAAATAGCTTTTTTCTTACCAAGAATCGCGGAAGACAGTGAGGAAAATATTTTATTTACTTTTGATGACCAATATCATCACCCTTTCTGGAAGATGGCATTGGATTGCTAGACATATAAAAATTGTTTTTAAATTAAAAGATTATTTAGATGTTAAAAGTTCTGTGATTTTAAATTATTGTCCTTATGTAAAAGTCTCAATAGAAACCTGACTCTGATTTCTGAAAAGCAGATTTCTAATAAGCATTGGAGGGATAAGATCCTTCCCACACCAGAGCTTTTTGAAAATAATAATGGCAAGGGCAGCTTTACATCTATGGTTTCCTAGTTTCTAAATTTGTGTGAGAAAAAATGTTTTTAGTGCAGGCCACAGGTAGGGAATGGGACCAGGTAGATACATAAATGTGTGAAGCAAGTTATAGAGACTGAAAATGGAAGAAAGTATGCCCATCTAAAAGGGGCAGATAGGGTCTCCCTGGTGGCGCAGCGGGTTGAGCACCACACTGTGAAGCATCCCCTGCACAGCAGCACAGGTTCAATCCCCTTCCAGGGAGGGGACCCACATGGCACAGCATACCTCTTCTGCTTCGCCCACTGGCTCCCTCAGCAGTGCATTTCAGTTAATCTGCCTGTTCTGCTCCCCGCTCTGTCTCTGGTGAATCCTCTTACTTCCTGCAACTCTGGCCTGTACCCTAGCTCTTGTATGCATAAATAAATAAACCTTAAAAAAAAAAAGTAAAAGGGGCAGATAGTACTCAGTCCTTGGTCACTGCTACTTTTTGCAAATGTCACCAACATTGCTGGGTGTCCTGTCTTCTCTCTTTCTCTTAGCCCTGAAATCCTTATATTCGTGCTTTACTGGGTTGTCTCCTATAACCCTTCTAATTGCTCTATGAGGCAGGTACTATTATCATCACCAATATTTTAATAGGTGAGGAAACTGTTGTCTAACTTGGTTAAGTAACATACCTGGCACAGGTAGGAAATGGCAGAGCCAGGATTTGAACTACGGCAGTCTGGATCCAGGACCTGTGCCTTTACCTGCTACCTCTCTTCACATCCCTCCATGTCTTTCTCAAGCTCACCAATACTGCTCAGCTCTTTCTACTTTATCCCACACCCTCCATACTATTTCCGGTATGAAAGAACAATATAGAAACATGCAGCACCATTTTCCTAGTTGTGGAAATAAATGAATGCCACCTAAATGAGAACAAGCAAAGGCCACTTATTCAAAGCAAGGGAGTCAGTTACCAGGAAAACAGAAATGAGAAAGCATAGTGGGAAAAGAGAAAACTTCAGGTATGCCCTGACTGTTGGCCTGGAAAAGCTGTAGATGGGTTAATTAGGAGTGGCCATTCTATCTGAGTGTTAGGGGTGCATACTTGATTTCTATAGTTGGACTTAAGTTGGAAATGGGGGCAAGACATAGGAAACTGACAGCTACTAGCCAAGTTCTGGCTGGAGTCCAGTGCTAGAGGAGTTTTGTGTGGCGTCCTACAGAGAGTAGTTAACTTCCTGAACAGGTTGCTGCTGATAGTCAGTTGGCTTCCTGAGTTGACTCATACATGTTGTGGATCAGAGTTCAATTTTTATATGTAGTGTTATCATAGTTCCATTGTATATTCATTCTCTCCTAGGGAGAGAATCTAAAGTGTTTACTCCTTGATATTCCAGTGATAATTGTGGAGAGAGTTGTGTCTGCTGACTGACTGGAACACTTAGCTCCGAAAGGAGGCCTGGAACAGACCAGCTGCTTCATGAATTGTTGCCTCAGCAAGGGAAAGTTGGCAGTTCAGGAGGGCAACTGCTTCTGTTAAATATGCTGTTTCTCTATTTGTCCAGTGAAAGTAGAAAGAGGAGAAAGGGTACAAAGAGGGAAAACTGACCTTAGAGAAGGGAGAGGAGAGTATTGGGGAACTAAGTCAAGGAGATAGTCTCAGCTGAGAGCCCAAAGGGACGGAAGGTCAAAAATTCCATTTAGAGGACAGCTGTAAGAGAGTTAGGTATGACTGTCTCAAGCTGAGCATGATTCTTTGACAATCATGAATAAGGGGCTGTGTTAACAAAAACGGCTTTGACAAAGGCAGAACAGCAGTTGCATGAACTGTCCAGAGTAAACAGGAATTGTATACAATTCACAAACTGGAATTACCTGTGCAATCTTTTAAAGCTACAAGTCCCCACCCCTGGAGTTCTGATTCAGTAGGTCTAGGTTGAGGGTCCAGCATCGCCCTGTTTTTTTGCCAAACCCCTCGGGTGAGTCTAAGGCACAACCTGGTTTGGTAGCTATTACTTAAGCCAAATTTTGTTCATTAATAGAATCTCTTTTTTTTTTAATAGTTTTTAAAATAGTACATACTTAATCTAAGGGTAAAAAACTATATATAGGATAGTTATCTTTTTGTTTTTGTTTTTTTCCCTCCCCCAAACCACCTGTGCCCTGACCCCATCTGCTTACCTCCCCACAACACCTCCACTCTTTTCCTTGTTCCTTTTGGTAACACCATTATCTTGTTTTTGCCAAGTTCAAATTTTTCTTTAATAGCAACGCATGATAGTTATTTTCTATACCCTTCACTATTCCACCTAATTTTTTATCCTTAATCACATTACCTATATTAAGCTTCAAATCACTTTTTATCAAGTACTGTTATTAAAAATAGTGTAATCAAGGGACGTCTCTGGTGGCGCAAGGGGGTTAAGTCACAGCACTATGAAACTCTCCGCACCCACTGCAGCAGAAGTCCAGCCAGAAAGGTGATCCACATGGCGCAGCAGACCTCTCCTGCCTCTCCCGCTGCTCCCCTCAGCAGTGTACATCAGTTGATCTGCCTGTTCTGCTCCCTGCTCTGTCTCTGGTGAATCCTCTCATCCCCTGCACCTCTGACCTGCACCCCAGCTCTTGTATGCATAAATAAATCTTTTTAAAAATTGTAATCACAAAATAATATATTCTCTGGTTGATATTGATGATTTTATGCCTTTATAATGAAAGCAGGATCTGAAATTGGAAAATATTATTTATCGTATAGTACATTATAGACATAATAATCTATATACAGAGCCTCTGGTGACAACACACTTCATTACATTACAGTGGCATGGTATTTACATTATAATGTTGGGAAGAGCTCACGTTGTATACCTCTCACCACATAGGATACACTGAGAGACAAACCCTTTTTATAGATACTATGTGATAGGTTATATTCAGTTTTCTTCCTCTCAAAATAGAAAAAAAATCACAGAATTATTATTAATTACTTTAATATAAATGTAAAGTCACATTAAATGTGTATTTGATTAGTCAATAAAAATTGAAAGGAATATTAGTAACTGTAATATTTAATTTATGCCACTCAATGAGTGCTTATTAGTTACCAGGCACTCTGTGGTAAGCACTTTACATGGATTATCTCATTTACTTATTACAACATTTCTATGATGTGGATATTTTTCCAATTTCCATTTTATAGATAGGGATACTGACTCTCAGAGAATTCAAGTAACTTACTAAAGTAACACACGATAGTAAAATCACCAACTGGGATTTTAGCCGATAGACTTCAGACCTATGCTCTTTTTCCCCCCTAAATTTTATTTATTTATTTAATTTTATTTTTTGGGTGAGGCAGGAGAGGTCTGCTGCCCCATGTGGGTCCCTCCCTGGCTGGGGATCGAACTGGCGCTGCTGTGCCGCAGATGCTTTCCAGTGTGGCGCTCAACCCACTGTGCCACCAGGGAGGCCCTCCCTAAGTTTTAAATAGATTTTATGTCTCACAATAGTTTTAAATTTACACAAGAGTTCCCATGAACTCTGCATCCTTCCTATATACTCTACACCCAGTTTCATCAATCATTAGCATTTTACATCAGTAAGGAATATTTGTTACAAGAGTGATACATTACTATTACCTAAAGTCCATGTTCTATTCAGACTTCCTTCTTCATACCTAACACCCTTCTCTCTTCTAGGATCTTATCCAGATGACCAGATTACATTTGCTCATCATGCTTCTTTCAGCTGCTCTCGTGCCTGTGAGCGTTTCACAGACTTTCTTTTTGGTGACCTTGACAGGTTTGAGAAGTACTGACCAGTACAAGTCCACTGTTTGGTAGAGTATCCCTCCAGTGTGATTTGTCTGATGTTTTTCTCATAATTAGACTCAAGTTATGGGTTGGGGGAAGTGGACCACGGAGGTCCTGTACCATATTCATCACATCACATCAAAGGTACACATCATTTACATGACTAAGCACCACTGACTTTCACCAGTCTCAGGTATGTCGTCAGGTTTCTACACTATGAAATGACTCCTCTCCCCTCTTTTCATATTACCCTTTTTGGAAGGAAATTGTTGTGTGCAGCCCATACTTACTTAAGGAATGCGAGTTTATTTTCCTTCTGGAAAATAGAGTCTGTGTTCTTTTGACCACTCTCTTACTTCTCCCATCTTACAATGCACTACTCAGATCTCACTTCCACCCCACACCTCTGTTCCTCTTTATGGCAAAATTTCTCAAAAAGGCACTTTTCTTCCATTCTTCCTTGAATTTGCGGCAACCAAATTTTCATCCCACGGCACCACTGAAATTTCTCTTGTTTAAGATGAAGACATGACTAGAACCAGTGGTCAGGTCTCAGTTTTCATCTCATTTGATCACGGGTGATTACTTCTTCCTCTCTGAACACTTCCTTTACTTCTAGAACATGACTCTCCTTTCCTCTTACAGGTTCATCTTTATCTCTCTCATCTCTTAGAGTGCCCCTGGGATTAGTCCATGGACCTCTTCTCTTCTGTTTATCTACTGTAGCACTATCTTGTAAATTCCATCTGTCTGTGAATAACTCCCCAGTTCCTAGGATGGGTCACTCTCTTGAGCATCAGCATCAGCATCATCCTTCTACTTGCCTACTTGACAGACATCTCCAGCTTCACTGAAGAATGCTCTCCTCCAGCAAAGATGTTTCTCCCCACCTGGGGAACAGCCGCCCATCCTCCATTTGGTCAGGCTGAAAACATTATTTTTCTGTGCCTTCTTCCCTTCTCTCACAAATAATATCCCATATTTATTAGCTCTGCCTTGGGGATCTACCAAATAATCTGACTACTTCTTAATCACTGCCACCTCAGTGCCACCTGCTTCAAAAATGTAGGTCCCCCCTGGAAAATTTCAGCCCTCTCCTACGTAGGTTCTCTGCTACTGTCCTTCTTCCCTTGCTTGGGCTTTTCAACACAACAGCCAGTCAGCCTGTTAAACTCGTAAAGTCGCTTATGTCATTATCCTATTCCAAACCGTCCAGAAGCTTTAGCTTTGACAGTAAACACCAAAGACCTCCACTGCTTTTCTCACTTCCTTCTTCTGTTTGCTCAACTCTTGAATATACTGTTCTCCTTGGACTTAGAAGGGAACTTTTTTTCTGCAGGTAATCTTGAAGTGTACTTCCTCAGCTCCTTCATGTTTTTTGATTAACTATTACCTGTCCTGATCATTCTTTTAAAGTGATGCCCCCACAACCCCTTAGGCCCTTTCCCTAGCCTGTTTTTCTATCATTTATCATCCTTCACATATTTTACATATGCATTTTTCTCTATTTATTTGTTTATGTCTATCTAGAAATAAGCTTCATGAGGGCAGTGATTTTTGTTTGCTTTGTTTCCTGCTTACTCTAGCATCTAAAATTTCACCTGGCACAGAGTTGGTCTTCAGAAAATATCTGTTGATATTTAAGCATCCAAAACCTTATTTGGACAGAATCTTAGAAAAAGCATAACTAGATACAATGTCATAGACCCTGCTTGTAAGGATTTCCCAAGCTAGTGCAGCAACAGATCTATGCAGATGCCACAAAGAAATTTAACAAGGGAAGAAAATATGGAGAAACAATACTGAACATTACCTGGGAGGGGAATTACAGCATTTCCAGACTGAAATGCTGGTGTTGAGGATGAACACTTCAGATCTCTCCCAGAGGTAGTTAATGTTAGGTTTTTATCTGGATCTGCGATTGAAAGAACAGGACAGATGGAGGGATACCAGAAAAATCATGCCCTGCCTTTCCCAGTGATGGCATAGGAGTCTGACTCAGGCCCAGTAAAGTAGCTACGCAAGCTTAAATATGGGTGAATATGAACTCCTGTAAAATGTATTAACTACTGGGTCTTGATGTCATAGTTGGGTGACAGAAGTTGAGCTAACTTGCACCTTTGAACATTGTTTTAATTTTTTGGAATTAAAGCTACCTTTAATCTTAAAGGTTTTTGGTGTTTTGTTTTTTTTTTTTTGTTTTTTAATTGCCTAATGTCTGTGTGTCCTTTGTAGAAATAAAGGAAAAAGGCATCTTTTCCCTTTTTCCATTATGCTGTCCAAAAACAATCTTTGTAGGAAAGCAGTCTCAGTTTCCTGGGAATTTTGGCAAGTGGTTGTATGCAAATACAAAGAATCCAAATAGGGGTGTGTTGCGTTATTCTCAAAAACCCCTTCAGAGACATATTTGCATATGGAGAGTGATTTCTGCAACTGAATTCCCCCATGGTCAGCACTACCTAGATGGTCCTGCCTCCTCAAAACAGAACCTTAGGACTTTTGAGCATAGAATGATTGTTAAGCAATCAGCATCCTTGGATAAACTAACCTTTGAACTTCCTGGTTGACTCTGGCTTATATCATGCCAAGATGCCTGTCAAACAAATGATTTGTCTTCCCCCCAAAAATGGTTATAAACTACCACATGTTTTTCTTAGTTTATGTTTTCATTTAGAATGCTCTTTAACAAAACAGTTAGTGATGGAGAAGTTCGCTTTATTTTTTGTGTAGTATTGTGAGTAAATAAATATCTATATTCTGGAAAGAAACAAGGAAGGATTAGAGAAAGCTATGAATATGGAAAAATATAATTCCTGTCCCATTAAATTGAATCTATTGTTTTACAGAATTTGATCTATATGTGGTATGGGTGCTAATAATACTCTTTAGTGGTTTTCTATTTAGAAAACATCAGCATTGGAGACGAGCTGCTAAGGTTGCACTGTGAGGCACCAGAGAAAGAGAAAACATATTTCATTTTCAGTTTTAGAAACAACCCGTGCAGACACTGTAACTGAACCCAGGTCTGTTTCCTGTGGGAGCTATTCCTCTAAGAACAACGCCTTTGCACAATGTGGTTTGTTTGGATTCAGTGAAAACTCAGAGCCCTTTGCTCCAGGTCATTGTTAGGGAACTGTAACCTCAACTTAATTTGACATCTGCTTATTCATGCTCCAGCTAAATCTCTGAAAGAAATTAGTGAGAGTATCTTACATTACTAGACTCTTAGGGAGAGTGGGAGAGCATAGAATTGTGACCTATTGCACTTCTAAAAAAGATTTCAAAAATTGAGAAAAGAAAGAAAAAATGGGGAATAGAATTATGTGGGCAGTCTGACATCCCTTTGGACTTACAAAGTTAATTCTGTATTTTCCTTAACAGCAGTTAAATCCTTAAACTGCTCCTTTCCTGCTGTGAGTATCCTGAACAATAGACTGTTGATACCTTTTATGTGTAAATGGGCTATAGGAGAGACTCTTGCTACCATGATGCAGATTTATTTATTTATGCATACAAGAGCTGGGGTACAGGCCAGAGTCAGGGGAGGTGAGAGAGAGCAGGGAGCAGAACAGGCAGAGGGACTGAAACACACTGCTGAGGGGAGCAGCGGGCGAGGCAGGAGAGGTCTGCTGTGCCATGTGGGTCCCCTCCCTGGCTGGGGATTAAACTCGTGCTCTAGTGGTTGTGGTTTGCTTCATAGTGTGTTGCTTAACCCGCTGCACAACCAGGGAGGCCCCTGGATGGATCTTCTGAAAAGGAAAGCTGCTGTCACCTGTTCTGAAATCTTCGATTGGCCCATGTGCTTTCAGGATAAAGTTTCAGTTCTTATGCTGACACCAGGACTTCTGTCTGCCATTCAGCAGATATGGACTGAACATCTGCTGTGTGCTAGTGCATTTACAGAGGGATATAGAGACTTCATGGTACTTGGTCCCCTTTCCTTTAACAAGAAGCCTTGCCCTAAGCATACCGGCTTCCACATTGCTTTCTCTTGCCCTTTTTGTCCATTTTTGGAATAACTTCCTATTTGACAGGCTCCTCCCCTTCTTTCAGTCTATTGAAACCTTGCTCCCATCTACTCCTTTTGCCAAGCCATCTGATTTCCTGTTGACATTTGGATAGTCTTTGCCTCTTTGTGAGGCATTATCTCTTCCAGATGAAGAATGAACACCTTCTAGATGAACTTAAAATGTGGAGGTGGGGTAGAACAGGAATTCATCACAGTTGCAACTGATCCTCCCTGCCTTAACTGCTCCACTTCTGGCCTTGGAAAAAACATCTGTGCAAGATTTCATGGCAAGAAGACACAGCCCTTCTTGTTATCTTGCTTGCCTTCTGGGTGTTGTCACTGCCCTATCGTACTGGACAACAGTAATATTATGGCCCAGTTGTCTTGCTAGACAAAAAGTTGTCAACACTCCTTCAGGACCCCATCTGTGAGCCCTCTGCTCCTCAAATTAAGCGTATAAGTGTGTGTGTGTGTATACTTATGTGTGTGTATGTGTGTATAATTCTGACGTCCACTGATTGATGCAAATATGTATGGACAAATATGAGAAGTAGAATATTTCTATAGTCTCAAAGTATCTCCCCTGAAATAGCTACTAACTGTAATTATATTAATTCCATATATTATATAATAAATAAAAAAATTTATGTTCTGTCTTTCCATATTTTCTATGTCCTAGCTATCTCTACATATTTTCTCTCATATATTTATATGTAATATATAGTATAATTATAGTAACTATCATTGGAGATAGCTGCTGACACCACCTTAGCTAAGTGATCAAGATTAACATGACCACTGGTAAAACATCAAGATCATGAAACTCTTGCTCTTATACTCTGAAAGTATATTTCACTGTTCCTCACACAGATCCTGGGAGATTAAGAAATAACAATAAACATAGTGCAGGCAACCTGATAGAATTTAAGAACAGAAAAAGAGCATTAGTGGAAAATGGTTGAAATTAGAATAAAGCCTGCAGTTGAGTTGTCGCTGGTTCTTATATTTTTACTGTGGTTATATGCAGTGTTAGCATTAGGGAAAGTTGTGTGAAGAGAAAAGTATATGCTGAAATTAAGTCAAAATAAAAAAATATATATAAGTAAAGGAAAGTAAAACATAATCAAAAATACACAAAAACAAGCATTCAAATGAAAGTAAATAATCCCTTGAAAGTAAATGGTCCCTCCTTTTGTCACTTCTATAGCAGAACGGCTTTCAAGCAGCTGGCTGGATGTTCGTCACATTGAAAAATATGTAGACCAAGGGAAAAGTGGATCAAGAGAATTACTTTGGTCCTGGGCACAGAAAAACAAGACCATCGGGGACCTGCTGCAAATTCTTCAGGAGATGGGGCATCAGCGAGCTATCCAGTTAATTACAAACAATGGTGAATACTTCATTTTTGATGTGACTCTCTGTTCATTTGGTAGGATTTGTAATTTGTAATATAAGTATTGCATTTTATCCAGGACCACCCTATATGTCAGTGACTCCTTGCCTGAGGCTTTTTTTCTGAAAGGGGTCTGACGGCTGCCCTTTGTGTGTGTGTGTGTATTATACATTCTTTCCTTATTATCTAATTTATACAACACATTTCTCATTACCACTTTATAGTTTTGGATTAAAAAAATGTGTTTTGCTTCCATAAACTGTATTTTTTAAAATATTTCATTCATAACTAAGAGAATCAGCTCTTTGTCTAAAACTCTGAAGCTCCCTGAATCATAATCAGATTAATAGTACTTGAGTAAAATATAAACAATGCTATCATTTGTACTATCAATGGTTTGACATTTAAAATATCAATGGGGCCTTCTGGTGATGCAAGGGGTTAAGTCTTCATAGCAGCACTATGAAGCTATCTGCAGCCACTGCAGCACAATTCGATCCCTGACCAGGGAACAGACCCACATGCCACAACAGACCTCTCCTGTCTCACCTGCTGCTCCCTAGCGGTATATTTCAGTCAATCTGCCTGTTCTGCTCCCCACTCTGTCTCTGGTGACTCCTTGCACCACCACCCCTTGTACCTCTGGCCTGTACTCCAGTTCTTAGATGCATAAATAAAAATATCTTTTTTTGTTTGCTTGTTTTTGATTGTAATTGTTCTTTACTTTGAGCCCTCTTTTTTTTGTTCCTTTACATTTACATTCCTCCTAAAAGTAAAACCATCCGATATGTTTCTCTTGCCTTCTGACTTATTTCACTGAGCATAATTCCTTCTACTTCCATTCATATTTCTATAAATGACTCTGGTTTATCATTGTTGATTGCTGAATAGTATTCCATTGTGTATATGTACCACATCTTCTTGATCCAGTCATCTACTTTTGGGCATTTGGGTTGTTTCCAGGTCTTACCAATTATAAATAGTGCTGCAATAAACATAGGGGTACAGGTGCTCTTTTGGATCAGTGTTTTAGTGTCCTTTGGGTAGATCCCTAGGAGTGGAATTGCTGGGTGATATGGTAGCTCTATTTTTAGTAGACCGAGGAACCTCCATACAGCTTTCCATTGTGGTTGGATTAACTTGCATTCCCACCAGCAGTGTAGGAGAGTTCCTTTTTCTCCACATCCTTGCCAACATTTGCTGTTGTAAGAACAAAAGGTCAAAGACAAACCAAAGGAATCTTGGGGGGGGGGGGTGTGTAGAAACTTTGATGAAGGCAGAAAGAGCACAAGGGACTGAAGTGACAGTTGTTGGGTGAAATGGTGGTGGGAATTCCCTGGAGACTACAAATGATGTCAAATATAATTAAATAAATTTAAATTTAGAAAAAATTAAATAAATCTTTAAAAAAATATGATTGGATTCTCCCACCTGTATTTTAACTTAAATGACACCTTCTGTACAATCCTGGACTTTCTCTTTTATCTTCACTGAGGTTTTTTTTATCCATGGTCTCTATCTTGCCTGACTTGTTTATTATCCACTTCACAGTGACATAGTTCTCTCTCTGTCTTGGCTGTCTCTGATTCTGTGTCACACTTTACATTTAGAGTATCCTGATAAGTAGAGCTCCTGACTTTTTCTCCATAAAATGGAGAAAACTTTTTCTGTCAATAACATAATCTCTTAATGTTACCTATTCTCTTTATTCCCTTTTAGATTTATTCTCATCAACAAGAGTGATATTGGGTCTTAGATTATAAATTCAGGGCTCTTTAGTTGGAAACTCTTTTGAATCAGCTGCCTTTCTCTTTGGGTCTCTTTAGGTATGTATTTTTGCACACATATTCTTTGGTAAGATATTCAGTGCACTTGAACCTCTAATTTATCACTGAAAAAAAAAAAAGCTCTACACATGCAAATAAGAAATCCTGAGAAACTTGTACTGGTCAAACTCTAGCTTCAAATTGACTTTATTTAGTACATTTTTCATAGTAATGGGACATCAGACAGTTCCAAATAGGTTTCCACCATGTTACTGTTTAAAAAAACTAATCACTTTTGTCTTTTTCTCCCTGTTACTTCTTTTTTTTAATACAACAGAATGTTTCATTATGAACCTCCACCTGCAGTGCAGTAAGCCCTTGAAACTTATAAATGCATTCCCCTTTCATTATCTGAGCCCTTTTGTCAGCCACTGTTAACTACCCATGTGACTTGCTGTTCATTTTATAACCACATACCAATATGATGGGACACACAGGTACATTTTATACTTCAGTGTTCTGGAATAGATTTCAGGTGGTTTATTTATACAGTAGTGAATGATGTGGACTGTTAAAAGATACGAGTTCCACATTCTTAGTTAATTCCTAATCTGTTGCACGTGCAAAATTGCTTCCATTTTTCAAAATGTGAATTAACTCATTGGCAGAAAGATATTTATGCCCTAGCAAGGAGAATCTGAGGTGAAGAGGATAATGCCTTGCTCTAAGTCCTGTGGAAAGGAAAGTGGTATTATTTAATTGCACTTATTGAGTTGATGCTTTAAGGTCTATTAAAAACATTAATTGTATAGCTTGTTAAGAGCAGCTATGTGGTCACCCATTGCGCACAGTCAGCGTGTCTCGTATGATAGCAACTTCCTGAATTAGAAGTTGGAGCTCCTAATCAGAAATTTATAAAAGGATTTTCTCTGTTGCTATCATAGTCAGAGATCAGGTATCCAGATAGTCCATTTTTGCCTATCGTTCCTTAAGATTGTTTAATTTTATGCTATATCTTTCATGGAGAGGTACATTTTATACTTACTTTCATATTTCAACCTGCGAAAGTCTCTTTGTAGATTTGGATTTTCTTATGCATCCCACGGAAGACCTTGTTCTTCCTCTCAGGCATTGTTCCTGCAGTTCAAGTGGATGTCACTAGGTGGTCTTTTCACATCCATAAAACATTTTCTCAGATCTCAGGATACAACAAAGTTATTCAGGAAACTAGAAATTTTACTCACAGCTATACTATTTCTGGCATACATGGTCTTACATATCATATTTTGTATCTATTTTTTTAATGATCAGCAGTTGTTTTCAAGTTTTGACTTGGAATCTACAGCTATTTACTGACGTCTTCGGAGAGCATTTTAAATTTGCCATCTTATATGACAATAAAGTATTATCTCACTTTTCATGAGCAACAAAAGACAATCACTTATAGTGCCTTGAAGCCCTCTGAATTCAAATTTTGTGCAACATAACAACTACTTCAGGATGTTTATTGTTTCTGTTCTTTCTTTTTTTTTTAAAGATTTATTTATTTATTTATGTATACAAGCACTGGGGTACAGGCCAGAGGTGTGGGGGGGTGAGAGGATTCACCACAGAGAGCGGGGAGCAGAACAGGCAGATCAACAGAAGTACACTGCTGAGGGGAGCAGCGGGCAAGGCAGGAGAGGTCTGCCGCGCCACGTGGGTCCCCTCCCTGGGGGGCGGCAGGGATCGAACTCGTGCTGCAGTGGCTGCGGTTTTGCCTCATAGTGCGTTGCTTAACCCACTGCGCCACCAGGGAGGCCCTTGTTTCTGTTCTTTCTTTTAAAGATTTATTTATTTATGCATAAAAGGCCAGAGTTGTGGGGGCTGAGAGGATGGATCCACCAGAGACAGAGTGGGGAGCAGAACAGGCAGACTGACTGCAATACACTGCTGCGAGGAGCAGCGGGCGAGGCAAGAGTGGTCTGCCACGCCATGTGGGCCCCCTCCCTGGAAGGAGGCAGGGATTGAGCTCATGCTGCAGTGGCTACGGTTTGCTTCATAGGGTGTTGCTTAACCCATTGCGCCACGAGGAAGGCCCCTGTTTCTTTCTCTTGCCCAATTGTCCTGGCTAGAATCTGTTGATATGCCTATCTTGTCTTAATATCAAGGGGAAAACTTTACCAAGGTGCATGATTTTAGCTTTTTATAATGTAGCTTTTTCATAGGAGTCTTTTCTCAATTGAGGAAATTCTCTTATATTCTGAGAGTTTTTATCATTATAGGTTATTGAATTTTATGGATTTTGTTCTTCATCCTACCAAGGTAGTGTATTATATTCATTAATTTTATGATATAAAATTAATCATGGATTGCTGGGGTAATCCCCCTCGACCATAACACCTAGTCCTTATTTGTTTGTGGATTTGGTTTATGAATATTTTATTGAAGGTTTTTGCATCTACATTCATAAGGGATATTGGTCCTGTGTTTTTCTTATTATGTTTTGCCTGCAATTGGTATGAAACCAGAATAACACTGGTTTCATAGAATTATTGGAATTTGTTCTTGCCTCTTTGTTGGAAGGATTTGTGAAGATTGGTGTTAAATCTTTAAATGTTTAGTAAAAACTCACCTGTGAATCTCCTGAGTGTGGGAAATTTTTAAATATTGATTCATTCTCTCTCATGGTTATAGATCAATTCTGATCATATAGTTCTTCAAAGATTAATTTCAGTTTATGTCTTTGTAAGAAACTGTTCATGTCATGCAAGTTATATTAATTTTGTGACATATGGCTGTTCAAAGTATTCTTTTATAATTGTTCTTGTTTCTGTAGGGTTCATAGTTATATCTTCATTTTTGTTCATGGTTTTAGTATTTTGAGTCTCTTGGTCAATTTTGTTGAATTTTTTTTCAAGAATCTGCTTCAGGTTCATTGATTTTTCTATTGCATTTATTTCCACTCATTTTCTTTCCTTCTGTTTCCTTAAATTTAGCTTGTGCTTCTATTTCTAGTACCTTTTAGTGAAAGATTAAGTCATGATCAAGGTGTTTCTTCATTCTTTTTTTTTTTTTAAAGATTTATTTATTTATGCATACAAGAGCTGGGTGTACAGGCCAGAGGTGTAGGGGGGTGAGAGGATTCACCACAGAGAGTGGGGAGCAGAACAGGCAGACCAACAGAAGTACACTGCTGAGAGGAGCAGCGGGCACAGCAGGAGAGGTCTGCCTCGCCATGTGGGTCCCCCGCCTGGCCGGCAGCAGGGATCGAACTCGTGCTGCAGTGGCTGCGATTTGCTTCGTAGTGCGTTGCTTAACCCACTGCGCCACCAGGGGAGGCCCTGTTTCTTCATTCTTAAAGTGAGCGTTTACACTTATAATTTCCCTTTAAGCACTAATTTTACTCCATATCTTGATTTTTGGTCTGTTGTGTTTTTCTTTTCATTCATTTCAAAATATTGTCTAATTTCCCTTGTATTTGTTCTTTGACTCATTTTTAATGAATTCGTTATTTAACTTCCATATATTTGTGAATTTTCCAGATTTACTTGTGCTGCTGATATCTGTTTTAATTCCATTGCTGACAGAGATTTTAATCATATGAGACTCTAGTCTAGAGAATGCTTATTGATCACTTGCAAATATGTGTATATTATTCTGTTTTGGCTGAAATCTTCAATTAGTATCAGTTGGTTTATAGTGTTTGGGAAAGTTTTTTATTAATTATGTTTATTTGCTTGTCTTCTAAGAAAAATCATTTAATAAATGTTAGAACATGAGCTAAGAGAAGTTAGAAGATAAAATTAAATTTTTCTAAAATCTGAATCAAAATGTCTGAAATGACATCAAAATTAAATAGGATTTTATTTATTAAATTTATTTTTATTTATGCATACAATAACTTGGGTGTAGGCCAGAGGTGTGGGGAGTGAGACGATTCACCAGAGACAGAATAGGGAGCATAACAGGAGGATCTAATGAAATGCACTGCTGAGGGGAGCAGCGGGACAGAAGTCTGCTGTGCCATGTGGATTAAAACTCCCTGGTCCAGATGGAACTCATGCTGCAGTGGCTGGTGGTGGCTTGATAGCACTGAGACTTTAACCCTGTGCAGAGGCCTGAGGTAGGAGATCTTTTCTACTCTACCCTATGGAGTTTGAAGCAAAGTGGTGTTCACTTACATCTGAACACTGTGATGCTGCAGGTCCCAGAGATGTCCCAAAGATATGTAATAGCTGGCATTGGTGGTTCAGTGGTAGAATTCTCGCCTGCCAAAGATATGTAATAGCTGGACACCTGTCGCTCAGCTCCTATCAGAGGACCAGAGAAGTCTCACAGCAGAACTGAATCAGTTGAAGGGATGCCCTATAATAGGGTTTTAGTCTTTTGGTGGAAGCTACATAGATTATCTCACTTTAGAGAGAATTATAATAAACAGAACTTATACAGGGGTGGTACTGTTTTTGGTTGATAAAATAAAAATGCACAGACACACCCCTCTAATATCTTATGACCCAAGACTGAATAAAAAATAAACTAACCCAGGGAACTGTAATTCTAGATTTGTAAAAATTTAGAATGTAGTTGCAAAAAATAATAGTGTTGCTTTCCCTTTTTAATTATCTACTTCATATTTTAATATTTTAAGTTAAATCTTTTTTTTTTTAAAGATTTATTTATTTATGCATACAAGCACTGGGGTACAGGCCAGAGGTGTGGGGGGTGAGAGGATTCACCACAGACAGAGC
>JAGFMF010011752.1:5820446-5873833 GCA_019455555.1 Galemys pyrenaicus
CCCCCTGGCCGGCAGCAGGGATCGAACTCGTGCTGCAGTGGCTGCGATTTGCTTCGTAGTGCGTTGCTTAACCCACTGCGCCACCAGGGGAGGCCCTGGCCTTAGACTTTAAACCTATACCCCATCCCAACTTAGCACACCCCAACCAGAATGTTGTTCATTTCCTATTTGAGTAAACAACTTGATGGATTTAAAAATCTTTTGCTCTAAGGTTTCATCATCCAAACATACTAGAGTTGGCTGCATATTTTACAGAGACTGAAAAGTTCTGTCTGGTGTACCCATATATGAGGAACGGATCACTCTTTGACAGATTACAATGTGTGGTAAGTCATATCTTTCTCCGCCCCATCTGAGACCCATGGGAACAGATGACACCCTCTGAGAGCTGGAGCCCAGTGCTGTTCACATGAAGGGATGGTTTCCAAGGAGGCAGAGGATTTCTCCATGAACTTTCTTTCAGAAGGCTGTGTACATACCTAAGTTACTGTGTGTTGAGCATAAGGGCAAGCAGGAGATTTGCTAGATCCTTCTGATTGGCTCCTTATCGCAATATTTTTTTTACATCAACTCCTTCTATTTCTCATAATTGTTACTTGCATCACTTTACATAGTACCTTTCGATACCAAAGAGAGACATGAAAGTGATACAGATCCCCTAAAGAGGAGACTGAATAAATGCCATGATTTTTTATGTTTTTGAAAGATACATTTGGAAATTGTCTCCAAATTTGTTAAATTTTAGTTATCATGACAATAAAAACAAATTAGTCTCAATTACACATACTACTATGCCAGAAATTATTTTTAAAATCTTATTAAGTCAACTTTTATACATATTAACCATATTTTGATTAAGCTAACATTAACGTTATTGGATAATTCCATTGTATATAAAGAATCTCAGAACCATTCTCAACAGTAGTAACAAACCTATCCTGAATTTAAAATAGGTTACAGTAAATAATAATGTTGATTCATCCATCTCATTCCATTTCACCACTAGCTTCTATCCTGGTATATTTCTAAGTTCAATTCATGCATGGTTTTTACTCAGAAAGTGCAACTGAACCAACAACTATTGTCTTTCTAGAATAACACAGCTCCACTCTCTTGGCACATAAGAATGGACGTATTAATGGGAGCATCCAAAGCCATTCAGTATTTGCACAGCATGGAACCGTGCTCGGTCATCTGCGGCAGTATATCAAGGTAACTTATCCCGAAGCTTCAGGTTACACCTACAGGTCCCTTTTGTCAACACAGGTGAATCTGACTTCACACTATTGCTGTATGTAGTTCCTCTGATACTATGTGTGTTGAGAGCTTTCATCTAAGTATTTGAAATCTTACCTTTTTATTAATGAAAGTGTGTACATCAAATTTAAACAGCTACATTTATGGTTGCCAAAGGAAAGTTTATCTTATCTTTGAAGATTATTATTTTTTTATTCATGCATACAAGAACTGGGGTGCAGGCCAAAGGTGGGGGGCTGAGAGTTTTTGCCAGTGACCGAGTGGGGAGCGGAATAGGCGGGATCCACTGAAACACACTGCTGAGGGTAGGGGGAGGTAGAGGAGAGGTCTGCTGCATCATGTCGGTTTATCCCTGGTAAGGAGTCAAACTCATGCTGCAGTGGCTGGCATTGGCTTGATAACACTGAGACTTTAACCTCCATGTCACTAGGGCGCCCCCCACTTTGAGGATTATTAATGAACAATATAAGATTAATAAAATATACAGAAATTTTTATTGTATTTTATTTTATATATTATTTTATTAATTATACCTGCTAGCAAGCTATGAAATGAACCTGTATTAATCTTACTTTTTTTTAAAACCGAGGCTTAAGGAAAGGTTACTTAAGTGGAGATTCCTAATACGATAACAATAGTAAATGGCAATTAAAATTCTTTGTCATTGAGCCTCCAGTGTCTTCTTGATTCCACTGAGCAGATGTCTCAGCTGTGTATATTAATCTGTGACAAGCTGAGCAGTAACGCCTTTGTTCATTTTTTTTAATTATTATTTTTTTAAAGATTTATTTATTTATGCATACAAACACTGGTGTACAGGCCAGAGGTGTGGGGGTGGTGAGAGAATCCACCAGACAGAGCAGGATGCAGAATAGGCAGATTGACAGAAACACACTGCTGAGGAGAGCAGCGGGCACAGCAGGAGAGGTCTGCTACGCCATGTGGGTCCCCTCCCTGGCCGGCGGCACGGATTGAACTCGTGCTGCAGTGGCTGCGGTTTGCTTCATAGTGCGTCACCAGAGCGGGCCCACCTTTGTTCATTTTTGAGACCTGAGAAAATTAGAGCAACATCTTCCATCTTTCTTCTTCAGTAGACATAAGGACATAAAGAATCATTCAGCGATTATTAGCTACCCTGGAGCAACCTCACCCCCAGTGAATTTTCCCTATAACCTTTTATCCCACATCTGTTCAAAAGTAGGTAAATATACTTTTGCTGAGTAGTAGGGAAGACTGAATTTTAAAGGCTGCTATCTTTTCTGACCCAGTCTCTTAGGATATAGAAAGAAGCTTTTAGTGTGCTTCTGAACGGACAGAAGAGGGGCTGATGGCTTACTTCAGTGTTTTTCTGGTGAAATGACCGCCACGTGAAAAGACTTGATTTTCTCTTAGTGGGGAGAACTCACCATACCTGTCTGCTCCTGATGCAGTGTCAGTTCATCAACTGCTGGCGGACCACAGATCAGCATAAAATGGGTGCACCCTCATAGGACCCGGGTCATAGACAGACAGTGAAGATCTCAGGGTTCAGTGGATTTAACCACTGGCGTCAGTTCCAAAGGGATTTGTGGTCACCCCAACCTTAAAAGTATTCCTCTTCCATCCAGCTTGCCATCAGTTTAGCAGAGTAAGTGCTCAGATACATGTTAAAGCAAGTAAATTCATCCATCCATCCATCCATAAAGTGTGGAATTTTGTGGTTGATGTTCTTCCTTTGGTTTAAACTCTAAGTTAGCATGAGCTTATTTTAAATCCCAAGCAATAACATACTTAATTTATAAGATTTTTTTGTATGTGCACTTGACAAGGTTTATTAAATCCTTTCAAAAAAAGCGGAGTTTGATAAGAAAGACCGGCGGAAAGGGAAAGTGTCAGATTCTAGGGCTTGATGGAGGAGGGGTAAGAATGACCACTAGCCAGAGAAGGGAAGCATCGGGGTGGAGGATCCAGCCCACACTGTTTCCCAGGTTTTCCAGGGCTAGCACTAGGGGGGATTTGGACCATCTCTCCTGTCTCTGTCTTAGGAATAGGCTAGAGCACAGGCTGCGGCCCTGATTTCTGCTTTTTTGCTCTTAGTGCCTTCAGGCAGGTTCCCAGGCCCTGCAGAGAGAAGCAGAGACTTGCCTGCAGGAGACTTTGTAGGGAGTGCTCTCTGGAGCAGCAAATGTAAGGGAGGGGAGAAGAAAAGGAAGGCAGAATTGTGCAGCTGGAGATTTTGAGCTGGGGTATTGTAATGGAACCCTGGGCTGATGCTGCAGAGAGAGCTGAGTCTGGGGTGGCCCTTTGAAGATATGTGAAGGGGAGGCAAGCTGCTTGACCTTTTCACCCCTCTCCCTACCAGCCTGGAGTGGGTCTGTAACCTGGATGACGCAGCAGTTTCTCAGCCTTTCTCGTGGGGTAGCAGCGTCATCCTAGCATGGAGGGACCTAAACCGCTCCACCCAGCTCCACCACAGTCACCACAGATATGCAGGAAGATCTGAGGGATGACTCTGTGAAATGTAACCAAATAGTTTCCCTTTTTCTGTTACTTTCCTTCTTCCTACCCTTCTTACTTCAGAACCCACTGTTAATTAAATCAGATCTGATTTAAGAAGCTGACTTTCTATATCACATGTGTTTTTGAGCAAATTGCTTATCTTCTATAGTCCCCAGTTTTTCTCTCTGCCAAAAAAAAAAAAGAAAAAGAAAAAAAACCCTAATTAAAAATGACAACTTCTGTCTCTTATGGTTAAATGATGCAGGATTTATGTGGTGCTTAGCAAAGAATTCTCACTCATCAGTGGTAGCTCCTTATATAAATGGTGAAGAAGCAGTGAGAGTAGCAGTCACAGAGGCTAAAAGATGTGCTGACCTATCAGTCTTTTTACTTCTTTTACCTATTATCTTAGACCCTTTGGACTGCTATAACAAAAACACTATACAATGGGTAGTTATAAACAATACACATTTATGTTTCATAGTTCTAAAGACCAGGAAGTCCAAGGTCATTGTGCCAGTCAATGCTGTGTCTGGTGAGGACTTGTCTTCTGGTTCATAGATTACTGTCTTTCCTCTGTGTTCTTACTTAGAGGATGGGGTAAGGGACTCTCTGGCATCTTTCACAAAGCACTAATCCCACTCAGGTGCAGAGCGCTCATGCCTTACTCGCCCCACAAAGTCCCCATAACCTTAGGGGCTAGAATTTGAACATATGACTTTGGATTGTGGGAAGACACAAAAATTTTCTAGTACTTACTTCCATGATCAACTTCTTGTATTTGAAAAGTGGACCTATAAATTAATCTTTGTTTTAAGAAAAATCATTTGTGTGTTAATACATTTATCGAAGCTTATTTTATGTGATTTTAAAATCATGTTCATTTTAGTTCACAAATATTTGTGGCATATCCCTTGTGCACAGAGTATTGAATAAGCAAAAGTAGGGAAAGATATTGACTGTCAGTGTCTGATTCTTGAAGACTCCACCTGGTGATCGGAGACATGACACAAATCAGAAAGCATATGATGCAGCAGTGAATATGCCCAAGGCATGACTGGTTTCAAAAGGCTTCTTCTAAGTAGATTTTTCCAAGTAAAATCTTTAAAGAGATGAGTTATGGCAATGGATTGATTAAGAGAAGGGAAAGAAGACTCCTGGTTTAGGTGATAATTTTTTCAAGGGAAAAGAGTAAAGAATTGCCAAGTATAATGAAGGAAGACAAGTTGGTTGATTGGAAAAGAAAAGATGAGTTTGTAGAACAAAGTGAGATGAGACTGGAGAGGAACAAGGACTGTGGTGGGTATGGTGTTGGCTGTGACCTTGAAGATTAACTAGGCTGCAGTACCAGTTTTCATAAATTAGGCAATCAAGAAGGACTCAAACTTTCCTGGGTAGAAGTGGAAACAGAAAGGCTCTAGAGTCTCTTAGGTCTCCTTAGAATGTAAAAAGAGGCCAGTTCTTTGGATGTGACATACTATAAAATCATTTAATAAACACCACTAGACAGTATGCCTAGTGGGTGATGTAGATCCAGAATAACAAAAGCAATCTGATCAGAGATAAGGGGAATTTCATCGAAAAGGCAGGATTTAAACTTGAAGTGCAACTCAACATGTTGATTTTTTTTTTTAAGTAGTTACCAAAGGAGTTTCTCAAGACTATTTCTTTTTTGGGTTTTCCAAAGGACTCGAGGAGGGAGACAATCATCTATAGTGTGCACCCACCCAGGAGGTGATGGGTGCGGAGCCTCAGGGCTATGGGCATTTATTTGAGAATTGTGGTTTCCCAGGGCTCATTAGTGTGTCCCCGTCTGTCCGAGAACAAAACAGACACTTCCACAACCACGGAACTCTGGGCCTTTCTCCTGAGCCTGCCAGCAGAGATGTTAATTAGTGCCAACTATAACAGTGGATTTTCCCTCTTCCTTTCCTTTGATGATGTGTACACCTGTTTCCTTGAAGCTGGAATGAAACCAACTCATTTATTCAGGGCACTGAACATCTCTCAGGTGGTAATGACATTCAGCCCCCAGCAGTCTTGGCCAGACGTGAATTGGCTGACCCAGATTACCCTCCTGAATCTATTTAAATGAGTCCTTCATGTCACTCTAAACTTGGACCTCCCTGATTCTTGTATCCTCTATGTACCACACAGTGCTTTCAGGAAGATCTAAAATCCTTATTGTTTGGCCTGTGTTGTATTAATTTTCTAAATATTTCTAAGGAAAGGCAGTTTCTTTCATTAATTTAATGTAAACCCTGAAAACTGGTTCAAAAATGACATCTCAAAATGTGTCACTGGTGACCTTTTCTATGAGTAAATTAAGGCTCTGTTTTGTTGGAGTGAGAAATAGGAGATATTTATTTTCTTTTCTGCATTTGTGCTTCAGACTCATGAATCACAAAAGAGTCTATCACACACCTTTTGACATTATTAAGTAGTATTTTAATAGTATGAAATAAAGTAATGTACATAAACTGATATTCAGTGAAGAGAATCAAACTGAAATAGTATAGAGTGACAGTTATAGCCAAATATCAATAAGGTTTTATTAAAATGAAGAGACTATGGTGGTTTTTTAATGGTTTGTTTTTTACTTCCACTGTTTTTAAAACTTTTATTTAAGGACCATGTTCTACTCTGATAACAGAAATAAATTGTAGTAGGAAAAATAACTTGGCATCAGACCTTTCTATCTCAAACCAAGTAATCAGAACTACCCAGAGGGAATCTTGAGTTACTAACTGATATCCTAAAGTTATCCTTTCATTCATTCTCTATCATTAATTCTATTAATAAAGAAGCCTGTTAGTCTTATACCTTTGTGGTTTTCTACTTTAAGAAACAGTTTGAGTTAGTATTTAACTTAAAATGTTAGTTACATTTAAACTATTTAGCTTAAATAGTTAGAAAATGTCAGTCATTTTTCAGCAGCTTGGTGCTCAAAGTCTGAGCAACACCTTTTATCCTTGCAAAACAAAATAGTGTGGGCACTGTCACGGAGCACAGGAAATTCGAATAGCTAGTCATGGTGCTCAAAGTCTGAGCAACACCTTTTATCCTTGCAAAACAAAATAGTGTGGGCACTGTCACGGAGCACAGGAAATTGAATAGCTAGTCACATCTAAATGTGCACGGGTACTGTATGCCCTATACCATCTGTGCCTACTTTCATTAAATTTGCTTAAATTGTTTGCAAAAGTAAAGAAAGAGCATGGGAAATCCAGATCCTGCCTCATGCTCTCAGCCCAGTGAACTCTTCTAAATTCAAAGCCAATCGAGATGATCTCAAGCTAGACTTCTTGCATTCAAATTCTGGGACATTGCACTTACCTGCTTTTGTACTGTGCTTTATTCTCACACACCTGGGGGCTGTGACAAGAAAATGTGATGACCCCACATAAAGGCCAGGCCAACCTTTACCCTGATGAGATCAGGAGTGAGGGTAAGCTCCCAAGGTTAGGAGGAAGCTCCAGAGAGCTACTCACCCTAGCACAGACCTTCAGCCAGCTCCTGAAATGCTTTTTTCCAGAAACACCCTCCCTCCAGTCTTTTCTGGGTCCGTTTCCTTTTCAACAAACATCCCATGTTAACTCATTTTATCTTTGTGGCTTGTTACTGGCTAAAGGTGTATCTTTTGGTGGGGGTCACATAGATCTCAACACAAATTCCTGTTCACCTACTTCTAGCAGAGTGACCTGAGGTAAGTTACTTCATTTCCATGAGACTTGATTTTCTGTCACCTTATCTGGAGCCAGGCAAGTTACTACTGTACCTCCTCCCAAGGTGTGATGATGAAGTGATACCATTTATACATATATAAAATCTAGGGTATAACAACAAATTAGCATTCCTCAGAACTAGTGGACACTCACCTTTTCGACCTCCTGGAGTGCTTCATTGAACCTGTCCTTAGACCTTTACACAGCTCATTTTCAGAGCTCCATTTAGATGTGACTAGCTATTCGAATTTGCTTTATTTTATGCAAAATTCTTCTTTCACATGACTGAAGGTTTTGTCATTAAATGATCTATATATAGTTTAATAAAGAGAGATAAAAGTTTATTTCATCTATGCATTGTAATCAGCAGTTTTTAATGTTTCATGAGTAGCTGAGTAAAAAGGTGTTTCTTTCCCTTGACTTTAGTAAGTTGAAAGAGCACTGAACAGGGAAAAAGGAGGACTAGTCCCTACCATTTTGCATTTTAAGCTTTTGCGCATAGGATAAGACATCAACCATGTGGACCTCATTTACCTCATTTTAGAAAAGAAGTGACTGTTTAGAGATATCTAGTCAGTACTCTTACATCCTCTCTTTCTTGGTTGATTTTCAATGTGCAATATTGAAAAGGAGTGAATCTGGGGTGGGCGTATTCTGAACTCAGTAAGTGGTGTCTGCTGAGAATCCAAGAGGTTGTTTCCATTTGGGCCACTAATATGCCATTCCTAACCAGTGACCTAAGGCTGCTCATGGTTTCAGAATCTCTTAACTGATTTTATCAACACAGGCTTACCCGATATCTTCTAAAGACTCAACATTATACTTTTCTAAACAATTGAAGCTAATTTGATGAAAGTAGGCACAAATGGCATAGGGCATACAGTACCTTAGGAATTTGTGGAAAGGAGGATCCTTGGAATTCAGGGTATTTAGTGAAAACTTTCTGGAAGAAGTCTTTGGAGAAAGGATTTGGATAAAAGTAAGGGGAAAGCGGGAGAGGCACTTTGCAGGCTGGTGTACAGCATAAAGAAAGCCCCCAGTATCAACAAGCACGATTCATCCTGACTGCATGGGTAAGCACTAATACTTGAAGGGCATCTGGTAGGTCCAAACCACATTAGGGAACTCACTGGGAGCCAGAGAGCTTTAGACCTGACATAAAAGCCTACCAAATAACGTGTTACTTGACAGAGGAGAAGGCTGAGACAGGTTGGTAACTTGCCTCTATCACATATCTGTAGATGGAAAGGGAGGGGCAGTGCCATGTTTCTGTGAGTCCAACAATGAGGGATTCCTAGCTGGGATTCTAGGATTATGTTGGATTCATAGGCAAAGACAAGGAAACTGGGCAGGAGAGGGAAAAATAATTAGCATGTGAAAATTTAGAAATGTTGACTTCTAGTGAAAATGGCAGTAGGCAGTGAAACTTAAGAGGGAGACTAAACCTAGGGTTCCACGTTGGGCATCTTGCCTTGTTCCAGCAGTGAGAGGAAACTGTAGATTCTAAGGAAGATGTTGTCAAGGACACGGCTGTAGAACACCCAAGGAGGAAAGCAAGCCCACATTTCAAAGGTATTTTCAAGAAGTCTGGTGATTCAGTTAGCCTAAAAATGTCTTAGTAATTTGATCTCTTCAAAGAGAATGTTATAAAAACAAAATTCACTTCCAGATGTTGGAATTTGAGAAGGAAAGGGATTTAAAGAAAAGAACATTGAAGAGTTGAAATCTCGCTTCTTGGCAAAAGACCCTCACATTTTATTTGGGAAAAGAAAAGGTTTCTGAATTTACAGGATCACATAAAAGCAGCTGAAAAGCAGCAAATCTTCTTATTTCCATCCTATTCCTTAGCAAGCATAATTGTTCTACATTTATGAGAAATTTTAAGTTGAAATGCGTTTTATTGTCAGCATTTTTCATCCCGGACATTCATTCCTGTTTATCTCTAAAATGAGGAGATAATCTTGGTGATCATTTCTAATCTTTCCTATGCAACCAGGTCTTCCATCACTGCTGCTGTTTGTCTCCTATCAAGTTTAACAGTTTTTTGCACCTGGGAGGTGACCTAGGGAAAGAAAAGAAGGAAAAAGTCATTTGCTTAAAAATGAATTTTTTAAAAAATGGAAATTGATTAAAAATGTATGGTCATAAGTACATGGTTAATTTTCTTTGTGAAGAACTAGAAAGATTGGATAGTTGGCAAGGAGGGTGGGGAGCCACAGTTTGGCCCCTCCCTGTAACTGGGACATCTCACATGAGGACCGAGCTCCTCCTGCTTTTACCCCTTAGGCCCGATGCGTCCCACTCAGTGTTTTCTAGGAATGACGCAGCCTACAAGAAATACTGTCTGCTTGGTTGGTTCGTTGTTTCTTTGATTAACCAGTCTCCTCCCTCTCTCCCTCCTCTTCAAAAATCTAGTTTTGTTTTTTAAGAAACATTATTAGATATAAGCAATTTTTCTCCTCAGACTTTACTACCTTCCCTCCAGTGTATCCTTTCTAAAATATCCTAACATGTGGTTTGGGGGTTCAGGTTCCCAAAAAGAGTTGTCTTAGAGACCCCCAGCATTTGAGAGATTAAGTAGTAGACTCAGCATCAGGATATAAATACACCTCGTAAAGATTTTTCCTATCTCCTCCATTTGTCACCACCTCTGGACCTTCTGGCAGAATTGTGGAGGGTAGTGATGGTCACTTTGTTACAGTAAGTAGCTTTGTGGGAAAGAGTAGAAGTAGGTTTAGAAACATCAAATTGAAGGTGTGGACCACTGAAGTATTTTATCTTTTTTTTTAAAGGTTTATTTTATTTATGCATGCATACAAAAACTGGGGTGTAGGCCAGACGTGCGGGGCAGTGAGAAGATTCACCAGAGACAATGTGGGGAGCAGTGGGTGAGACAGGAGAGGTCTGCTGTGCCATGCGGTCCAGCTCCCTGGTCAGAGATTGAACCCATGCCGCAGTGGCTGGCAATAGCTTGATAGTGGTGATACCCAATCCTTGTGCCACCAGGGAGGTCCAGGGTATTTTATCTTGTCTTCATTTTGTTTTTCTGTTTTTACCCTCTTAGGATAAACCTTTTCAGTTGACCTGTTTGGTAGCTGACGGCACTTTATGTTTGAACATTCTATTTAAGATTGAAGCAGATGGAAGAATTAGGGTAGAATTGATTGTTTAAGGGCCTTTTGCAATTCCCATGTTCCTAAAACAAGACATCGCTCTTCCTCAGCTAACATTAACCTCTATTTAGAACAGAGTAAATCACTGGACTCAAAATTTATGTTATACCCTAAAGTCTGCTGGTAAACAATGTGTCTTTTCAGCAAATATCATTATTCAAAGTGTAACTGCAGTGCCCTAGAACAATTTCACATTCTTATTGATGGCCTCTTATTGACCCCACGTCCTCTGTGGTTTTACTGGGAAACACATTGTGGTTTACACAGCTCACCTCTGCGTAACTCTTAGAGAAGCATGATTCACCATTTGCTGGAAGCTTCCGCCAGGTTTGCTGAAGATCAAGTAAATGGGTTACCATGGGTTTTGTTACAGTTGTGGGGTTTTTATTTTTTTCTTTCATATTTAGAAGAGACCTATTCTTCAGGGATTCTTTTTTTTTTTTAAAGATTTATTTATTTATACATACAAGAACTGGGGTACAGGCCAGAGGTGTGGGGGGTGAGAGGATTCATTAGAGACAGAGCCAGGAACAGAACAGTCAGATCAACAGAAATACACTGCTGAGGGCAGCGGCAGGCAAGGCAGGAGAGGTCTGCCACATCATATGGGTCCCCTCCCTGGCCGGCAGCAGGTATCGAACTCGTGCTGCAGTGGCTGCGGTCTGCTTCACAGTGCGTCACCCAACCCACTGCGCCACCAGGAAGGCCCCTCTTCAGGGATTCTAAGTGTTTTGCAACTTCAGCTTTTGGCAACCTAATGGTTCTGCATTTTAACTTGTGACTTTACACCTCCTGTAGCACTGGGGTAGAGGAAGCCAAAGGCTAGATGTTTGCCGTTGAATCTGGCATTCGGAGCTTCCCTGCCTTCCTCTCCTGCTGCAGTAGGCTGGGGGCATGGGGATGCAAGCCAAGTTCTCAGTGAAGGAAGCTGAGGGGCAGAAGCATGGGTCCTGGCAAGGAGAGGTAATGGACCTCTCTGCCCACCTCAGCTCCCAGCACACCTGGCAAATGCCTCCTCAAAATACCCAGCAGCCTGAAGTGAGCAGTGCATCTCCAGAGTCCCAGCCTCGATCTGGCAAGTGAAGCGTACACCTACAGAAGTAATTATGCACAAAAAGTCTGTCCTCATCTAGTGCTGGAGAGAAGGAAGATCTGTCTCTAGTGTGCCTCATCATCAGAGGTCTGGCAGAATAGTCAACAATATTCTCCAAATGAAGAAATCTAAGAATGGGGGAGGAGTGACATAGATGTGGCTGATTAGAACCCAGGTTGGCTTTAGAGGCGGACATGTTTGACATATCTGGGGAGAAAAGACAAGGCAAGGAGAAAAATCAGGGCTATACATATTGATACAAGTCTTGAGGCCCTCACTGACTTTTCAACTAACAAATACAAGGATCACATAGTGTAGGGCCCTAGACCTGATGGATAAGGTCAACTATTTGCATATTGCAATTCTTCTACCATCCTTAGAGGAAAGAGAATGAAAACAGGTTTATTACATGTATATTTCTATCCTTAAAGGGACTTAGGAGTCCCTTCATTTTGCTCTCAACTCAGACAGAGACAAAGTCTGCACTAGAATTTTTGAGGCCTGTGTTTCAAATCCTCTGAATAGAATGAGGACTCTGAAAACTCTGACTCATAGTCACCCTGGCCATTCAAATCTGTGAAACTGTCTACCTGTCAGCCTGCCTGTACTGGGACAGGAAGAGCTTCTGGTAAAATTGTGAACACCAGTATTTGTTTGAGATTAAGAGTTTTTTTTGTTTTGTTTTGTTCTTGTGCTTAGTTATTATCACTTTTTGTAATTGTTTGTGATAATACGGACACTTGGCATTTCAGAGAGGCGGACCTAGGATAGAAGCTCTGCTTTAGGAGACGAAAAGCAACCTCTTAACATTCCTAAGTAAAAAAATTTTTTTAAAGATTTATTTATTTATGCATACAAGAGCTGGAGTACAGGCCAGAGTCATGGGAGGTGAGAGATTCACCAGAGACAGAGTGGGGAGCAGAACAGACAGATCGACCGAATTACACTGCTGAGGGCAAGTGCAGGAAAGGTCTGCTGCACCATGTGTGTCCCCTCCCCGGCCGGGGATCAAACTCGATCGAACTTGTGCTGCTGTGGTGCAGATGCTTCACAGTGCAGCGCTCAACCGGCTGTGCCACCAGGGAGGCCCAGTCCTAAGTAAAATTGAGAAGTAGCTAGCTTTCTCTAGACCCATCCACCTCTTTACCTGTCTCTCATGACTAATTACTAATTGTCATCTTAGTGACCATTTACCCAGCACCACTGGGTTTCAAGTAGGCTCTTCATTGTCTCCACATCAGTTCTGTACATTCCGTTGTTTTCTTCATTTCACATGTGGGGAGAGGTGACGCTGACATTTATGGAGTGGAGCAACCCGTCAGCAGTCACAGCATGCCAGGTGAAATGTCGCTCCCTCTTGTCTCACCTCTCTCACCCCTCTCTGACAGCCCTTCAGAGGTCAGAATAAGCTGCTGCTTCCCCTTAAACAAAATGCTAAGTGATTATTAAGATTTTTGTGTGATAAAAAGCTAAAACGGACTCCAAACACTTTACCTTTACCTCTGCAGATCTTTATATTTTAAGTAAGACTCAAAGACAAGAAAGCCACAGAGGTGGAAGAGTGCAATAGGGTTATTAATAGGATGGGCTACCAAAGAGTCCTCATGTCACTGAAGGTCAGTGCATTCTGCAGTACAGCTCCGTGCACATAGTAGACAATGATTAGCTGATGGTAACTATTTATAGTCTCATTATGTGTAAGAAGAGCACTGGGAAATGTGCTTTGGTTAGCTTTAATTTTTCCTGTTGACAAAACATCAGCTTTATCCATTGAACTCTATAGGTATCTGTAAATCTGAAATGGCCACTCTTCCCAAGTCAGGTTTTTGTCTTGGGTTTTATATAACACTTGGTTTTATTTTTATTTTAAAAATTTTAAATTAGATTTCTTTAATTATATTCGACATCTTTTGTATTCCCGAGGGAGTTCCCATCACCATTTCACCCATGCGCCATCACCTCAGTCCCTCTGCTCCTTCTGCCCTCATCCCCATCTTTCTCCTCTCCTCCCTCCCCCCATAGTCCCTTTGGTTAGTCTTTGCGAACACTTGGATTTATACTTTAAGAAAGATGATGAAATGTGAAAATCAGTTATTAGCATTGGCCATTAACCAGATATGTAGGTGAGCTTGTTCTGTTTTCCACTGAAATGTCTTTATCATGTTTTGTCTTATTTGTCCTTGATCACAATTTTAGTGCAAACATACTTTTGGATGATCAGTTTCAACCCAAACTAACTGACTTTGCCATGGCACACTTCCGACCCCACCTAGAACACCAGAGCTCTACCTTCAGCATGGCCAACAGCGGCAGTAGACACCTATGGTACATGCCAGAAGAGTATATCAGGCAAGGCAAGCTGTCCACTAAAACAGACGTCTATAGCTTTGGAATTGTAAGTACCAACTGTGGGTTCACAAAGGAGACAGTTATTGCTAAGAATGCTTTAAATTCTAGGAATTTCTCAAGGGCTTTAGCTTTTGGACATACTGATTTCTTGTTACTCATTGTCTTATACATGAATTTGTGTCATTAAATAATTAAATACAAAGTCCTTCATTAGAATGAACTGTATTATTGTTATAAGATTTATGGTTAACTGTTGCAACTAATTATGTGTGTATAGCTAACATATGGAGCCAACTTTCTGTATGTTCTTTGTAGGTAATCATGGAAGTTCTCACAGGTTGCAAAGTGGTGTTAGATGATCCAAAGCATATCCAGCTGGTGAGAATTGTCTTCATCGCTGCACTTGTTTCTTGGTTGTTTTTCTGACAGAGTTCTAAATGGTGAGGTTGTCTTCTTCTCTTCCTAGAGGGATCTCATTATGGAATTGATGGAGAAGAGAGGCCTCGATGCATGTCTCTCATTTCTAGATAAGAGAGTGGATCCCTGCCCTCGAAATTTCTCTGCCAAGCTGTTCTCTTTGGCCGGCCAGTGTGTGGCAACGCGAGCAAAATTGAGACCGTCAATGGATGAAGTGTGTATAAACCTGGTTTTATTTAAAACTGAGCCCATAGAACCATGAGAAATCTAAGTTGGATAAACTGTTCATCTATGTGAATTCTTTATCAATGAGACAAGTCCAGCCCCCAACAGAAAATTCTAAGCCAATAACTTTGCCATATTAAAAAGTCATGTCCAATAAGGACTGGTAAAAGTCCTTATTGGTAGAGAAGCAGGGCACTGCATAAAAAAAGAGAAATGAACAAACCATAGTGAATAATTTGGAATGTTTATTTAGCCTTCATTAAGAGAGCAGAGCTATTAAGTATTCCATTACTGATTTTTTAACTTGCTCATCTGTCTGTTGATTTGACGATCCATCTGTATTTTTGTTGGTATTGATTTGTTCAACAAATATCTATTTAATGCCTACTTAGCATGTAGCAGACTTTGTACTGATGTTGAGGATACAAAAGTGATCAAGATACAGTTGCTTCTCTAAAGCTTACAATCCAAAGGGAGAGTAGATTAGTAAACATGGAATTTCAGTGCAGAAAGGTTAGCGTAATGATGGGTGGGAGCCCAGGCTGATAAGGGATCACAGAGTCAGAATACCTCCCAGTGTATGGAGTCAAAGAAGCTTCTTGATGCCAACTAAACACTGATCTCAACAACATATTGGATTTAGGCAGCAGTAAGGCTGGAAGGACATTCTAGGCAGAGAGATTCTACATCTGGCGAGACTCACAGGTGAAAGACTGCGGATAGTTCAGCATCATGGAAGTGGGGTGAGAGTGAAGGAAACTCTGGGATGGTTAAAATAATACAAGGTTCCGGCTGATAGAACAACATGAATTCCATCTTAGGAGTTGGATTTTATACTGACCTATCGTAGAGCCAACATGGAGTTGCTATAGTCAGAATATAAAGAACACTAAACAGGGAGTCAGAGAACTGCATTCTAGGGTTGACACCACCACTCGGTGCTGTGTGACCTATAATCTTGGGTCCAGAAAAGAGTTATGAGATCTAAGTAGAGAGAACATGGAAACGGGCACCAGGAGATCTGGGGCTCAGCAACAGGTCCCTTTCTTCCTTGCTAGTAAATTTGGCAAACTTCTGAGCCTTAGCTTTGTTATCTATAAAATGAAATAATAATGTTGATTGTATGGATTAAGTGAGGAAATGTGTGTGAAAGCACTTTGTAAATTATAAAACTTTCTATAGGTGTGTATTGAATATATATATATTTGATTGCATCTGTGATTCTCAGTTCAGGCTGCACATCCAAATCAATTGGGAAGCTTTTAAAATACATAGTCCTTAGAAAATACAGATACTCCCCTGCACACACATACATATTGAATAACAATTGTGGGCTGAGGGATCTGTATTTTAAGAAAACTCTACTAGAAATTGTGACACTTGAAACCTACAAATTAGGTTCACCATCCTCCAGCCCCTTCCAATTCTCCACTTATAAAGGTTATAGTTAAAACTGTAGACCTTTCTGGGATCACAAAGTAATTGGACAAATCTAGACCTAAAGTCAGTCACCTAGTACTTAATTAGCTTGTATACTTTGCTAAGGTCACTTAATTCCTCATTAAAATGAAGGAGTTTAGCAAATCTATAATGCCTTTTAACTCAAAATTCTAGTTAGTTTCATAAAAATAAAAGATCTTCATTAATAGACAGAAAAGAGACAAAAGGAGAGGTTATTCAAGTTTAACTCAATGTTTTCTTCTTGATTAACTAGGTCCTCAGCACTCTTGAAAGTACTCAAGCCAGATTACATTTTGCTGAAGATCCTCCCACCTCACTGAGGTCTTTCCGATGTCCTTCTCCTCTGTTTCTGGACAATGTGCCAAGTATTCCAGTAGAAGATGATGAAAACCAGAGTAATCGCTCACTGCCTCATGATAAAGAGTTTAGGAGAGATAGAATGACTCAGAAAATTCCATTTGAATGTAGCCAGTCTGAGGTTACATTTCTGGGCTTTGACAGAAAGATGGGGAGTAAGAGAAATGAAGATGCTTGCAACTTGCCCAGTTCTTCTTGTGAAACGAGTTGGTCTCCAAAGCATGCAGCTCCACCCCTGGACTCAAGGGCCTGCGATATGAGTATGGACCATGCCGCAGAAGCCCCCAGACATTCTTACAGGAGCGGGCCAGTGGAGACTATTTCCTGGACTAACTATAAGCAGTATGAAAAGGAATCAATTTCACCAGAAGATGAACCAAAAAACTAGCATTGTGGAGGCACCTGAGTGTGGATATCATATTGAAAACACACTGTCTCTAAAAGAAATTCCAAGAGGTGAGGAATGCAGGCCAGCAATCTGGACAGTCTTTCCTTCCCAATTCCCAAATTCAAGTTGCTTAACAATTGTTTTATGAGGATAATTTTTGTTTGATCAAACCTAAGCTAAATAGTCTTTTTAAAAATGATAGCCTCCCGCAGTGGGTTAAGCAATGCACTATGAAGCAAACTGCAGCCTGCTGCTCCCCTCAGCAGTGTGTTTCAGTCAGTGTGCCTGTTCTGCTCCCCACTCTGTCTCGGGTGAATCCTCTCACCCCCCACATCTCAGGCCTGTACCCCAGCTCTTGTGTGCATAAATAAATAAGTCTTTAAAAAAAAATAGCCTCTAACTTCAAACAAAACAATCAAAAACTGCCAAAAGGGACTGGATTTTAAAGTCTTTTCTATCACCAATGTGAGTCCTGAAAGTCCCTTGTCTATTAAGTCTACTGAATCATCCCATTGAATTCCATTTTTGGTTTAACTTGCTTAGGAAGTTTGTAGGAAATGTCTAATTTGTAATTGCTAGTAGATATTTTAAAGTTCTCTCTTTTTGTTGATGTCAGCTGACCCTTAGCATTTTTCTTTTTAATCCTGTCAAGTCTGTCTGCAGTTGAGCCAGGCTCCCCCTTGGCTATGACATGTCCTTTGTAGAGATGGGGTTACTGCCCAAGATCTGTATTTCTGTATTTCAACTCTTAAAGTAATATCACGTATAATATGGTTGTTAACTGTTACTACAAATTTTAAAATAAACTTTGATACCTATTATATACTGAGTAGAATGTAGGAATTTTTAATCAAGTCATTTTTGTTCCTAAGAAAATGGTCACAAGGGCTTAAGTCAGCTTTTTGTTTGAGCCTATGCTTTCCGAATGTGTTCATCTACTCTTGTTATGTCCTGGATCTTCCCCAACCCTTCAGGGCCCAGTACAATTGAGGTCCTCTCAGAAGCTTCCCTTCCTCTCTACAGCCAGAAATAGTTGTTTTGTCAGCATTTCCTTAGCAGTTTCTTTGTATTCTATTTACAGTCTCATCTTCTGAATTAAATCAAAGTTGCCTGTGCTGTCTTGTCTCTCTTACTAGTTGTAAACTACCTGTATTAGTTGCCTACTGCTGTTATAACAAATTATCACAAATTTAGTGGGTTAAAGAAACATAGATCAATTCTTTTATAGTCTGCAGTTCAGATGTCCTTTTCATTCTTTCTGGAGATGCTAGGGGAGAATTCATCTCCTGGCTTTTCTAATTGCTAGAGGCTCTCTGGATCCTTTGTCTCATGGCTTCTTGCTCCATCCTTAAGCAGCAACATAGACAGTTTTATTTTTTCCTTTCAAAAAAAAAATTGACTCCATGTTAAACTGTTTTTAAAATAAATAGTTTTTTCCACTCTGGCACCTTCAATGAGAGGTTGCTAAGGGTGCTCTGACTAACTCCTAGGCTGGTGCCATTACTCGGCCTGGTGTGATCAATTGGTATTATGTTGATTTGAACTAGCTTAGTTGACTTTACACAGTGTTTCTCAAATTTAAATGTGCATCGAAGTGAAGTGGATGGAGGGCTGGTTAAAATCACAGACTGCTGGGCCTCACCCAGTTTCTGAGGCAGTTGGTTTGGGGATTGAAATTTTCAATTTCAAGTAAGTATGCAGCCCACTCTCAGATTGTTCCAGATGAGTAAACTCTATCCATTCTATATATGCAGTATGTGTTTTGAGAGAATCATATAATTTTTTTATAATTACCTCATTTCCTAGGATTTTGCTTAATATAGAGCAGGGATTTTAGAAACATTGTTAATCAGTGATCTTTTTGACTGGATGACTGTTAGGATGTGATGCAAAAGTTTAAGCCAAATTAACTGGCAATTACTTGATTACTGATATGGTGAGCAGATGCTACTGGGACCAGAAATTACCAATTTTCTATTGAGTGATTCTGTCCTGCTGACTAGATTCACTTTCTAGTAGTACATTAGTAAATGTTAATGATAGAAATTAAATCTTACATCCTGTTATGGGCAGTAAGAGGACATTTCTCTGGCTTCATAACGTGGCTAGACAAATGTATCTCTAAGACTGAGTCTTAGTATTTCCTGATGAATTAGTGAAGACTCACACTCATCTTCATTCTAAGAATGTCATGGACAATCTTCCACGTAGATCATATTTACTGGAGAGGGGTTTTGCCCCATTTTGTGAAGACCTCAAACATGGAAAAATATTTTGTTGTTTTTGAAAATAAGTGTGGGATTTCTGACATACTGACTTCTTGAAAATTGTAACAATGATCTGTGACTTATTGCTTAATATTGAAGCTTCATGGGCTGACACATCAGCCTGGATCAAGCAAGGCTGATGGGTAAAACAATACCCCCACGACCCAGGGTATGATGAGCAGAGCAAGTTTGGGTTATCGTGAACAGCATCCATTGAGCACCTGCCAGAATCCAGGCACTGTGTTGGCTACTGGGACATCCAATAGGAAGCAAGTATTTTAGTGAGGATGAAAAGCATCTACCCAAGTTCACAATTCAATGATACCTGTTACTTGAATCGCAAAACAGTAGAACCGAAAATAAAGTGAGGAGGATGTAAACATTACTGTGTGTTTTTAAGAAGGATGGGAAAGTTTCTTGGAGACACTTCACAGAAAAAGAGAAAGTATTAAGAGAAATAGAAAAGAGCACCGAAGAAGCACTCCAAGATGGAAAATCATGAAGTTGGAGGTCCCATAACTCAACAAGAACTCTGCACAAAATCACCCATGGGGGTTTAATTGGGGGGAACTGGATCGGCAGCGCTGCATTTTTTTTCTTATTTAACCTTTATGTTCATATTAACAGTATGAATTAAATTTCACACATGAAGAAACTGAGACAGGGAGGTTACATACCTTAGCTGAGGCCATCACAAATCTGGAGGAGCCAGGATTTGGACCCACATCTGTCTGACTTCAAAGCTTGTGTTCTTGTACTCCACATCACACAAAGAAACCTCTGCAAGGGAAGCTTTGGGAAAGAAATAAAAAAAATTTTAAAAAAAGTCTCTCCCCCTTGGAAAAAAATAAGAGACCTCTGCACACTCAAGTTCCCCTGAGAAGGGATGGAGGTGAAAGTCATGTGTTGGTTCCACAAATTTTCAGTAGTCACTCAAGGCACTCTAGCTGTTTTCTGCTTCTCTGCTACAGTCACCCATCTCTATAGTCATTCGATACGAGTTAAGCGAATTTATTCATCCATCCATTCATTCACTGAAGTAGTATTTATCAACCACCTTCTTTGTGCCAGATACTGTTCTAGAAGCTGGAGAAATACTGAAGATCAAGCCTGGCAAAGATCCCTGCCCTCACAGAAATTACATCTAAATGAATAAATGGATGAGTGGGTGAGCTGGAAATGCAGTTGGAGACTTTTCATCTCAGTTCTAACACTAACTGGCAGCTCTCCATGAAACCAGCTACATTGAGCTGGTCAGAGTATTCTCTGCATGTAGATCTTGGCTCCTCTGTCACCTCTTGACAGAGGTTCAGACAAGTGTTATTTTTTGGCCTTCCACACAGCTGGTATCTCAGTTGCTGTTCCTTTGCTATTAGTGTGCAGGAAGCGGTCTACGGCAGGCTTTGTAGTAATCATGACAGACCCTGTTATTCCATTGAACTCTGAGTTGTTCGGGACATTCATTTGACTACTGCTGGCATCCTCAGCCAGCTTCTTCTAAGGAATCTTAAGCAGCTACACTTGCCACTTGCTTGGTCTTATTATCATCCCATACTAGAATTTTCTGTTGTCTTTTCTCTTTTCCTTCAAAAACTGAAATTTCCTCAGGGCAGGGGCGATATCCTGCTCATTTCTGTAGGAAATGGTTTAGAATTTTATCCTGATGAATAAACATGGCACATGTAAAGATGAGAGCAAAAATATACTTTATGAGGTTTATGATATTAGAGCATTGGAAACAGCCTAAATACCCTTCAATTGAAAATGGATTAAACAAACTACAGCAAAGATACAAACAGAATTGTGTGCAGTTGTCATAGATTATTAAGATCTGTGTTTATGCCTCTGTAAATGTGTCTCTCTGAAATATTATGGAGTGGAAAACAGACTATACAACAGCATATTTAATATAAACCCATTTATAACACTGTATTTTTAAAATAATATATTCTTAGAACAATCTTTGCTAAAAGGGTAAAGGTGATCTTTTTCTGCACTTTGGTATTTGGGTGATCTTTACTTTCTTTAGATATTTATATATTTGAAATTTTTATCATGAGTGGGTATCATTTTTAGTATCAGAAAAGGATAAAACTATTTTTATTTGGGAAATATTATATTCACTACCTTTCTACATTTGTCTGACTCTTTGCTTAGTTGTGCCCATGGTAACAACGGGGAACCGGTAACAATGCCTCTTTCCTTATTCATCATTTTTATCTTCTGAAACTTGGTGATTGAAACTCCCGCATAGATTTGTCTGGTATCCCCAGAGTAATAAGTTTTGGGATGGTCTATAAAAAAAAAAATCCAAAAGCAATCGCACACCAGACAAGCTGAAATACGGAAGAATAGAAAATAGACCACAGCACACCACTGAGAATACACTGTAATTAAATATTAGTGCA
This sequence comes from Galemys pyrenaicus, assembly GCA_019455555.1. NCBI lineage: Eukaryota > Metazoa > Chordata > Mammalia > Eulipotyphla > Talpidae > Galemys > Galemys pyrenaicus. Next base: position 5,842,045 of record JAGFMF010011752.1, read on the forward strand.
TTTGGTAAAATCTTTTAAAAGTTGCTCTTAAAATCTATAGCTACAATTCAATATTTAAAGGGGTAATACGCAGGTAAACTAAAAGAACTTTTGTGTAGATAATTTTATCACTATTAGTTTCAGTATCCTGATTTGTACGTCACTATCCTTTTTAACCTATATAAAATTTTAACTTGCTAAATTTATCAATTGAGAATAAAACTTGCGGGCCTCCCTGGTGGCACAGCGGGTCGAGCGTTGCACTGTGGAAAGCTTCTGCAGCCCCTGCAGTACAAGTTCGATCCCCCGCCAGGGAGGGGGGTTAGCACATGAGACCTCTCCTGCCTTGCCCACTGCTCCCCTCCGCAGTGTATTTCAGTCAGTCTGTCTGTTCTGCTCCCAGTTCTGTCTCTGGTGATTCCTCTCACCACGCCCCCACCTCTGGCCTGTACCTCTGGCCTGTATACATAAATTTTTAAAAATCTTAAAAAAAAAAAAGAAAAGAAAACTTGCATCAGTGCAGAGAGTACATGACTGGCTACAGTACTTTTCTCTAGCAGGTGGACATGGAGCCTAAGTAACAATACTAATGGGATCCACAATGATGCATTAATTATAAAGGAAAATAGCAAAGTATTCTCCAGGGTAAAATACCAGTTCTAATGAGCTCTATCTGAAGGGACTGTTTTGTAGACAGAGCTAAGTTACAGAGTGTGTAAATAAGATAAAAACACTACTTTGACAAATCCAGCCAAAAGATAAATGAGTGCTGGCTTTTAAAGGATAATATAGAACAAATTCTATTCTTTTGATACCAATTACTGCATCGGTGCTGTTTTTGTGTTTCCAAGAAGGTAAATGCCTGGTAATGGTCCCTGAACCGTCACTGTGAAGATTTCAGTAAAAGAGAAGTTAAAGAATCTAACACATAACATAGTATAAAGTGGAGTCATTCTGATCACATGTTGGAGTGAGTGTAAATAATTTTTGTAACTGATCCCATTATTTACCAATGATACTTTGATGTCATTCTGAAAGTGTGCAGGCTAATTTTAGGGTACTCACCAGACCAATAAATGTAGGCTTTTATTTCTTTTTCTCTATGTTTGTAATACAGGATTTAAAAAAAAAAATCCTTGACTTCAGCCAAGGACAAATATTAATCCATGGTCTTGTATTGCTTTAGTTTTATAAATCCTGAAGGAAAATGTAAGATTTGAGCATGTTTATAAAGCCAAGTATGCATGTTTATATTCACTCACTGCTGGCAGCTATAAGGCTATTGCATGAGAAAAAAAGAGCAACCTCTGACATTTTTATTATCAATTTGTCTAGAAATTCAAAGAGGGGGAAATTCATGTGATTACTAATATCCTATCTTGGCCATTAAAATGTATTTCCCTAATAAAAAATTATCACCTCTTTTTAGAAGACATTGTCTGGCATGTGCTCATCTTTCTTCCTATCTCATTTTTCTGGCATCATCACTCTTGATGTCCAGAGTCATTTGATTGAGCCAAATAACATCATTGAATCACAGTTAAGAGATTCCATCAGTTACAATGAAACTGTATTTTAGCCATTCTTCTCAAGGTCACAGTTTGGACACGTGTGTTGTTTCTACCCTCACTGCCAGGGGCCTGATAGGAAGTAAAGAGGAAGAATTTCTCCATTTCTTCCAAATTCCATAATGAGAAGTTAGCTGCTAAAGGCATCTAGGAAATGCAATTTTCTCCAAATGACGGCGCAAAGCACTGAAAAGCAAGCATGGGGTTAAGAATCCACACACAAATCTCATTCTTCAGCTATTTGGCATTTATTCTCACCCTTCTAGTACCCTATATTTCAACTTTCAATAGTAATAACAATAATAATGTCATTCAAATATCTTTTAGATAACTGTAGATGCTGTCACTTACCCAGAAGAAAAGACACAAGGTCCCATCAATTCTGTCTTTAGGTGGTCTTACTATTTCTCCCACCTGACTTTTGTAAGATTAAAGGTAATCATTACCAACATTTTTTATAGAATAGAGAAGAAATGAAAGGGGGAAACAGTTGGTTAATATTCACAAGTAAACAAAAAGCAAGGGGAAAGATGCATGGCTGCTTGTCTTTGCATCAATAACTTGTGAGGCTGCAGTTTAGACTGTGTTCCATTCCCATTCTTTCCATGCTTCCTTTGCTCTCAGCCAGCACATTGATTGTACAGATTTTACTCCCTGATAGTGTGCACCAAACTTCCATTCGTCTGTAGTCCTGCCTTTACTAGTCTGTTACAATTACACATTAACTTGCACTCTTGGATATGGAGTTACCAGCGCTCAGAACTCCCTAGACCGTAAACTTAAGCCTTCTGGTTCTCATTGTGCTCACCAATCTGATTTCCTCTTGGTAACTGTGATCAATACCCAGAGCGAGTTTAATAACTTATGTCTTTCATCTTGATGCAGTGGCATAAAGAACCCAAAATAATAGTCTCTTAAATTCCAGGTTGGTGAAGCCATTGCTGTGTCCCCATGGGATCATATCTCACTTGAAATCTAAGACCTTTAAATGAGCAGAGTTCATAATAGAAAAGAGGAGGAAGCCAATAAAAATGTGAAAGGGTATTTTTATTTTTCTCAATGTCTTGGTCATTGAATAACATAGAAGATTTTGAATCATCAGTAACTCTCTTATAACATCAAATCAAAGGTACTGCTGTAAATATAATAGAAAAAATATTAACTAATTCTGTTATTTAACTAGGCATGTATCTGTTAATTCAGTCTAAGTTTGTGCAAACTGTGGGTATGTGCACACGTGTGTGTGTGTGTGTGTGTGTGGGGTGTGAAAGTCATTTCTTACTGAAATTGTGGGTGTACCAATACTTTCAGGTCTTTTCATATAAACTGCTGATACTGTGTATCTCCTTCATTCTTGCCTAGTGTAATTGATTTTTATGACGTAAACCTATGGCTTATGGTATTTTTATTGTTTTAATCACTATCCAACTATTTTTAAATGACTTTATATCATGTTTCAATGGCATCTTTTTTCTTTGGACTCATAGATCCAACCCTCTGTAGTAGCTCTTCACTAACTCTCCATTTCTTATCACTCTCCCATTCATTAATCAGCTCCAGACCCACCAGACTTCCTGCAGGCCCAGCATGGTCCCACATGGAGACGTTTACACCTGCTGTTCCCCTGCCTTCCCCTCTTGCCCAAATTTCTTCTTCTGTTATTATCTTTTACTTTTTACAATGTATCTGTTTTCTTCAATTCATTTGTCAGTGCATGGCACTATATATTTTTTTATCATTTATCTTCTTCCTTAGATAATAAAATCCATGAGGCCAAGGACTTTGAAAATCTTCTGAAACACCACAGACAGTAAACATGAATTAGCTAGTCTTTTAATCTTTAAGTTTTATTATGCAATATTTCATTAACTATCCTTTCTAAGTTTGTATCATAGCCAATTTGATGAGGTTGCTTTCTCTAGCCATAAAATTGTTATAAAAGTGCCCTAGAGGACAAGGCTAATTTCAGAACCATGTGGTACTCTTTGGTGACCTCTTTCAGGTTAACATATTTTCCAATAATTAAAACAATCTTTAGGAAAAAATGTAACCAACTTTGATTCTGTTTTTTTTTAACATATGTTTTCAATATTGCATACTTATGTTATTTGAAATAGCATAAAAGGACCTCCATAAACTGGTCGCAAACTATCTTTCCATTATTTATATCCCATCACTTATGATATGGCACAGGGGAATCAGTTGATCTTAATAGTTCTTAGCCTTTTCTACCTGATTAATTTTCTTTCAAAAGGTTTAAGAACATGCATACATTTTCACATATTATTTACATTTCTATGAATCCTATGAAAATAATCACCCTGGAGCAACAAAGTAGAGCTTGCAGAATGCTCATTGCCACATTGTTTATAGTAGCAAATAACTGAAGAGACCCTAAATGTCCAACAACAGGAAATTTGATAAATCATACTAGATGTAGTCATGAACAAATGTTCATCTGACATTGGTAAATGGTAAAAGGCAGGTTATTAAATACTATGTAAAATAAGATTCTACTTTTTGAAAAAAAAAAAAAAAAAAAAAANTTAAAAAAAAAAAAAAAAAAAAAAAAGGGTGTATGGATACAAAACAGTAAAAAAAAAAAAAAAAAGCAGAAGAAAAGAAGCAAAAATATCCTAAAAAAAAGAGTTAGGTTTATAATGTTCCTCTGCTTATCTAGAAAGAGCACATATATCTTTATTTTTTTTTAAAGATTTATTTATTTATGCATACAAGCACTGGGGTACAGGCCAGAGGTGTGGGGGGTGAGAGGATTCACCACAGAGAGTGGGGAGCAGAACAGGCAGATCAACAGAAGTACACTGCTAAGGGGAGCAGCGGGCACAGCACGAGAGGTCTGCTGCGCCATTTGGGTCCCCTCCCTGGCTGGCAGCAGGAATCGAACTCGTGCTGCAGTGGCTGCGATTTGCTTCATAGTGCGTTGCTTAACCCACTGCGCCACCAGGGAGGCCCTATATCTTTATTTTTAAAAAATGATTGCCATTATTTGAATAGTTAAAAATAAATTCCTATAGTCCTATTTGGTGTGATTGGAATAGAAGATCAAAACCAAACATAACAATACATTAATATTCTCGTATGACCTGTGTGAGAAAGCTGCTTTTATCTTTCTAATTCATATGTTATTTATTTCCTGTAATGATAGCTCCCCCTGGCCCCAGTAGCTCTTCAAGCTTAGTAGCTGCCGTATTTCTAACCATGTAAATGCAGACAAGGTTTTTTTATTGTTCTCTGGGAGAGACTGCTAGAAGAAAGTGAGGATAATGTCCCCCAAGCAACTATTCAAGGGAGTAAGCTTGACAGAGATGTGATAACAATTATGTATATAGATATCATTTCCATTGTGGACTTTGTACTGAGCTACTAAGCTGCAGTGTGTACCTCTTCACATCTCATCCTCTTAAATATGGCATTGATTGGAATGGAGACCACAAAAGAACAAAGGAATCAGTGTGAAATATCCTCCCGCTGGCCAATCAGTAATACCATGTTCCAATGTGAAGCACAGCAGCAATTGGATCAAGGAATGTTAATATTTAATTATAACTCGATTAAATTTTAATTCAATTTTGAAATCCAGGGAATTGCAAACCAGCATAATCAACAGAAATGAAATAGAAAGTCCTCGGCTCTGTATTCTTGCTCATATTCCCACCCTTAGACACTTCTCTTCCAGCTGGAGTAGATTCTTCTCTGCGGACATCTGTCCCAGCCATTTCTGCTCTGCCTAATGGAATGTTCATTTGCTTGCAAAGAAACTTTCTCTCTCCTGCCTCTAGACAGACCCACGTTCTGTGTGTTCATCCCGCCCGCTCTCCCTCTCTCCCTCCATCTGTATTCTTGGCCTTCTTTCCTGAGATGACGATCCCTTTCTGTCCTTTCTTCAATCAGTAACCCTTTTCCTTTACCTCCAGCTGTTACAGGGCAGGGAGAGGGACCATCCTGTTACACAACCTCTTGTTTTCCATATCTGCTTCTTTTTAACACGTATGCCTGATAACATCCTTTTCAATCTTCAGGCAGGAAACTCTGTCTATAACCTAGGTCTTTATCTAACATCCTATTCTTAGGCTCTGTGACAGCAGACGGCCCTGCTCACGCACATCTGTCTCTTTCCATTGGTTCCTCAGCTCCTTTAATGAAGAGTTTGCCCTCCATTTCATTAAAATTTCTCTTTTGGAGACGTTCAGTGGCCTCCTAACTACAATCCTGGTGATCAACATTTAGAATTTACTGCACGCGATTTCTCTGCAGCATCTAACAATTGTTGAATTCTACTTTCTTTGAAAGGCTCTCCTTTCTCTCTCGGTTATGTTTCTACCATTTGACCCCTCGCTCTTTCCTGCTCTCTGTTTCCTACGCCTTCTTGTCTGTTCCCTACGTGTTCCCATTCTCTGGGCTTCTACCTCTGACCCTTTCTCTTTACATTCTCACCAATCTCTTCACTCTCGTGAACTTAGTCATCCCCTTTTTTCTGATGCCTCCCACATGCTGCCTCCAGGGTGGGTGGTCTAGAGTAGCAATATGGTTTCAGTATGGGTTAGCCAGACTGTGTTTATCAACTGAATGTACTTGGGGAAATTCAGTTAAACTTTACAAGCCTCAGTTCCTCATTCTTGCAGTAATGTCCCCTTAGCTGAAAGGGGTACATTCCAAGACCCAAAACACTGGGTAGTATGGAATCATATATGTATATATGTTAACATAGAGTGTTTTTTTCCTACAAATACATACCCATGATAAAGTTTAATTTAAAAAATAGACAGGGGCCTCCCTGGTGGTGGAGTGGGTTAAGCAGCACACTATGATGTGAACCGCAGCCACTGCAGCATGAGTTTGATCCCTGCTGCCAGCCAGAGAGGGGACCCACATGGTGCAACAGACCTCTCCTGTCTCACCCACTGCTCCCCTCAGCAGTGTGTTTCAGTCGGTCTGCCTGTTCTGCTCCCCGCTCTGTCTCTTGTGAATCCTCTCACTTCCCTGAACTCTGGCCTATACCCTAGCTCTCGTATGCATAAATAAATAAATCTTTTTTAAAAAATTGACAGATTCACAGCAATAATATATAAAAATAAACTGAAAAAGTTATGTAAATGTGATCTGTGTGTGTATGTGTGTGTGTCTGTCTGTCTCCAAAATGTGCATAATATTTTCAGACCATGTTTGATCACATTTGCAACTGAAATTGTAGAATGTGAAAATAATAGATCAAAGCGTGGGGTTTTCTTGCATATACTGAGAATTAAAATAATGCAGTAAAAACACAATCCCTGCCACATGTAAATGGCTCAAGAAGCAGGAGTCATCGATGGTGCTGGAGTTGGTGAAGCTATTTGAAGGTAACTGCTACTCCAGGCCTACCTACCAGTCCTTTGTAAGACCTCCCCTGGAGGTGCTCTATCCTATCAGTAGTAGCATGAACTTTAAGACCTTTTTTTTTGACCCCTTGACACCTCTTTCTGCCCATAATCATAGCATTTGGAACTGTGCAGACTCTACTTCCTATTATGTCTAACCCACTTCCTAGTTCTATCTTTACTTTCTGAGTTGAATAATCTGTTTGACCTGATCTGTTTCTTCTGATATCTGCAAACTTAAAGAAGCCTACTTTAAAACAGTCTCCCACTCATACATAAGGCCCACTTAATGGTAACCCTCTGAATGTAGTTTTGTGCAGGATTTCCTGACAACTCTGCCCACTCTCCAAATTTGGAGGACCCTATCCAACAGGAGAGAGGCCAGCCCCTCCTCTCCAGCACGCTGGTCCTGGCCTCCTTTTCTAACTCGCACATGTTCTTGGAAGTGCTCTTGTCTCAACAAGTGAAATCACTGGCAGTTTCCAGGAGGTTCCATGCAGCTCCCTTCAGCTCCTCTGGATCATCTGACTCTACCCCACCCTCTTCTGTGCTGTGGTCCAAACCCCTTCTCCCACCTCTTTGCCAAATTCACTTTTGCTCTTCTGTCTACCTCTCCGGCAGCTCTGATCAATGTTTTCTGTAAATGTTTACCTCAAGGATACTGAACCTCACTCTTCAATCTTTGCCCACAGGCCTAGCACACCACCTACCTCCAGCCATGGAGATAGTGAGTGCATTAAGTGAGCACAGAGGAAGTACTTCACCAGAATTCCACTAGGGGTCACTTTCTCTACATTTTAAGAAGAAATAGTGTAGGCACTTAGTAAATCAATTCCTAATGAAAAATTCATCATGTGTTTAATTTTTAAAGTCATATGCTGTTTATTTAATAAAAACTGAAATTCTGGCATGTCACACAAGCCTTGAAGCACTGTGCAACAACCAGGTTTGTTTGTTTTGGTTTGGTTTGTTTTTATGGCTAATGTCAATATTCATGCTTGTGTAAAAAAATTGAACAAGGCATTTAATTTTGTATGTTAAGAATTCAAATCATTGGGTTCATATGAAAGGTTCTTTTTCTATTTTTAAGTCAGTATACCTTAGATAAGGCTACTATTAATTAGCTCATTTCAAATATATTTATGTATAGTATCCAAAAGAGATGTTCTAAAAATTTATTTCCTTATCATACATTTTCTCTCCTTTAACCTCAGTTGTGAAAATATATGTTCTTAGCAATCATCTTGGCCTGCCTAATACCACAGATATTTTAATAAGGGAAATAAAGGGAGAGAAACTGATTAATTAGCAATTAATAGTGCTTAAATGTCAAACAGTACAAATGCACTTAATATAGACTTAGTATAGACATAATGCTAATAATATTTTTGCTGTTCCTTCCAATACAATATTCTTGACTGGTTTCCAAAGCAACCGTGGTGTGAAGATTCTGTTTTTGAGGGAAATGTTTTTAGCAACACTGAAATATAATAGCTGAGCTAGTGGTTAAACACTGAGACTGTACTTGCTGTCAGTCTTCTAGAAATCATAGAGATATTGGCAAATGATTACCATGAGGTAAGTGCATCCAGAGAACATGCTATGGGAACACAAGGGAGGAGTTAGTTAGAGGATGGTTACTTTCCAGAATGAGCTGTAAGAAGTATTTCCAGTCAACCTTGGGAAAATTCATGCACTATCCCCAAGCCAGGACAGAAGTCCCCCTCTCCAGTTGCATGCACCCATGACTCATTTCTCCAGAGAAAGGGAACTGTGCGTGTGTGACTGCTGTACAGAGGAGTGGGAGTTTGATATTCACGTTCGTCACACCACTTTGGAAAACCCTCAATGTTCCCTGAACTGCAGGAAAAGCCTTGCTTCTTTGATTTGGTTTTTGGCTGAGCTCACAATTCTGGCGCAAGTTCTCCAAGTAAGTAATTTTGACCATTTGGAGTGCCTCTCACAGGCTTTATTCCCAATCCTGTATTTCTCATTTAATGGAAGTATTTTCTATGGCTGCTGACTGGCACACACTGCCTGCCCATGGAGGAGACAATGTCTTCTTCTCTGATCATTAACACAAGGTTGACTCCAGATTTGGGTTCAATCCTTTCCCAAAGAAAACCTCCCTGGCCTTTGGGTTGGGTGGAACCTCTGTTTTAAGTTGGGTGGAAAAAAGGCAGTTTTGCATTGCTTTCTGGTGTTAAAAGATAAACAGGGCACATTCAAAATCAGGAGTTTATCTGAGCAAACTCATAGTAGGACTGTGCTCTGTAAATATTTGCTGAAATGATAAGCTTATCCACATTCCCTCCATATTAATATCCAAGCTCTCAGACTTGGGGCCCCATGTACCCTATATGTAACCCTAAGTGTGAAATTGTGAGGAAGAGGCCACAAGGCAGATATTTTAAAGAAAGAGGAAGACTAGACAGGACTTGGGGATTAGGCTTGCTGATAACTGAGTGTCACTTTTTTAGGTGAATTCCTCACTACAGAGATGCCTCCAACCCTGTGCTTATCCCCATGACTTGGTTTTGATGTGATTTAGCAAATATAGGGGGAGATTTCCTTCACTTTTTTCTTTTTCTTGAGGACCATTGTGGGAGCTGTAAGAAAGTGATTTTTCTCAAAATATGAATTCATGGTCAGATATTACAGGGAAGGAGTCAACCAAACAGAGGCAGCCAGGAAAGAGATATTCATTTCTTCCCCATTAATCTTAGACCCCTGAATAGTTTTATAGATGAATCAGCAGGTGTATGAAAAATAAGTAAGCTTCTTGCAATTTGAGTTATCACATTGATGGTATGTTGTGGATAGCTTTATAATTATTTTAAATTTACTTAAAGATCTCAAAGATGTGTGTGTGTGTTTTACAAGTCAAACAAATTGGAGATAACAAATGAAGGAGGATTTTTTTTTAGATTTACTTAATTATATTTGACATCATTTATAGTCCCCAGGGCGTTCCCACCACCATTTCACCTGCACCATCACCTCAGACCCTTGTGCTCTTCCAGCCCTCCTCCCAATCTTTGCCCTTCCCTCCTTACCCCACCCCGCCATGGTCCCTTTGTTTTTATCTTTGACTTTTGGTCTTGTTGAGTTTTTTCTTCTTCTTTTTTTTTTTTTGTTTGTTTGTTTTTGGTTGTAATTGCCCATTTCCTTGAGCTTATGCTTCTTCTTTTTTGTTGTTGTTGTTGCTCTTTCACATTCCTTGAAGGAGGAATTTTTTTTGTTGTTGCAATAATTGTTTTCACAACCCAGTGTCCTAGATGTGTGCACAGATGCTGAAATACCAAGTGGAACCTGAACCCGTGGCAGTGGAGAGCAGCGCACTGGAGCCAGGTGGCCCAGGTTCAAATCCTATCTCAGCCACTCCCTACCTTAAGCAGGTCACTTTATCTCTCATTAACAATTTCCTCATAAGTAAAACCGGTATTTAATGGTACTTACTTCACACAGTTATTGGGAAGAGTAGATGAGTTAATTCACAAAAAGTGATTTATGGTTGACACATCATAAGCACAATTAGCTATTATCATAGTTTTTAATTAAAAATGCTCTATTTTTTAGTGTAAATCCTTCTCTTTACACTCTTCAAATTTTTTCCATCAAAAATGGAATTTCAAATATTTATGTTCCTTAATGAAACCTGCTCGGTGAAATGAGATATTATTACAGCATCACAACCCTTTTAAAATGAGAACTTTCTGACTATTTTTTTCGCTGTCCTGCATCTATTTTCTTTAACCTCAGTGGCATTCTCTTTTGGCATTTCATTTCTTCTCTCTCTTCTAGTTACTACACACACTTTTGCTTCCTTACCTATTCCTGTCGAATTCTTTGTCTTTTACTTTTATCCAGTGCTTTCTCCAAAGCTCTTCTGAATCATTGTGTTCATGGCCCAAAATAGATGTCATATGTGGAATCTTCTCACAAATGGAGGGAATTTTTCAGTCATTTTAATACATTCAAGAAAACACAGCTGCTTATTTTAAGGTGTTTTGACTTGTGTGACTAGTCTGATCCTATGGGATGCTCAAATACATTTCTAGTCACAAAGTCAGTCTACATCTATTGCTGAGTATGGATTGCTTAGACATAACACTTTCACCTGTTCTCTGACTTATTCTTCTCTTCAATAATTCATCCCAGCCAATATAACATACTATCTAATCATTGTCACTTTAATATTTCTGCCTCGATTCCTATTGATTACCAAATCTGAAGTAACAAACATTCATACCATTCATTCTCTCTCGTTACTCTCTTTCAGGTTTGCTCCTAATAGCCATCATTTGCTATTTATATTTACTTATTCTTTGACTCTCCTCACTGGAATATGTAGGGATTTGGTCTATTTTCTTCATTGTTCTTCTCCAATACTCAAACCTGAAATATATATTGACTGAATAAGTAAGCTATAATCACTTGCTTCTTACTAATACTTTTCATATTTTTGCTACTTTTCCCACTTATCATATAAAATGAGATCAATGATTTTCATAAAATGCTGAACAAATAAACCTGCTATAGCTGGAATTTTTCCCTGGTACCATCTCTCGTGGTGACTGCATTGATGAGCTTTCACTTTGGTGCTTACCTCAATTCATGCCATGTTTGTTAGGAAAAGTGCTTCTAGAACATATACTTAAGGAGACAATAGTTTTGTTTATCAAAATACTCTCCTACTACTTTAAAAAATTCATAATGTGGAACAGAATCTAAGGGCATGAATGCTGTCCTACAAAATATTTTGACGAGTTAAAGTTTATGCAACAATGCAGACTAAATCAAACTACAGTCGGGTGACTGGGACCATTACTCTGTAATATTTAGAGACAAAGGCTAACACATCAGTCACATCAAGTAATCACATCAGTATTTCCACTGAGCACTCACCTGGCAAAGAAGCAGGTAGGAATACTTTATGGGATCAAGAGGTATTGTCCAAACTGTCCCCTCAATGATGAAATGACTTTTTAAAATTTTTTATTTATTTATGCATACAAGAGCTGGGGTACAGGCCAGAGTCATGGGAGGTGAGAAGATTCATCAGAGACAGAGTGGGGAGCAGAACAGGCAGATCTACTGAAAATCACTGCTGAGGGGAGCAGCAGGCAAGGCAGGAGAGTTCTGCTGTGCAATGTGGGTCACCTCCCTGGCCAGGAGCAAACTCATGTTGCTGTGCTAAGGATGCTTCACAGTGCTGTGCTCATCCCGCTGCACCACCAGAAAGGCCCTGAAATGACTTTTAAGGTTTATTTTTCACTTTAAAACTTCATGTCAGATTTCCATTCATGTAATATATGATCATTTAAAAAACATGTTAAATACAATGAGTCAACTGGACACTACAAAAAGCCTTTTTGTTTAATCTTTTTGTCCGTTTCTGCTATACCACCAATTACCCAATAGGAGTCTACATTCCTGGTTAGAGAATGATGGGGCTATATAAGCAGGGCTGGTTGCTTCCTAAAATCCATTTTGGTACTGCACATTGCTGTTGCCAGTGCTTTAGCATTCAAAGTGTTACAGGGCAACCCTAATATAAAATGGGTTTGCCTGACTGGGTCCTTACCCGCGCGCTCGAACGGCACTTATAATGCCCCAACTGCAGACACACACAACAAAGGTTAATAAAGGGTTTTATTTACAAGGGAAGGAGAAATAGCGTAGTGAATAACACAAGGGGAAGAGAGGGATACAGATCTGTAAATATCCTACCAATTCCTTGGAGCTGGAACCCAACGGTGTGCTGAGAGCTGACTCCCCAGGAAAAAGGGCCCCCCAAGGCCCATGTGTCTGCTTTTATATTCAGCCTGGCTGCTCAACTCCACCCTCAGGTCCCAATCCACTCTTCGATAATGACCTTATGGGATTTGTAGTCCTTGGATCTTGGAGGTCTGGAATGGGGGTCGAAGTCCATAACCTATTTGTATAATCCATTCAGGAGGGTCTTTCCCCCTAACAAAAGCTCTTCTGAATCAGTGCAGTTTCCCAACCCCTTGTCCTATTAACTCCCCATTTATACATCTTTATGTAAGGGCCATTATTGTTCCCCTATGTCTCTTACTGTATCCACCAAAGGCGACCACATTGATGTGTAATATGTGAGGAAAGTTAGACTATTTCTGCTGGCATGAGAAACTGTTCTGCAATATAGTGATTATCACAATAAAGCTTTAGTCTCATTTATTCAAAGTCTACACCTGGTGAATGTAATTCTCCAGGGAAGTTGTCAATTGTTGCACCTCTCACACCATGTCCTCCAAGGTGAGAGAATAACGATGGAAGGAAAGTTGGGCATCACAATGAAATGCTTCCACCCTGAAATGATATTTTGCTCTCATTTTATTTGACAAAGCAAAGCAGATGACCATGACTAACTTCCAATAGTTGGGGAAGTGTAGTCTCACTGTGTGTCTAGAAAAAGGGGGACATCAGCTATCAGCACACATACACATGTATATTCATTGATTAGATGAAGTCTAACATACTCTTCTTATAATTTCTGCTCTGTATGTAATTACCAATCTCTTTAGCAATCCTATTATTTAACTCATTTCTTGTCTTAATTCTATCATTCCCCTTTGAACTGCATTTCAATAAACAAAACCGAGATAATGCTAACTTCAACATTTATCAAGATAGATTAATTTGAAGTGCTTTCCGTAACTGTGAGACCATCATTATCATGAATATACTTTAATTGTAGGCTTTCCTGCATCACATTAATTAAGCAGGTCACTATTTCTATTTCCTCCCCACTCTCAGCAAATTGTCTAGGTTTTACTAATGATAATTTCACAGTATGTTTCCTGCCTTGATCCCATCCAGGCAATACAAAATCAATGTCTCACAAATTAACCAGACAATATATAATATGTAACATAAGGGGAAAAGAAATGTCTACATGAGAAGCAAATGAATGCTATACTGATATTCTTTGATTCATGATTCAGATTTAGCTTATTTAATAAGCATTTCCTAGGATAGATTTATTGTATGCATTTAATTGGAATGAGAAGGAAATGGTTAAACTTTTGTTGAAAACTCTCAGTGGCTCCTTCCTGACTACATTCTGATCTCACAGAACCCTCTAGAGTGTGGTTTCAATTTACCCCACTTTTTTTTTTTTAAGATTTATTTATTTATGCATACAAGCACTGAGGTACAGGCCAGAGGTGTGGGAGGTGAGAGGATACACCAGAGACAGAGTGGGGAACAGAACAGGCAGATTAACTGAGACACACTGCTGAGGGGGGCAGTGGGCTAGTCAGGAGGGGTCTGCTGTCATGTGGGTGCCCTCCCTGGACGGGGGCAGGGATCTAACTCATGCTGCAGTGGCTGAGGTTTGCCTCATAGTGCGTTGCTCAACCCATTGCACCACCAGGGAGGCCCCTAGCACCAGGGAGGCCCCTAGCCCTCTCTTTACCTTTATCTCAACTACGAACCTCCCACACTTGACTTCGGCTCTTCTTTTTAAGAAATGACATTTCTTATTATCACTGGTAGATGTGGTTGATTTGATTAGAATTACTGGGGTGAATTTGCTTTCATAAACTCTCAGTAGACAGAACCAGAAAACACATTTTAAGAAATCAAACTCACATATTGATATTTCCAATTCAAGTTTAATATTATTGTTTTTCTTATTTTATTGTATGTTTGTATTTCCTTTGATTTGAAATTATGAATACTTGATTTATTTACTTTATCCTACAATACAAAATTTCAAATTTATAACAACAACATTACAACTGAGAGTAATCATAGTTTGAAATTTAAGGTTATTTTGTACTCTTTTGTCCTCAGAATATAACCTGTAGTCAGCTACTTAAAATGTTTATTTAAAGTATTCAAAACTAACTCAAAACAATTTTTTCAAGAGCTTCTGTTTTACCTTTGATTCATTTATATGTCTTTGTGTTCAATTTTTAGGTTTTGTTTGTTGTTTCTTTTGTTTATCCTTGTATATGTGTCATAATAACCTGGTTCAGAAGTCAATACCATTATAAAAATTAAACTTGGAGATTTTGTTCCCACCCCTGTTTCCTTTAGCCTATTTCCAAACTATTTGTAAGTAAGTACTTTAAAAAAAATAATTTCTGGTTTATATTTCCCCCAAATAAACACATACATACAAATAAAGCTATATGCATTGTTTTAAGTCTTCCTTTTTCAAAATTTAACATGACAGTTTAGAAACCGTCCTTGATGTTCATGGGGATCTTTCTCATTCTTTTAAAAGAAATGTAATTTTTCTTTAATTTTTAAAAATTTACTGAAGCATATTCATTGTGTAGATATACCAGAGTTTATTCAATAAATCTCTTCTTGATGGCCATTTCTGCCTTTCCATTCATTTGCTATTACAAAAGTTACAGTGAATGGTGCGGGCCATGCTACTCATATTATGTGACAGAAGTCCGGTATGAGGGATATTCCTGAAAAATCAGGGGGTCCATAGCTGGCCCCTGCCAGATTCCTTTTGTTTTGGCTAACTTTATAATTGCAGTTCTGTGAGTCTCTTAATGTGTGCTCACTGAAACATAATTCACGGGGGCAGTTGTAAATTTGGCTATTTGTCAAATAAAATAGATATAATACACTTACTGATTGACAGATACTCCAACACAAACCTTTACGACTGGTAAATGCTGCCACTAATTTTAAAAAGCCATAAAACCAGGAAGAGTAAAATATGGTTGTTGCACAAACCCAAAAGTTAGTCGTTAGGCAGTCTCCCAGACTTTCCAGAAGATAAAGGAGTCCTGTAGACTCTCCCTACCCGCCTCTTCTTCCTTTTGCCTTTGTTCTACTTAAGTTGAGATCATACATAGAAAAACTCCCTAATTAGTTTTAGGTTTAGAATGAAGTTAGTGACTCCTTTTGAAGACTACTGTTAGGTTTAGAGATAACTTACACTTTACTATTTCCCTTTAATTGGGGGCTTATAGCTTTTTGGGTATTGACACTACTAGTGTGACCTTAGACCTTGTGGCTATTAGTCTAACTTTACACTCAGTGAATAAAATATCTACTTGTATTTACACAAAGTTGCCTTGTCTGCTTTAACATTGATAAGTAAGCCTGTGAATTAAGATACTGATAGAAACATGTTTCAGATGTAAACTTTACTTCAAAGTGGTCTGTGTCATAAATTCTGAATGGGAGTTGCGGGAGCCCAAGCTGCCCTTGAAAAAATGTAATGTTTGTTAACTGCCTGCTCTAGCTGGTGTTGAGGTAATCTCACTGCTTGCTTGTAAAGTATAAATAAAGACCTGCTGAGACTCTCAGGAGGACAGATACCAAATGTGCAAGGCTGGTGCCCTCCCCCCTTCCCCCCACTCACTGACGCAGTTCCATCCTTCCGGGACCTGGCCTTCTGCCATAGCTGGCCTTCGGCAAGTGAACATTCTCAAGTATATTTTGTTTTGAGTTTGTGGAAAGATAATTTCAGAATAGATCCTGAAATCTCTTTTTTCAGAAATATCCTAAGCGATTGTGCTGTGCAGCCCGCTCTGCGTGCTTTTGCTTATTGTGCATGAAAAAACAAACAGTATTCATATTTTTTAAAAGTGAGGAAACAATAGGAAAAGAAACAAGGTTTTTACCATTCTGAATCCTCACCTACACTACCGAATAGAGTTACATCAACAGAAGTTTAACCTCTAGGCTTGTGCCGGCATCATTATGTTAGTAAAAAAGATATCCTGTGTATCCATGCATAATTAGCCTGGATTTGGGCAGCAGATAAGTTTCAGTTTGGATGTTGAATCTGATGTGGCCAGGGGGCATCTTCTAATACAAAACTTTGCATAGGTTTGGAGGTCAGATTATATATCATGAACATGTCAGTGAAATGTAGGTGAAAAATGACTGAGGGTAGAGTTGTGAGTAGGATGGAACCCTGAGACAGTCAAGACACCAAGACAGTCAAGACAGTAGAGAGAACTATAAATGGCTTGAGAGGAGAATCTGAGAAGACACATCATACAAGCTCAGGGAGCAATGTTAGAAGAAGAAAATAGTTATCCACGTCTAATACTTCTGAGAAGGGAAGTAAGAGAAAGGCTAAATCATGGGTTCTAGCAACAAAGAGACCAGAATCTGCTTTTGCAGAGCAGATTCAAGGTCGTGGGAAGAGAAGCCAGCTGCTGTGTTAAGGAAGAAGTGAATCTCATATAAGATGATCCTTGGAAATACAGGTGTTTCGTCAGCTGCAACAGAGTTTTCTTCTAAAAGCAACAGAAGTGAACATTTGGACCCAAAAGAAGAGCATCATATTTATTATTTTCTCCCCTAAACCTTTCTTTAAACTTTGGTGCTGTCTGGCTTTCTCTGTTGGAATACAGCACAAGATACTTTTGGATTTAACAAAGAGTACATGCTTATTTTTAGGTGTTTTATTAATAGTCATTGCATAATAAGTAGTATCAGAATAGAACCGTTAAATAGTAATATATTTTTATGGTATTCCTCAAACAGCACTATGACTTTCAAATACTGACAGTATCCACACTGGGTATGAGAACGATGGCTCCAGAAAACTTAAAATCACGGTCTTACCGCTTCCACTTCTTTCGGCAAGTAGACGCTTTTGTGCCCCACGACGAACAGGTGGGAGGAGGCCAGCTTAAAGTAGTTTGGGAGACCATGATGTACTGAGACGAAAGGCCTTTGAATGTCGTCTAATCCTGTGGATTCCAAACCTAATTGAGCATAAAAATTGACAGCCTGGCTTGGGCGTCGAACAACCCTGGCGTCCAATCTAGGTCCGGATACGCTGGTCTGGAATGGGACCACGAGATCTGGAACTTGGGCAAGTGCCTTTGATGATATAAATTCAACTCCCAAGGAAACGGAAGCCCAAAGCATTGTCGACTGGACAGCACCTTGCTGCGCTTTGGCGGCGGCGACGGTCCTCAAAGGCATCTAGGTTTTGTTTGGGGCGTTGAGGACTTACATGCTCACTAGGCGTGCCCACTTCCCTCGTTTCTCTCCGCAGGGGACACGGGGGGCTCGCGGTGCGCAGGTGTCACACCTGCTGCTGCTGCCGCCAGGTCGGGTGGCCCGTGGGGGGTTCTCGCCGACTCCTCTGACGGACAAGCGCAGCCGCGAGAGCACCACTTCTTCGCCCCGCCCCGCCCTTCCTCGAGAGCGAGCGCTGGGAGCGGAGTTCGGTCGCCGCCCCATCCCTCCGCGTGCACCCAGGTCGAGCGGGCGTTCCCGGAAGTTGTCGGTCTTAGAGTCGCAGATCTGATTGGTTGCCCACGGCCGGGCTTCCAACCCGGGTTTTCCGGAGTTGGGACTGAAGTCGGGGGGAGCGGGTATGGCTGTCTCGAGTGGGCACTGGCGCGAACTCCAAGGAACTCTGCTTCCACCCAAGGACCTGGCGGAGGAAGAAGACCCGGATTTCCTAAATGAGGAGGTGGAGGAGGAGGGTGACCTGGAGTTTGTGGACGCCGAGGAGCTCTGCAGCGGGGGTGTAAAAGCTGGCAGCCTACCTGGGTACCGCCACGGTGAGGAAGCACCCTGCCCCTGGGGGAGGGGATCGGAGGATGAGCGGAGTTTCCTGATCTGGCCTGATCGCTGCTAATCGCCTTCCTCAGGGAGGTCTCCTGAGGGTAAAATAATAACCGGTGATCATAGCGACAGCGACTGAGCAAATACTATGTTTTAAGCTGTGCTGTACGTGTATCATCTCATTTTATGTTCGCGATTCTTGAAAGTAGTTTTGTGGTCGAGGAAACAGCGGCTGTGGAGACTTATTCACCCGGTCGGGGCTTCTTAAGCGTTTTTCTGTCCTGCCCGAGTCAAATGTGTGTTTATTTTGCAGCTACTTAAAATCTACACGTAAGAAACACTTTACGGTACTGTTTTGTATTTACACGTGTCCTGTAAACTACCAGTTTGCATGTGGCTATTGATGACTTGAAGTACAGATGATAAGAATGAGATGAATTTAAAATTGTATTTAATTGAAATTATTTTAAATTTAAAGAGTCACATGTGGGTGGATAGCAGTGGTTTAGGCAGAAAAATTTCAAGTATATGTGGAGAGTGTTGTTACTTATAAAAGTATTATTGAGGGCTACTACGCTCTAAGTAACTTTTTATCCCTAGAATACCCTAGAGAGGTAAGATTAAGAGGTTACTCTCTTAATGGAGTTTACATTCTCTAAATAATCACAGACATAACTGTACTTAGTGTTTAGTAAATGATGTTATGAAAAGACATTCATGAGATTCAGGGAAGGCTTTCTGGAAGAAGTGACAAGTATGTGATAAGTAGGGTAAGCCTGAAGAAAACATTGGAGGTAGATAAAATAGTTAATGAGAAGATCCTGCGGTGAGAGGGTCATGCTTTTTATTTTATTTTTTAAAAAAAATTTATTTATGCACACAAGAACTGGGGTACAGGCCAGAGGTGTGGGGGTGAGAGGATTCACCAGAGACAGAATGGGGAGCAGAACAGACGGATCAACTGAAGTTTACTGCTGAGGGGAGCAGTGGGCAAGGCAGGAGAGGTCTGCTGTGCCATGTGGGTCACCTCCTTGGCCAGGGATCGAACTAGTGCTGCAGTGGCTGCGGATGCTTCATAGTATGGTGCTTAGCCCCTTGCACCACCAGGGAGGCCCTGAGGGACATGGCTTTTTAAAGAAACTTCAAGAAGGTTATTTTTGGCTGAGGAAAAGAGTAGCAGAGATAAGACTGCTTTTAGAGGAGGATTAGCAGGCTTTTGCTATGTACTATGCTTACCTTTTGGAATACAGTGACAAATGATACATTGTCCTACTTAGAAATGTTACAACTTAATAGAGGGAGACAGATAAATAGGTAAGTGGGATATATACACCCTCTTAGATATCTGTACAGAGAGCTCTAAGGGAGGTAGAGTGTGGTGGTTTAATAAAACATTGGGAAAGCGGTTTTAAAATATCCTAAATTAACTTTTTTTTCAAGCTGTAATATTTGATGGAAACACTAAAGAAAAATTCGAAGTGTTTGGACGGTTTCCAATAATGGGTCCTTGGTGGCGAGTGAAGGTGCAAGCAAAGCCTGCAGGACCGAAGCACTATCAAACTCAAGGATTTCCATCTTACTTTTTACAATCTGATATGTCACCTCCAAATCAAAAGAATATCTGTTCGCTCTTTCTTAAAGAGTGTAAGTTCCCAGAAGATAATAAAACTAAATTTTTAGCATGGGTAAATGCTGTATCAAGCTATAAAAACCTCAACTTTGGAAATCTTAGGGAAACATTAAGAACTTTCCAAAAGGTAATTGAAAAGAATGATCAAAAGCAATCTACCCAACATAGACAGGAAGAGTCACCATCAGATTATGAAAGGATCCTTCCTCTGGAAAACACAAGTAAGTATGATTTTTGTCATCGAGTCTTAGAAATGAGATATTTAAGTGACGATGTGATTAAAATATTACTGCTGTAGTGTCATAGTGAAATTTTTTTTTTTGGTAGATTCAGTTTGATGAAACGGTGTTTTTATTGCTTCATGTCATTGACACTTAACGCTCTTCATTAGGAGATTGGATGAAATGTTCTTTAAGCTCCTTTAGTTCCTTTGCTGCTCAAATCTGAGATTGTATTTTTCTCTGTTTTTTGTGTTCCTAGAAGAAGTACCTTGAGTCATTAAGGAAAACTTCCCTTGTCAATTCTGTTAAAGTAGGCATAGGAAGAAGGCGAGGGTGTGTGTATGTGTATATATCTTATACATATAAGATATACATAAGAAAGAATATGTATTACATAAAAATATATATAAAAGACGTGATTAAAGCCAGAAAATTATTATAAAAGTGAATCTGTGTATGATTTATTTTTGGTGCTTAGCTTTAATGTAACCTTTATATCATCAAGTCAAAAATTTTATTCTGACTATATTGCAAGCAAAAGGAAACAAATGGTTAAGAAGTCATTAACTAAGTTATTAAAACTGTAAGTTTTGGTTTCAAACACAATGAATATCATCTCAGTATATTTCTAGTAAAGTAAAGAGATACATTTTTTTTTTATCTCTTTTTGATTTGGATTTCTTGAATTTTTGTGCTGCATGAGAAAGTCCATCATATCACTTGTTGTGTGAGTTCCTTTGTATATTTTAATTTGCTCTTTCTGATATCTTATAGTTCCATTCATAAGTGCAATGACAGCTTTGCAGTTTCCCAAAATAATGGAATTCCTGCCAATTCTTCTGCCTCGACACTTTAAACAGATCATAAGTTCAAGTTCAGATGAGTTGTTGGAAGCTATAGAAGAAATTTTAACTAAACAACCATGGAAACTTGGATTTGGTAGAGTAAGTAAGACTTGTTCAACATTTAATAATCTTGTATAAAGCAAGATTTCTAAACTTGATATATTTTGCATCTCTTTCAAAGGCAACAAATTTGTATATTGATTTACTTTTCTTGAGCAATAGACTTATGCAGTATGTTTATAAAGGTAAAACAAAAAAAATTGATGGCATTCAGGTTATGTCTTTTTGTATTTCTACAATAATTGCATAATTTAATATGACACTTTTTTAAAATAACTAAATTGCCCTTAGCAACTTGAGCAGAATCTCATGTGGACAGAAGTTTGCCAAATCTATTCTGCTGTGCAATCAACCTCCACATTCCTATTTGAAAATTCTGAAAATTTTCTTTATCGTGTGGTACATCATGATATCATTTGATATTTATCATTTGATATTTATATTGGCACATAAATATTCTTTATAAACAAATGCACTTCTGTTCTTATTCTTAGAGACCTTAGAGTAGAAAAGTATTACTGGAGAGCTCCAATGATACTGGAAATCAAGCATGGTACTTAAATCTTGATAGTATTTGATTATAGCAGTTTAGCAGAGGAAGATACAGTTTACAGATTCTGAGATAATTCTGAGACCCACAAGAATATTTTTAGATGCTTGTAATTTGAGAAATACTGAATTAATGTGTTTTTCTTATAAGATGAAGATGATTCCAGTGTGCTTCAAAAAATAAGAACACTTGATAATTATATATACACTTATTTAATCGAGAAGAAAAATAGATTACTGAGTGATCTGAGATTGAAGTGGGAAAAGGGAACTGGAGCCCTTCTATTAACCATGTAAACCACCACGCAGAATAAAGGCTTACTGAGCTATTTTACTAGGCTTATTAACCCTGTAAGTCTGTGCTATGTACCATAGCCTGGATGACTGAAGCAAGTTTATTTTCACAGTTCAGGAGACTTCAAGTTCAAAATCAAGGTGTTGGCAGGGTTGGTTGCTTCTGTGCATTCTCCCTTTAGCTTGTAAACGTTCACCTTCTCCCTGTGTCTTCAGAAGGTTATCCTTCTGTGCCTGTGTCCTGATCTTATAAGGTACCAGCCATATTGGATTAGGATCCACCCCAATACTCTTATTTTAACTAAATTACCTCTTCAGAGACCTTTTCTCCAAATAGGGTCACATTTTGGGGTACTGGACTTTAGGACATCAACATCTGAATTTTGAGGAGGACACAGTTCATCCCATAAAATAAATGGAAAGTCTTAGGAGGGATATCACCGTAAAAAAAAAAATGGAGCTGGAAAACCTGCTAAGTGGATCATGGTGAAGGAAGTTCTGTATCTTTCTGTAGAGTTTAGACAGAATTGTTCATAGGCACAGAGAAAACAAGTAAGCTAAGAAAAAGGCAGTCATTAGCTTAAGATACACATGGATTTCAACACAAAAGTTAATAGTATCTCATGTCACTCAGTTATGACTCCTCTTTCACTGCCTTAAAGTGATAAGCAAAGTACTATAAATTTATTAAAAGATGGGAGGAAGAAGAACGTGTTTGGAGGTGGTAGTATAAAAGACAGAGATCTCTCCTAAAGAAAGATTTGCCATAGTAGGGAGTTAATTCTAAATAAATTAATTCTAAATAAGTAGAATTTTTACAAAATGACTTGTACTTATTAATGTGGAGATAATAAATTTTGTAAGAAATAACAAAGTGTTGAAGATGTTGCTTGAGAAACATAATAGGGTAAGGCAGGGGACTTTTTCATGTGTGTATGATGAAACACACAGTGTTATTTGACTTTTAAAACTTACTGATTTGAGAAAAAACAATTTTAATGACAAAGTTTTGGAGATTAAATAAAAGTGGAATTTTGGGTACATGGTTTTATCTATAAATTTAGTTGAAAAGTCTTCTGAGATTGAAAATATATTAACAAATAGTATCATTTTACTGTAGTTCTAATAATACTATCAATAATTGCAGTTTTGTGTAGAAGAACTGGGGTGTAGTCCAGAGATGCGGGGTTGAGAGAACTCATGAGAGACATAGCAGGATGCAGAACAGGTGGATTTACAGAAATACACTGCTAAGGGGAGCAGTGGGCAAGACAGGAGAGGTCTGCTGCACCATGTGGGTCAGCTCCCTGACCGGGAATCAAACTCTGGCCATAGTGGTGATAGCACTGAGACTTAACCCCTAAGCCACTAGGGTCCTCACAATTATGATTTTTATAAAGCAACTTTAACTTTCTTTTCTTAAAGATAACCTACAGAGAATTGAAACTTTTGCGATGTGAGGCAAGTTGGACAGCATTTTGTCAGTGCAAGTCCCTTCTCCAGTTGATGACTGATTTGGAGAAGAATGCATTAATGATCTATTCCAGACTGAAGCAACTATGTCGAGAATATGGGCACACATGTGTTAAAGGAGAAGACTTGATATCTCAGTTGTCAGAACACATGCCTTTTCAAAATGCTTGTCAGTCTCTGACATTTTTGAAGGATATCGGTGTGGTAATGTACGAGAAGGCCTGTATCTTTCCTTACGATCTTTACCAGGCTGAAAGAGGCATTGCCTCTTCGATATGTGACCTGATGACAAAACCTCCGTGGCATTTGCAGGTGGATGTCAAAAAGGTGCTCGCTTCTATTCACACCACAAAACCTGAGGATACAAGGAGTGATAACACACTGAATGAAAGTAAACCTGATGAAACAAAATTAGAAACTTCGGGGGATGTTCTGGAAACACAGGACAGCTGTGACCATATTTGGGATAATGTTGAAAATGCAGAAGTAAGTGAAGCGCAACTGGACCAGGATCAGGTGACTGCTTTGGAAATGATCTGCTCCAATGCTGTGACAGTCATAAGTGGAAAAGGGGGGTGTGGGAAGACCACAATTGTTAGCCATCTGTTTAAGCATGTAGAACAGTTGGAAGAAAGAGAAATTAAAAAAGCTTGTGAAGATTTTGAACAAGACCAGGATGCACCAGAAGAATGGAATACCTTTACCGAGGAAAATCTGCGGAAAGCTGACAAGGCTTTAGAAGTTTTACTTACAGCACCTACAGGGAAAGCAGCTGGCTTACTAAGGGAGAGAACTGGTTTCAGTTCCTACACACTATGCCAGGTAAAATCATTCATCTTTTTCTGCACGTAAACATTTACCTTAAAGGTAAACTTTACATAGAGTTTTGTTTTGTTTTTTCTTTTGCTTTTTTAAAAATTAAAGTAATAGTGGTTTATAGTAATATATTGGTTGCAAATGGGCAGACATGTATCACTATCTATATATGCTATATTATGCTCACCACCAAAAGATCAGTTCCCATTCATCACCATTATAATTGAACTCTTTTACCCAATTATTCAATCCTCTTCCTCCTTCCCTTCTGGTAACTACTATTTTGCTTTTGCAAAATAAGACTAAGAGGTGTTTTTGTTTATTCATTTGTTTTAGTTCTTTAGCTGCAACTATGAGTGAAAACATAAGGTGTTTGTCTTTCTCTGATTTATTTCACTAAGGATAACTCCCTGTAAGTTTATCCATGTAGCTGCAAATGACAGGATTTCATTTTAAAAATTTTTATAGCTGAGTAATATTATGGTGTGTGTGTGTGTACCAACTTTATCCACTCACCTATCAGTGGACATATAGGTCATTTCCAACTAAAAAGTTCATTTTTTATTTTCCCTTGATGACAATTAGGAGGTATTGATTGAAAATCTCCTGGATCCCTGCCTTGGATCTCAGCTCAAAACAGTAAGCTGTTACTGGTTTGCAGTGAGATGAGAGCTAGTACCAGAAAGTCAGTTAGTACATTGCTTCCTTCATTGATAAATCACTTTATGAAAATAAATTAGCTAAACTAAAGTGTATGATTAATGATGTAGATAGTTTAGGTTCTGGCACAAACTCTATTTTCCATTGGGAGTAGTTATAAACATGTAGTCCATAGACTATATTTTATGTAGCATTGGCGTTGGAAGGAAAAGGTTTCTATTTTATGGATCAAAACCTTCATGAATGTTGGGACTTTAATCTTCTGGTTTAGTTCTTTATCTTCTTTGCCTACTTCTTGGAAAATTTACAAGTTAAAAATGTCAAGTAGATTAATATACTTGAAAATAGTAGAAGAACTGAGGTGTAGGCCAAAGGTACTGGTGAGGGGATTCACCAGAGACAGAGGAGACAGAGTTGGGAGCAGAACAGGCAGATATACTGAAATACACTGCTGGGGGAAGCGGGTGAGACTGGAGAGGTCTGTTGTGCAGCCATATATGGGTCAGCTCCCTGGCCGGGGATCGAACTCAGGCCATAGCACTGATAGTGCTGAGAGTTAACCTCTATGCCATCAGGGAGGGCCCCCATGTGGAAAGGTTTCTGAAAGAAATAGTAATTAAGTTGGATCAAAAGGATAGGGAGGCTCAGGTGGTGAGGTCGTTTCATTTAGAAAAAAATGCCTTTCCAAACATATTGAGGGAAGTGACCACAGTGTGCATGTATTGGTTGGGATGACTAAGGATTTGAACTTTAAAGTTTGTAATGTGTTTAAACATTATCTCATTAAATCCTTAATAAACCAGTGAAGTGGGTAGGTTTTATGTGAGCCACTCAGAATTTGGAGGTGATCTTAATTAGGTATAGAACTAGAACTTGAATTAGACTTCTTTTTCTGTTTTCTGGTTCTGATCGCTGAGCTTACTGCTCTTTCCATGGATCCATAATTTCCTCATTTACTATACATCTTGCGACCCTAACAAAGCTTGCACTTGATTTACTGGGGAGCTACTTAGGTTCCTAAGCAAGAGATGAAATGAAAAATCAGTTTTAGGGAGATTATACAGAATTATAGCACCATAAGTCACTCAGAATTTATTTTGGCTATTACCTTTTTTTTATTATATGAGTGATTACAGACCTAGAAAAGTTCCTTGTAGCTTCATTTGTGGAAGAATCTTCTGATCAGCTCTTTTTTTTCTCACTATACCTTCATATCTGATTAGTCTGAAGGATTTGATTTATAGGAGGAGCGGCCAGAGAATGATTATTATTAAATATCACTTTATATTCTAACTGATCAATTAATATCTTAATATCTGCTTGGGAAGCTGGAAGGACTTTTCTGAAGCCATATTTAGTTTAAGGAGAGATACTAAAGGCACAAGAAAAACACTTAGAACCCACTAATGTCACTTATTATTCTTGGGCTTGGCTATTAAAATTATGAATAAATTTTTTTGTATGTACAAAAGTACAAGTATGTGCCAAATATTGCACCAATTATACCAAAGAGTCTTATAAAATTTTATAGTGTAAATTAAGTTTAATTATTAACTTATACTAAAAGTTATTGTTTATCTGCAATTCAGATTTATCTGGGTGTTCTATATTTTATCTGGCAGTCCCATTGTGGATTAGTATATTGCAGGACACTTGGTTGTAACAGTACACTTGGGTGTAACAATAAACTTGTTTGTAACAGTGAAGAAAATTATGTTTTATTGTTTTGTTGGTTTTTGTAAGTGTTGGGAAAGTAAAGGAATTTAGAATACTGGAAGAAAGTTGTATTTTTATAATTAGATTGGGAAGGAAAGCAGTTCTTTATTTCTAGAATGGAGTATTGTTTATTGTTGTTTGGAGAAGAGGGGAACTTAAATAATTGGGTTTTCTCAGAAGACCAAGAAAAGATTATTTGGAAATGAAAATGATAGGGAATTTTCTCTGGCCAAAAGTGTCAAGAGAGGGGTTTGAGGTTTTTGCAATGGGATGTTGCACTGTGTGAAGCTTGTTAATTATGTTAAACACACTTAAGTATTTATGGGATGATTTGAACCTTCTTTTGTTTTTAGATTTATTTGACCTGTCTTTTCTGTGTATTCATCTTTTAACATTCGTGTTTTCTGTTTTCTTTACCATTTCCCTATATTACTCTTTCTACATTTTATCTCCTCCATTTAATAGTTTGTTTTAAATAACCATGCTCTTAAATTTTTTGGCTCTATTTTATTACATGAATTTAAAAATGCCATGCTTTGTTTGTAGGTCAATTATAGCTTCTATATATGGAAAAATATGACAGCCAAGGACCGGCCATGGAAATTTTCTTCTGTTAGAGTTCTGGTTGTGGATGAAGGGAGTTTGGTGTCTGTGCAGGTCTTCAATTCAGTTTTAAATTTATTGTGTGAGCACTCCAAACTTTCTAAGCTTATTATCCTTGGTAAGTTAAAATGTTGTTGGAATTTTAATGTTTAGATCAAAGCATTGTGGTTAGTAGGTTGTTTACACCACTTGACTGTTTTCCATTTCCATTACACATGTTTACACCAGGTCTCAGAGCCCATACTAAAGCTCCACTGTATTCCATCTGACTATTGGTTAGCAGCATGGCTCGACCTTTGTTATGTCTGGATGTGAATGAAATAGAGTTGTGGGGTTTCCTGCTAATCACCTAAGTGAGGATTATTAAATTAGTAAAAATGTCAAAATCTCAAAGTAAATCAGGATGTAGATCATTCAGAAATGGTACAAAGCCTAAATTATAGTCCACTTAAAAGTAATATTATGATATTAAGCTAATAACTATTCTCTTACCTCCTTTCAAGTTCTGATGAGATTCAGTGACTCTATGCTTTAATAGAAAGTAGAATTGTAATGTGAGAATCAAATTGTAAGTAATTTTTGGTAGGTATTTGAGGGTTTTTATAAGTAGTTGATTCTGTTAATGGCTTAACCATTTTTTCCCAGTAAATATTTTTCTTATCTTTGAGGATTTATAAAATTTCTGGAATTTGCCTATTATGAAATGTGTTGGTTTTATTTTATATTTTATATGTTTATTTTACTGATTTGATGTCATAGTTCCTCTCACTCTTCCATGTTCAGTAACACTGAGCAAGATTAAATGACTAAATACTTGGTATGTAAGGGCTTATTTTCTTTTTTACATGTTGGCTAAAAAAGCATGCCTCTATTCAGTTTGCCTGTGGTTAATAGGTATGAAAGCAGTTCATTTCAGATTTTACCTACTATGTTGTCACAATTTTTTTCTATCTTGTCTTGCATTGTTTAATTTCAAGATATTTTGTTAGGGTCTTACAAGGACTTAGTGTTCTTTTTTTTTTTTTTTTTTAAGACTTATTTATTTAGGCATACAAGAACTGGGGTACAGGCCAGATGTGTGGGGGGGGGGGGTGTGAGAGGGTCCACCAGAGNGGACTTAGTGTTCTTTTTTTTTTTTTTTTTTAAGACTTATTTATTTAGGCATACAAGAACTGGGGTACAGGCCAGATGTGTGGGGGGGTGGGGTGTGAGAGGGTCCACCAGAGATAGAATGGGGAGCAGAAAAGGTAGATTGACTGAAATCCATTGCTGAGGGGAGCAGTGGGCAAGGCAAGAAAGGTCTGCCGTCCCTTGTGGGTCACCTCCCTGGCCAGAGGCAGGGATCGAACTAATTTTGCTTCATAGTGCAATACTTAACCCATTGCACCACCAGGGAGGCCCCAGGACTTAGTGTTCTTATCTAATTTTAAGGAAGTATTTTTTGAAGATTGATTTTTTTTTCCCTTAGAGAAAATCTTCAAAATTATGTCATATATCATAAAAAGTTTTATAAATTTCAGGACCCAGTGACCTAAATCCTACTATATTTTTTCCCTTTTAGGTGATATCAGGCAATTACCCAGCATCGAACCTGGTAACTTGCTAACAGATCTTTTTGAGACTCTTAAGTCAAAAAATTGTGCTATTGAATTAAGGACAAACCATAGAGCAGAATCTGAGCTAATTGTGGGTAATGCTACAAGGTATTTGCATTTTTCTTTCTGTTGCACTGAAAATAAAAGCTATAAAAATGCTTTTAAATTAGGATGATTTCTTTCTATCCTTTGGGTGTAAATATTCCTTTTCTCTTAAACTTAGGAAAACAAAGTTAGTATTTTTCATTACTGATTCAGCATAAAATATTATTGAACTTTAAGAATGAATGTGTTTTCCTGATTAAAAAAATATGTAAGCAAATTAAAGTTGCCTAAACTTAGAGATTGGAATAAGCCAAAGGGGAGCAGCAACTTGAAAATAAGGTCACTAGACTTCAAGGGAGAATTGGAGAAGAAATTACCCCTAATTTTTGTAAGGGAGTCCAAAGCCAAATAAAAAAAGAGTATTTCACTCCTGGCACCCATGGCATGTTACTCTCCTCAAAGTAGAAAAGAATCCGTCTCTTCCCTTCATCTTTGCTTAGGCCTTTAGAGTGATCCCTCGGGTTTAGGCATTTGGTTTCTCCATGATTGTATTAGAACATCACAATTTTTATATTCCTTGGCATTTATCTTACATAAATCTCTAGATGTAAGGGGTCCTTTAGTACCAGGAGACTTTTATTCTTTGGGCCAGCATTTACCTTTGTTTTGGATTCTATTTTATAAGATGTTGTTTTTGTTGCTCTGAACATTTTCTCAGTTGGGTATCAGCAGGAACTAGAACATTCAAGACCTGCTATCCTTATTTTCCTGTCTATGTTGGATAGGATGGTGAGAGTAGAGGAAGAATTGACAGCTACAGGGTAGATAATGTAACTTCCTCTTAAGCACTAAGAGAAATAATGTGTAATATTTTTTCCTCTACTCCTTCTGCTCTTATATAAAGGGCTCTGCAATTTTGAAATGTTGGTAGGTAAGTAGTCATTTGAAAGCCTGAAAATGTAGAAGAATTAAAACACACTGATATCTTAGAGCCTGGTTTTATCTGAATGTTAAGAATTCCTGTTAGTAACCCTTTCGATATCATTTAGATTGAGCTGCCTGCCTTTCATTATTTCGTTTTAACCATCATCACCAAATATCTAGTCACTGAGAAAGATCTCAGTGTCTGTCAAGAAAAAAGCTCCTAGTGACAGAAATGTGCCTAATGTCCTGAGTTCAGAAGCAAAACAGGAAGCGTGTGCTGATTCTCAAGATGGAAAAATATAAATCTGGGACATTCTTAGCAGGGGCAACCGTCTTGTCTGTGCTTTCCTCTCAGCCCTTGTTGGGAAGGGTAGTGGTAGATCTGCTCTGGGAGTCTTCTCTCTTTCTAGTAACTCAGGAGAAACTGGTATGACAAGGCACTCATCCCTTACTGTTTTCTGGTACCATCTGCCAGTCTTGGGAATTACAAGGTCAAAAGGATGAGGAATAGAAACAAAGAGAAGATGTAGATAGTTGGTTCAGCTGTGAAAATGAGGCCATATATATGTTATATACAGAAAAAAAGGAAACAGAACATGTGGAAAAGGCCTCAAATTATTTTAAACAGAAGGAATATGGAGCCAAATGGACCCAGATTCGCCTCCTAGCCCCTCTGTTTTCTATATCTGTAGCTGGGCCAATCTACAACACTCGACTAAACCTCATGCTGTTTACCTGTGAAATGAGGATAAAACCCACCTTCTTTGCTTTTAGTTTCTCTCACCCTTTTAATTTGCTCGGTATAGAGAGTTAGTGATTGATAAAATGTAACACTGTGGGCTTGTTAGTTCTATTTTAGAACTCATTTCCTAAAAATAAATAAATAAATTAATAGAACTCACTTCCCACTTATAATGCCTCTATGGGTAGCATTTTGCCCACTTATTAGCTTTTAACAGGTAGTAATTATTGTAATGACATTAACTATGATCATATATGAATACATAATTTTGGATACTAATTTTCTTTCTGTATTACTTAATCATTATTTAAGAATCTCAAGACGCCAATATCCAGAATTTGATGCAGAGTTGAATATCTCTGATAATCCAACAGTCCCTGTCTCAATTCAAGATAAAACATTTATTTTTGTTAGACTTCCAGAAGAGTGTAATGGTTCTCAGTTATCAAAAAGTGATTTTCAGTCTGGTAAGTATAAACTACTTATAAAAACTACCTATAGGGTTAAATTTCAATTTCATAATACAGTTCTAAATGACAAGTTATAATTTTATTTCATGGTAAATATGAATCTTGCTGCTCAGAAATGAGGCACTGAAAATAACTAGTTCATCAATCATCAAAAGCAGATTACCCTAGAAATTTATAAAGCAGTAAGCTCTGGGCACACACATAGTAAGGGCGAAGTAAATATGTATTGAGTAAGTGGACAGAGATGACTAGTTTAAAATAAAGCATAAAGCCTATATAGCCTCAGTAATCCAAGCATATTACGGAGAAGATATGTTTTAAATGAATGAAGTTTTTCTTTTATAGCAGTTTGCTAAGAAATACATTTGTTATCTTGAATGCATTTGGAATCACTGTCAAACCATTGCCAAATTGCGATCCAAATAGCTCTGCTTTATAAGCATCACTTTTTTTTTTTTTTTTTTAAAGATTTATTTATTTATGCATACAAGCACTGGGGCACAGGCCAGAGGTGTGGGGGGGTGAGAGCCCAAACCCAGTTCTTTTTTTAAGATTTATTTATTTATGCACACAAGAACTGGGGCACAGGCCAGAGGTGTAGGGGGGTGAGAAGATTCACCACAGAGAGCGGGGAGCAGAACAGGCAGATCAACAGAAGCACACTGCTGAGGGGAGCAGCGGGC
>JAGFMF010011752.1:5874079-5899609 GCA_019455555.1 Galemys pyrenaicus
CCTGGCCGGCAGCAGGGATCGAACTCGTGCTGCAGTGGCTGCGATTTGCTTCGTAGTGCGTTGCTTAACCCACTGCGCCACCAGGGGAGGCCCTATAAGCATCACTTCTAATCTTGGTGTTAGAAGAAGGACATGACACAGGTGCGAAAGAACATGGTATCAGAATCTTTTCCCTGGTGTTCATGACCATGGTCACATCTCTTACCCACCTGCGGACTGGGAGCCAAAGTGGTAAGACCTGAGGAGCTGCAGTGAGGCCTGAGGTCATCCATTTGTCAGAGGCAATCCAGAAATATTAACTTTTTGTGAATAGTAGATAGTACTAATTTATCTATTGCAAATGAATTTATTTAAATAGAATAAAGTACAACTTTACCTGTAAACTGTAAATCTTTCCTCTGTTTGTGACCAGTCTCAGTTCTCTGGTGTTATGGATCTTTCATATTTTATAGTATTCTTTTTTCTTTTTAAATGGAATCATATAATACATAGCATTCTATTCTATGCCTTTTGTGGGGGGGGAGTTGCTTATAGAAAAAATTTAGATTCCTTAAAAACAAAATGATGCAGAAGTGTTTCAAGTAAAAATTAATATTTCTTTATAATCTTCTCTTCCTCTTTCTTCCCCTAAGACAAGCCCATAGAGATCATAGACATAGTAAGAGCTTGCGGTTTATTCTTTTAAAGCTTATTATATCACATCTATTATTAATTTCAAGCATATATTATTTATTTTAGTTTTACATAAATTGGATTATAAGCTGCTTATTGTTTCCTGACTTGTTTTTTATTAAGTACATTGTGAATAATTAATAGCTGGTATTTATTGGCACAACTGCTTACAAGAAGGTAGTGTACAGATAAAGACATTGACATTCAGATGCTTTAAATAACTTACCCTCTTTGTTACTCTATATAGACCAACCTGTAAAATGCAGTTTTATTTCTAGCACTTACTCTTTACATTAGTAGGAATGTATTGAAAAGTTTTCTGTTTCAGGATCACAACAGAGCTCAGCTAATGCTGTTTTTCTATCTTAGTTAAAAACTTCTGCTGGAAAAGGAGTCTCTTAAAGAGAATTGAATATATATCCCTTAGAGAGACATAAAATACTTTTTCATTAAATACTGAGTAAATTATCCCTGTAATTGCAAATATGAAGACCTAAGACAGGCTTCATAGCTGAATTAGAATTTCAGAGGTGTTGAAATGTAAGAAAAATGCCTATCTTTGAATCAGCAAAAGGCAGTGTACATATTGATTGGTGAGATATAAAGAGAGTGAAAAAAGAAAGTTGTGGACAAGCACTGTGCCTTTAAAAGAAAACAATATTCTGTGAAACTCTTGGAATATCCTGCCCTGATAGGCTATGGGTTGGCTGGGAGTGAGCTGAGTCTCAACCACTTTTTATCTGAAAGATGAAGGCAAGGCAATTTGGTCTTCCTAGAACCAGTCTTTTCATTCCCCTGTGATTTACCTGCTGTCCGGAAAGGCACGAAGGCCTGGAATTATTCTTACCCTAATTTTTATATCTTCTCTCTCTCATGAGAAATGTTCTCTGTTGAGCAATGTTGCTAAGGGAGATTAGAGGAAACTGCTTTTTGGTGCTTGGAGGAAGGATATGTTGTAAGTAGGTGACATCATTGTCAATGACTTTGTTACAGGGGAAGAGAGGGGCACCTTAGAATCCCCAAACTTGCTCTCTCTAAAGAGGTGTTGCCATCCACCGCATCAAGACAAACATATAAGGCTTTTAATGGAAAGGAACTTTAATACAATTAGGGAACAATACAGAAAAGACAAAGAATATAGTTACTAAGTCAAGCATCTAAAGTTATCCATCTCCTTGAGGGTAAAAGCTCAGCTAAATAGGATTGGCCCAAAGTAAGGCCCAAAAGCCTGCCACACATCTAGAGGACCTGTCAGTGGAGACCCATAGAAAGGAGTCAGAAAGAGTTAGATAAATCTCGGGGGAAAAGAGCAAAATTAAATTTAAATAAAAGCTGCCATTATTAAGTTCCCCACGGGTTTCTCACCCACATCTGTTTCAACCAGTTCAAAACTAAGAAGTGCAGTTTTTTTACATGTCCCTCTGCTCCACGTGCCTCCATTACATCGCCGTGCTGCTTTCTATTCTGCTTTTTTTTTTCTCCCTTCCTTCTGTCCTCCTATCTCCTTTTTCCAGCATTTTCTAATCCCTGCTTAGCTTCACCCTACTTAGGGCAAAGCCAAAAATTTAAAACTTCCCCTTTTCCTAGAAACCACCCTGTTACAACTTGACCTGTGAAAGAGGGCCGTTGGCCACTCTGTCCGTTATGGGAAATTACTTTTGGTTCCAAGAGTCTCCATTTCACACTCATAGTAAGGATGTAATCATCAGCGATAGTCAACTAGACACTCTGACACCCTGTAGTTCAATTTAGGATTATTTTACTTACAGTTACATAAAGATAAGGTGATGTAAAAGTGATATGTAGTTAGCAGAAACCATACTTTGACTTTTGATCTTCCCCTGCTGGTGATATGTGGCCTGATACTCTCTTGTGATGCCGGGCAGAGGCAATGGTTCTCAGCCGGCCATGCACTTTCTGGGGTAAACAAATATTCTGAGGTGGGGGACTTCTGTGTTGCCAGTGACTTACATGTCCAATTCACAGTAGGATTACTGGGATGTAATCCTATTTGTAAGTTGAAGAAGATCTATATTTGACAGGATACAACTATGATCATTCTTGGAATTGATGCCCCTACTGTGACTGGATTACCCTTTTAGTTACTGAATTCTGGAGAGGTCTGAGGGTTCTGGGGGAATAAAAAGCATGCTTGGAGTGGGGGTTGGGGCATTATGTTGTTTGGGGAGTAGCTGTTTTGCAGCCACAATAGAAGCAATCTCAATAGTTTATAGTATCAGCTAAACATCAGCTCTGGATATAATACTGCTTGCCTTATATGTGGAGATTTAACTAACTAATATAGCATATGCCGAGCATGTAGATTCTTAAATTATAAACATCACCACTAGTAGCACCAGCACTTAAAATAGAAAGTCTTAAATTAGTAATTCTGTTCTGTATTTTGTCTTCTTGCTCATAGTTTAAATTCTGCATTCATAACCCATCAGTGAAAGTGAATGTACTTTAAATCAGGGGCTGCCTGGCTAGTATTGGCTTCTGTCTTGAGGATGGAGTGTCTGGAGCCTTTGTCTCTTCTCTTTTCTCTTCTGCTGGCTGAGGTTGATGTTCCCAGGGTGACCTTGCGTTCCATTTGGTGCAGTGTTTTCCTGGACCCCTCCATAGGAATTCTGAAGTATTTTCTTCATAAAAACAATATGGTAATTTGGTGCTCTTTGATTTTTTTTTCTCTCTTGAATTAATCAGATTTATATTCTACGGTTAGAACTTTACTCAAAGAAAACGACTTACAAAATGCAAAAACATCACAATTTATTGCATTCAGAAGGTAAAGCATTTATATTATTTTAATCTCACTTTTAAATCTCCTAACTTATTCATGTAAATATTTGAATAGGAGACTCTGATAATTCATTACTGTTAATTCTCTTTTTTTGAGATACTGTTTCGCTAGGCCTGGCAGAGGGTCATTCTAAACAAGTCTCTTTTCACCAAAGAGCATATTTGGAAACTCATGGGAAATCTGAATGGAACAAAGGCATATGTGAAGATAAAAATGACCAGATACTTGTTTCTGGAAACTCTTCAGAGAATTCAGTAAATCATGATTGCTGATGATAGAAATAAGCACCTTGCACATACCATTAAGCTGACCTCTGCACTTGGTGTGTTTCAGGCAAGACTGTGATGTGATCAATGCCTGCTGTTGCAAATACTACTCGAACCATCTGATCAAGTGAGTGTTGAAAGATTGGAAACTGAGCACAGTCCGTTCTTGTTTCGCCTTTCTTTTGTTTTGTAATTTATCACTGTAGTCGCATATTTGAAAGTCTTTTTTCCCCTTATTTGTGAAAAATAAATATCTCCTTTCAAAACTATATTCTTCGGCATTGACTTTATGGTGGTCAGTGTAATAAGAAAGACTGAAGTTGTTCTTGTGATTTCCAGATTGCAGCTCTAGCTTCTCCAAGATGGACATGGGGAATTCCGGAGAATTTTTCTTTTTTTATTCTTTTTAAAAAGATTTTACGTATTTATTTTTGCATAGAAGAATTGGGTCAGAGGTACGGGGGGCAGGGGTGAGAGGATTCACCAGAGACAGAGTGGGGAGCAAGAACCACTGAAACACTGCTGAGGGGAGCAGCAGGCAAGACAGGAGAGGTCTGCTGTGCCATGTGGGTCAGCTCCCTGGTTGGGGATGGAACTCAGGCCGTCACAGCGGGCCATTGTGGTAGCGCTGAGCCTTAACCCCTAGGCCACCAGGGAGGCCCTGGAGAATTTTTCAAATTGTTTCTGTATGTCTAAAATCCTCAGCAAAAGCATGCCTGCAGAGGAGAGCTTAGTGAACATCCATCAGAGAAATAGGAGTGTAGAAAAGCCACACTGGTTACACAGAAGAAAAATGAAGTCACTTCTCTTGCCTTTATTATCATCTACTGTTATCGAGTACAGAAAACCCAGGGATGTGCAAGGTACCGGAGAAGCTCCCGCTGTGTTTGGGGGAGAAACACAAAAATCATGCTTGGTAGCCTAGGAGGGATTAAAAATCATGGGATTGGGCCCATGCATTCTGGATCCCAGTAACTGATCTTGGGCTGCTAATGTCCCCTTTCCCATGTATGTAAGAGAGGACATTTATATGACTGTATTCAACGAATAGAGCTGTAGTAACGAAGTGACATAATATGCCTAAAGCACTAATGTACTTTTATGCCAATTTGCTATTTTATTTTATTCAATTTGCTACTATTCTGGTATAATATCATAATTATAATAGAAATACATGTAAGTGCTGTAAGATCTGAAAAGACTAGTGATTGGAAAGGAGATGAATTTAAAAGGTGCAATGAGTACGATTTTTGGTGACTTTGAGAATATGGAGGGAAAGAGAGACATCAGCATTTCTACCAAGATTTCTAACTTGAAAAATTAGGCTGGAAAGTGTCCTACAGAGAGCACAGATAGGTAGTCAGACCCCAACTGTGGGAG
Source organism: Galemys pyrenaicus (assembly GCA_019455555.1). NCBI lineage: Eukaryota > Metazoa > Chordata > Mammalia > Eulipotyphla > Talpidae > Galemys > Galemys pyrenaicus. The sequence continues at coordinate 5,879,201 of JAGFMF010011752.1, forward strand.
CCTGAGACCTTGTTGACCTTTGGAAAACAAAAGTGAATTAAAAAGATTGGAAATCATTTTGAGAGTTGGATCGGGTATGAGTGAGACTTAATGCTTAAATAAAAGGAAATTGCATTTTCTCAACTTTTATGATATTTTATCTTCTAACCCAGGGACTGTCGGAATAGACTCTTATTTGGAATTGGTGATAAAATCTGTTGCACCAAGAATGCATATCTCTCAGACTTGCTCCCAGAAAACACTTCCAGCAGTCAGCAAAATAACAAACTGGATGCCAGTGGTGAAGACTTTCATGGTATACCTCAGGGTCTTGATGAAAAGGGGCAAGAATTTGAAAGTGGTCTCCGACTGTGCAATGGAGAAATATTTTTCATAACAGATGTAAGTGGTAACAGAGAAAGGGAACCTACTAAAGATTTATTTTTCTAGGATTGATTTTGAATCTGGTCATATGCGTGCTGACATTCTTCAGTTCTGCAAGTTTGTGTTAAAGATTTTTGCGTCCTCGTTTATGACAGCTATTAGCTTACAGTTTTCTAGCAATGTCTTGTCTGGTTTGGTGTCTGAGTATGAGCTTCATAAAATGAGTTGGAAAGTGTTCCTTTTATATTTTCTGGAAGACTGTGAGAAAACATTTTTAAATAATTTTGAAGTTTAATATTTAAATTGAGTAACAAAAAACAAGGGCTAAGTGATGTCGTATTTTACAAAACATTATTTCCATGGTTACTGCTTAAATATAGAAACTATGAAGCAGTCACCTTGAGTTTGTACTCATGGTAGAGACACCCTCTCAAACTGTAATCTTTTTCTTAAAAGCCTTGAGGAAAAAGGAAAGTACAAATAGTACATGCAGAGTTAGTTACATAGTCAGTGCAAGAAGAAATATAGTGACTTCACAGCTAGATAACATGGCCTGTCCTTCATGAGTCTAATTAAAGGAAGGTTTCAAGGATCAAATTCTATTTGTGTTTATTATAATATTTGGATATGTGTATATTCTTTTTGTAATCAAGTGTATATTTTAAGTCTTTTGAAATTCTTAACAATTTAATGAATGTACGTGCTTTTTTTTAATAAAGTGATTGTATTTTACATTCAACCCAGTGGTAGAGTATCTTTGATGAATATTTGAAGACTATTTGAAGATATATAAAATAGTTCTTTATTTTGGTAACAGGATGTCACTGATGTGACCTCTGGAAGGAAAAGATACTTGACCATTAATAATATGGCTGGCTTGGAAGTAACTGTGGATTTTGGGAAACTAATGCAACATTGTCACATAAAACATGCCTGGGCAAGGACTATTCACACCTTTCAGGTAAGCATGGGCTTCTGTAAAGCTATTTAAATAGCTTGCCAGTTCATAAAGTATCTTGCATCATTTGCTTTCTAAATTTTGTTGTTGTTATTTTAATTTTTAATTAGGAAGCAAAACAGACAGTACAGAGAGTAACTTTGTACTCATTTTGATTCAGAACTTTATTTTCAGTCATAGTTAAAAACCTCATCCTTCGGGCCTCTCCCACCTCCCAGGGGCCCAAGGGTGACACCGACGTGACTGAGTCTTCCTCTCGCCTCTGTCTTCAGCAGTGCTTGGCGTGGCGCTGTTACCCATCTTGGCTTATTTCAAATGTTGATGTTTTATTCTCCAAGGAACAGGGCCAGCCATTCTGACTGTAGTCTGCTCAGGGCCTTTCAGCTGTCAAACCAGGTAGAGTGGTCCTGAAATGCAACTTTAATTTTCAGAGGGTTTTTAGGGATTTTGTCTGTTCATGCAAACAGCTGAGTTTTTAGAAAGAACTTAGAGAAGAGTAGGTGATTAAAAATAAATGTCTTAAGAAATCTGATCGCTCTGATGACTCGAGGAAGATTTATAGAAATGGTTAAATGACTCATAGTGGCTTTCTAGGTGAAATATGGTGCCTGTATCCAAATCTGAGCAAACTGTTGGCTGGCGTTTTACTTTTTAACTGTCTAATGTTCAGTAAGGTACTGGATAAAGAACTGTGAGCAAGGTAGATGTTATTCTACCTTCGCAGAGCTTATGGTGCACTGAGGAATACGTTAAGGAGGCAGATGGTTCTGTTCCAGCTGGTACCTGTTCTGTGGATGAGGAAGTGCAGGGTGCTGGACCCCGTGGAGGCTATGACTGGGGAGGACTGGCAGGTTCACAGGGAATTTTCTTCTGCTAGATGGTGCATAGTTCCTGGGAGGGGAAGAAGGATGAAGGAGGGAGGAGAGCAGGGCTGAAGCTGATCTTGAAGGACCACATGACTTACGTAAGGTGCTGGCATTTAATTTTGGGAGGGCAGGAACCATTAATGGGTTTGAAGCACAGTCTGATATGATTGGATTTACATTTTACAGATATCACTGTGACTACTGTGAGGACAGTGGATTGTATCAAGTGGTGGGTACTAAGACACTGACTGTTGTGTTTCTCAGTGTTACTTAATTGATGATTAAGAACTCAGCTAAGTTTTTAGCTGGACATTTTCCTGTTTCAGAATACACATTATGAAGTCCAAAGGAAGATTTGGTGTGGTGTATCTGTAAAAATGTGTTTAACTATTGTATAATCAGGTATCATTTAAGTTAATTTTTGAGACTTAGCAGTATTGGAAGGATTTAGCAAATATGTAACCTGAAATGGTGGTTCAAACTCTGTGTCTGGAGAGATAGAAGTGCCCATTTTGTAAGAGGATTTTTTTTACTGTGGATCTGTATTTTCTACATGCCCGATCTTGTCATTTGTCTCCCCATGATTCCTCTTTTGGCAGGGAGAATGTGGAAACATTGGGGGAGATAATGGTTCAAGCTGTTTTGTGTCTATATTGGCACTGAAAACATGGAGACTAAGAATAGCAAAAAACTTGAAATTGTTTTCTCACAGTTACATGGTGACATCAAGCATTTTTCTTGCCTATACAGTTCTTGGTTTGCTGAACTTACAAAAGAAAAGTTTCTTGTTCTCTTTGGTTTTATTTATCTGATAGGAATAATAGATGTTTCCACAATGGGAAAATGCAGAAAAGTAGAAAAAATCATCCATTTGGAAATACTCTAGTTAAAAATTTTGGTACAATCTCCTTTCCCTTTTGTTACTTCTATTATATTTGTTACAATTTTAAGTTCATTTTGTATTTCTTTGAATCAGAGTGATTTTATTTTATACTAGATAATTTTGTTACGCAATTCTTTGCATATATGCTTTCAGTCTTTAACATTTTGTTATATTTTAAAGTATCTTTGATGTTTGCAAAATCGTATATCAGGTATCTGTATCACATTGTAGATAGATGCTAGATACTTAGTAAATAGATAACTATTATCCTATTGCATATTTCAGGTATCTATTTTTTATATACAAGCAATGAAATAATTAACACATTTACACATAAAGCTCATATCATTTTAAATTCTTGTATTAGGGAAGATTTAGCACTACACAGTATTTAAAGTTTCTTGCTAAGTCTTTCAGTGAGACAGCTGTGGACCTATGAGACCTTGACTTAGCAGTATAATTAGAAAACAGGAGTCTTGGATAATGACTGAAACAAAACCCATAGATGGATTTGTGTGAGTCCTCTGGCTAGTTAGAGGGTGCTTAAGAGCATTTTGAAGATTTGTCTCCCTTCTGCCTTTGTAGCCTGTCTGAAGCCAAAAACCAATCATGCCATATTAAGTCTCCATAATTATTCCCTCCTAGGGGTCCGAAGAGCAGACTGTGGTCTACGTGGTTGGGCAGGCAGGCCGCCAGCATTGGCAGCACGTTTACACCGCGGTCACTCGGGGCCGCTGCAGAGTGTACGTCATTGCACAGGAGTCTCAGCTCCAGAAGTCAATTAAGAAAAGCAGCATTCCCAGAAGAACTCGTTTGAAACATTTTTTGCAAGACAAACTCTACGTGGGCTGTGCATTTCCAGCAGATTTTGCATCCCCATCAAAGAATTCTGGAGACAGCGGAGGCCCCGGCAGCACGCAGGGCTCAGCATTGCTGCTCCCTGCAGTCACAGCCGTGGGGGTGGTAGATGACACGCCCAGAAGTGTAACCCCTGCGGCTGGGTTTAAGATGCCCCCCTCTGCTGAAAGATGGTGGTCATCTTCGTCAGATGAAATGGTTCCAGCCGAGGAGCCATCATTATCTCGAGGGTCCAAAAGAACCTGCGGCATGAATGAGGATGGAAGTCCAAGCAAAATCCCTACGGTAGGACGGCTGTTCTCCTGTGCTCAGGTTTTAGTTAAATACTGCAGACTTCAGTGTGCTAGTAAATGACTGCATTTTCGTAGTCCACACTGGACTCCAAGTGTTCTCTTACTCTGTCAAATTCCCTCTCCTTGAGTCCGGTTTATCTTTGTTGATTGTTCTCACTCTGTTTGAGGCTGGCCCTGAAGGCAACAGGAGTGGATAGATGGCGGTGGCTCCAGGAGAAACTTGTCATCCTGTGCCTTTTGTCTGTCTGTCTTCCTGAGCACCTCCCTGACCCCTTTTGGTGAGCCTTCATATCGCTTATCCCCACAACTCCATTGAAGTGGCTGATTCCAATCATCTTTTTGTCAGCTTCAAAGGCCATTTCTTCAGTCTTACTTTGAACTTAACATTTCCTTTCCTTGTTTGTAGTGTTACCTAATCTAGTAATTCCCTCACCTTTTCCCTTAACACTTCATCTCCTCTTCATTTTTTCACTCCTTTCCCATCCTCTGCTTGAGACATTGCCCTAAGGCCTTTTCCTTTAGAACTGATTGCCTCACCTTTGCACCAGTGATTTGTTGAACAAATAGTTTTCAACTGTCCCAGAGGTCCCAGGCACTGAAAACCTACAGATAAGTAGGTTCTACCTTGCACTGGTTGCCCCTGGTGGGAACAAACAGTCTGTGTAAGTCACTTGGTATTTCACTGAGTGACTGTGTTATGACGGAAAAGGGGGTAATGCACCAACTCTTCAATCCATCTCTTTGTTCTTAGAGATTGACTCTCTGGAACCATAGCCTAACATCTTTCTGTTCTAATTTCTTCATTTCAAACACCTTTCTCCCGGTTACACAAGCTTAAAACGTTGGACTCATCTGGCTTTCACCCTCTTCCTCCAGTTAATTGCTAAGTTCGTTACAAAAAGTCACTCTCGAGATTTCTTCTATTCCATTTAGCCTGCTCTACCTTATGTCCTTGTCTTATCTTATTGGATGTTGGCTGACCCTTTCTTGTCCCCAGTCTCCTAATACAACCTATACCTTGATACCAAATTAACCCTCCTTAGGTGCCCAACTCATTCCTTTGCTCAAAAGCCTTTGTTAGCTCCCTAGCACTTAAAACATAGATTCCATGTTATTTAGCTTGCCTTTTGACACCTTTCTTGATTTGATTCTGACTTTCCCATCATCATTTTACTTCTTACTTTTCTTTTTCTGCTTTAGATAAGCTAGTCTCTTCATTCTTTTAAATGAACCAAATTGTTTTCATCTCCTCCTTTTGGCTTTTGTCGTATGGTTTGACTTGGATGCATCCTTCTCTCTGACTCCCCCATTTAGCATTTGAAAAAATTTTAGCTTTTCTGCTTGTTACTGGTCTAAATATTGGAGGGAGAAAATCAGACAATTCCCTGGTTTCAAAGATGGCATATTCACCAGTGGGTCTTAGGCAGTAAATACAAGAGAAAAAAATATTCAGATCAGGAAAGTTCTTGAATAAAGGTAATAAAATAAGGATTGGTGCTGGGGTAGGCAGCAGGGCCAGGGGCTGCTAGCTACTTTGCTACTTTGGTTAGGTGAGACCTTGCTGTGGTGGCGGGGTGTGAACGAGCACTGAGTGATGTCAAGGCCCTGAGGAAGGGCAGAGGACATAGAAGATGCAAAGACTGTGAAGGTGAAGAACTTATTGCAAGAGGACAGCAGGCCAGTGTGGCTAATGTAGGATGAGCATGTTTGTTAGAGATGATGTTGGGGAGATAGGGCCAAGGAAGGAAGTTGGGATTTTATTCTGCTTGCAGTGGGAATCCATTGGCGAACTTTAAGCTGAGATGTGATGTCATCTGATGTGTGCTTTAAAATGACCCCTCCGGTTGCCATGGATAGTGAACTTTGGAAAGTAAAGTGAAGCAAGGAACCCCATCAGGAGACTCATAGAAGGAGCCTAGAGAAGGAGCTGGGAGGGCAAGGGAAGTGGCTGGATTCTTAATGGATATTGGAGGTGGAATCTATATGACTTGTTGATCAGATGTGAGGGAGTACAGAAGTAATCTGGAAGCCACTTGGCAAATTGCAGTGCCATTTTCTGAGATGGGCAAGATATCAGAAGAACTGGATTTGGGGAAATGAAGACGTGGCTTTTGCATGTCACATTTAAACTGTCAATGAGACATCTGCTTGGCCTTATTGAGATAACCAGTGACTTGATAGAAGAGTTTGGGATCGCAAAGTGGATTCGGGTGGAGAATGTCCATTTGGGAGTCATTACCGTGTTGGTAATTACCACCATGGTAACTAAAGAAATAGGTGAATTAATTTCAGGAGGGACCAGAAAGAGAGGTGGGGACCTTAACAGTTTTGAGATACTCCCAACTTCTCTTTTTAAAGATTCGCTTTTACTTATTTGTGCATATAAGAATTGGGATGTAAGCCAGAGGTGCAAGGGGTAGAAGGATTCACCAGAGACAGAGTGGGAGCAGAACAGGTGGATTGACTGAAATACACTGCCGAGGGGAGCAGCAGGCAAGGCAGGAGAGGTCTGCTGTGCCATGTGGGTCTCCTCCCTGATTGGGGATCAAACTCAGGCCACAGTGGCTGGTGATTACTTGCTAGCACTGAGACTTTAATCCCTGCATCACCATGGAGGCCTGTGATACTCCCGACTTTTAAAAATCTAACAGAGGAAGAGGAACTCACAAAGGTGATTGAAAAGAAGGATGAATAAGAGAGATAAAGAACCATGGTGATGGGGAAGGGACAAAAGTCTCATGAGCATAGTTTGGTCAAAGAAAATGAGGTGGGACAGTGCAGGCAGGAGCAGAAGTCAAGTCTTTGAAGAAGGTTGTTATGAAAAGAAGCAGAGAGAGAAGGTTTTATCTGGATAGAAGATGCGTGGTCAGGAAGGAGTTTTTGATTAATTTGTTTTGGATGGGCACCTTAGGGCATCTTTAGTGTGTCAGTGGAATGGTCCAGTGGCCAAAAGGAAATTCACAATTGGAGAAATGAAGTCCTGATATGACAGAGAAGGGTAAAATCAAGAGCATTAGTGGGGAGCTGGGGTTGCCCTTAGATAGGACTGGGTACAGAGACCCATCTGTTGCAACCAGAAAGGAATGGATACAGTGTCTTCTTGGGTTTAATTGGGGCAGATCAAGACATTCTCATCTGATTGTATACTCCCATTCTGTCTCTCCTCCTGTTGGAGCCCAGCTCAGTTGTGCTGTCTTGTTCACGAAGCCCTCTCTTTCTCCTGTTGGAAGCCAAAACACTTCCCCTCTACCTTCTTCTACTGCCCTATTTAGTAAATAAATACTAAATGAAGCTTCCGAGGACAGCATTTGTTATCATTTTGGGTATGATTGCTGATCCCATGATAGGCTTCAAAAATATTTAGTGACTAAAATCTTAATATATTTTGTGATTAAATGGCCGGGAAACTTTTTAAAAAAGGAATTAGACCTTCAGCGTTTTATTCAGGAAAGAATAAAACTTTCCTAAATAAAACTTTATTTCATACTGTTTGTGCTCCAAGTCCTACTTACCCTTCCAGCGCTCTCCTCATTTTGAGCATCCTTCTGAGAGTCACTTTCAGAAGCAGTAATAGATTCATTTCCTTCTAACAGAAGCAGACTTCTATTGAAATCTGTTTTGATTTTAAAACAAAGTCATTTACTTTCTAGTTTTATGTTTTTTAAGTTGAGTAATAATGTTTTGTGTTAAAAAAATAAAAGATGGGATTATAAATTATCTCCAATGTCGTTTCAACAGCAGTTTAAGAGCTGCATTGTAGGCAAGCAGAATTGGGGGGGCTTTAGGCCTTCAGGGCTGTAATGAAGAAGGGGCCTCTTTTCACTGTTCAAGTGAAAAGAGAAGTGCTGAGTGACCTACCCTTGCCACACTGGGTTCTGGGGGTGGAATACTCACATCTGCTGACCCCACACAGATGTGGGACGGCTGAGGACCGCTCTAGGAGTTGCGTGATGTGACATAGTGTATGCGGTATTGGCATCTAACCAGCGGCCAGCGGCCAGAGCACAGCCTGCAGATGGGAGGCTGAGATGAGGACACGAGTCCGAAAGACGAAGCCTCTTGGAAAGAGCATAGTTGTCCCTCTGATTGCAGTGGAGAGCACAAGACACTCTCTGAACTGAATTTTGTGAAGGTGACTTTGAAGAGTAGTGGGTTATATTTAGGGAGAGGCTAGAGAAACGTTCCCACCAACAAAGATGACTTCACTAGCTTGGGCCAGACAGTTGGGTTTTCAAGGCAGGTAGTAGAGATGGCGAGGGAGATGCTACGGGGCGGAGCGCATGGAACTTAGTGATCAGATTATATGGGTTGGGGGTGGAGAGGGTTGGGGCACTTCCTGGGCTTCTGGCTTGGGCATTGAGTAGGGTGCATATCCCATGAACCAGAATTGGAGAAAGAGGCTGAGGGAAAGGTCTTGTGGGGACAATGATAAAAGCAGACATAGTTGAAAAAGATGTTTGTTCTTTTCTTCTTGGAAGTGGAATCACTCTAAGCTTTGTTCTATACTCCAGTTCCACTCTTTGATATGGAAATTTCTACCTCTGCAAAACATCTTTTTCTGAAATTAAATGTGTTATCTCTTGTAAAGATATTGGGGATAAGTAAGACTTTTGACTCAGAGCAGAAAAATGCAGTTCCAAAGAATGGTTATTTCTCTTTTCTTTTTCTTTTCTAAATATTTATTTATTTTGTAGAAGAACTAGGGTGTAAGCCAGAGGTGGGGGGGGGTGTAGTGAGAGGATCCACCAGAGACAGAGTGGGGAGCAGAACAGACAGATCTACTGAAATACCCTGCTGAAGGGAAAGGCGGGCGACACAGGAGAGGTCTGCTGCGCCATATGTAGGTGAGCTCCCTGCCCAGGGATCAAACTCAGGCCATAGAGGTGATAGTGCTGAGACTTGTCCACTAGAGAGGCCCAAGTTTCTTTTATTGTAAGTTTTTCGCTTTGTATTTCTTAGCACCAACATAGGTTGTGCTATGAACCAGGTTGTGGTTCAGGTGATCACACAAAAAGAAAATGGCAGCATTACCCACTTTCCGTGCTGAGCTTGCCAGAGTTCACTCTTCTGGCTGAGGCCAATGTGACAGAAGGCCTCTGACGCTGGTTGGTGTCCCTGCTTGATGTGCGAAGTTCTCTTACTCAGAAAATAAGTTTTCTTTCCAGAGTTTGCCAAAAATGTGATATTTATTGTAATCTCTAGAAACAAAACTTGACTTCAAAGCTTCAGGACTGATACATTAGGGATTTATGTGTTTCCTTAATTCTAGACTTAGAAGTGCACTGAGATGTGTCATTCCTAAAAGATCAAATTCAGGGACAAGGGTTGCCCTCATACCATTCCTTCACATTCATATGGCTACTTAAGAGCCAGTCAGCATTGAAATTGCACAAATGCTAATGCCTGAGCCCCTCCTGGGTGAAAGCCTTTGCTTCTCTGTGGATTTATATCTTTGGTACAAAAGTGTTCACTTTGTTTTTTTTTTTTTTCCTCCATCTCCCTACCCCCACAATGGAGAGGTGAAACAAAAATGTCTCTTTAAATATAAATGTGTAAACATGCTAAAATTTTCATATAAAAGTATAATTTCAAGAACTTTTAAAATAGCATTTTGACATTAAGAATATCTAGGACGATACAAGCATAAATCTGTGTGTCTGTAATTCTATCAGTCGATCAATCAGTCATCTGTGTATCTAGCTTAAGAGAGAAGTTCATGCAATTGTAAAGGCAGGCGAGTCCAAAGCCTGCAGGGTTGCCTAGCAGTCTGGAGACCCAAAAAAGAGTTGGTGTTGCAGCCTGCTGGCAGGATTCCCTGTTTCTGGGGAGAGGTCAATCTTTTTTCTCTTAGAACCTTCATTTGAGTGGGTAAGTCCCACCTACATTATGGGGGGTAATCTGCTTTACTGGTTACAATGTTAATCTAAAAGATGCCTTCACATAAACATCTAGAACCATAGTTGACTAAATATTGTCTACTATGGCCTAGCCAAGTTGACACAAAATCAACCATCACAATCCTCTAAATTGAACCAGACTTGGCATTATGAGAAATTAATTGTACTGTGCTTATTTTTTGCATATCTCGACGGTGGTGTAACTTGTGACCATGCTGGTCCATTGCTTGTGCCTGGGGATCACTCGGAGTGCCAAGAGCACACTTGTGGCATGGCCGAGTTTGGTCTCGCAGCGCTCTGGGCTGGTATCCTGGACATGCAGCCTGGGAGGGCCGGCAGACAGGACTCTGTGGTCAGAAAGACCCACTTGCTTTAATGTTCTGCGCTGTGTGCCAGGAAGGCACAGAGCAGGCTCTCAATGATCAGAGCAGATGGGTCAAGAAGGAGTCCTGGAGCCCTCGGTGGCTTTTATTCAGGCTGGCAGGTGAATCTCACTTTCTCTGGGCTCTCTGTCTCTGCTTTCTCTGTTCTACATCTCTTTCTTCTCTTCTGTTCTCTCCTCTCTTTGCTGGTGTCCTCGTGATGCCACCCTTATACATCCCGTGTCTCATCCCAGAGGCACCCACTTGTGCAGTCCCACACCCTACTCGAGGTGCCCGCCATCAGGCATGCGTGCAGGACTGCAGCTGTCCATCATCCACACCCGTGATGGGAGGGTGGAAAGCCTGATCACTTTTCACTGACCCTCCAGGTGCCATCTTGAAGTTACTAGTTTTTGAAAAGGGGGCCCACATTTAAGTTTTATACTGGGCTGCTAGATTATGGGGTGGGCCCTAGCTACACCTTTAGGAATCAGCTGTATGTATTCATTCAGCCAGTAGTCACTGCTGCATGCCCGTCCCAGAGCTGGGTGCTGGGCTTCCACAGCGAGCAGGAGCAGATAGGATCCCACCAGAAACAGACAGCTGGTTGCTCTGTTAAGGTCTCCTGGGAGGTGTGGAAATGTATTATCACTTCTGCAAAAGCAGAGAGACTGGAGTTGTTTAGGACAGATTGACTTCATTTTTACAAAATTAACTTTATTTTTATTGTTTTCTCAGGTGGAAGAATCATCGCCACAAGTATCTTCTAAACTTCAGAATTTGAGACTCAATCGTTTAACCCCCAAGACACTTTTCAAATCTACCAACAATCAAGAAACTTAATTTTATTTTGGATTGCTTGAAATAATTGTCTATTCTTTTCCATTTAACACATTATGAACCTCGTTGCTTCACAGTATCAAGATAAAAGAAAATGTCTGTCATCGAAGCTTCATTTTTAAGGTGCTTATATTTATTGTACAGATGTTTCAAATTCACTTGATAAGAAACCTTAATGATGTCAACATCTGTTATGAGAACCTGTAGCACTGAACGCAAATGAGGGAAAAAGACGTTACGTGTTTCTTTAAAAAGATTCCACTGTCTCAAGTGTTTTGACGATAATGGCTTGTTAAATTTCCATGGTCATCGTGGGTGATCGCTGTCAGTGGTTTGAAGTAACAGTAAAGAAGAACTGTGATTTCATCTCTTCACTTGATCTTAGCCAATAGGTGAGTAGTGACTGTAATTGCCTCATTTCATTGACATCCCAGGATGTTGTGGCCTCTCAAAGTGGACATTTCACAGGCTGCTGCTCCGCCATTGCTGTTGCCCAGGTCCAGCTCACCGGGCACTTTTTCCTGGAAGTTTCTTCTCTACTGGAAACACATTGGTTTTTTTCTTAAATTTGCCATATATTCGACATAGAGTACTGTGAGTTTAAAGTATACAATGTGTTGATGTGACATACCTGTATATTGCAGTGTGATTACCACTGTAGTTTTAACTAACACATCTGTCATTTATATGGGGACATGTTTTGAATAATTACGTGAAAATTTGTGTTCTCTCATTGTTAAACGATCAAAGAAAAAGGTAAGAAGAAAAACCTGTTATCCCAATATTTTAAAAATGACCTTATTACATGCACCATTTAATGTGTACAAATTGGATAAGTGAACAGCTTTTAGTATATTCAGAGTTGTCCAACCAACACCACAAATGATTTTAGAACATTTTTATCACCTCTAAAAAGAAGTCCTGTACCTTTTATCTCTCCTCTGTCTCTTGCCTTCTCTGAACAGTTCGGATAAATGGAATCATACAGTATGTGGTCATGGGTTACTGACATCTTTGACTTAATGTCTTTAGACGTACTGTTGTAGTATGCATCAGTATTTCCTGTCTCTTTAAAAGATCTTAAAAGCTGTATACAAAGAACTAGCATTGTTGTTTTCGTCGGGGAGATGTCTTGTATACCCCTTTCAAGGAAGACCACGCAGTTGAACTGGAAGCATTAATCATTTCTATATTGATGGACAAACTGGTGGCATTTGTTGAGGCTGACTTTCTGGATCAGACCTTGCTAGTTGGAGCTGTTGTGGTAAAATCAGGAGCCCTGGGCTGAATTTTTGCGGCTGGATCCGTTAGAGTTGCAGAGGCTCCATCTTGATTTCAGTGACGTAATGAGGCAAATGCTGCTCCACTGTATGGAGATAGCACATTGACTTTATCAGTTCATCGTTGGTGGACATTGCTTTCTCCCTACGTTTTGGCTATTTATACCTAATGCTGCTATGAACGTCTGTGTACGAGTTTTGTGTGGCTATATATTTTCAATTATTTTAGGGTTATATCTGACTACTAAACATAGTCATGGTAACTATGTTTAATCCTTTCAGGAACTACCAGACCATTTTCTAAAGCATTTGCACCAGTTTACATTTATACTAGTAGAGCATGACGGTTCTAGTTTCTCTATATTCTTTCCAGCATTTATTATCTGATTACAGCTATCCCAGTGGATGAGCAGTGATATTTCCTTGTGTGTGTTTTTTTTTTTTTTTTGCTTTTTATGCTTTTATTTACAGAGGTGACCAGGTACACGGCAGGCAAGGGGGCTGTGGTGGGGGTTGAAGGCTGGCAGGCCCCCCAGGTTCCCGCCCCGCGCATCTCACTCTATTTGGGCTCTCTAGCTTCTCCTTCATCTTTCTTCTGTCTGCCTCTGTCTCTCCCCTGCTCTTTTGCTCTCCTCTGCTGCTATGTTCTCTCCTTGTGGTTTTGATTTGCATTTTCCTTATGGGAAATGATTGTTGATCATTTTGTTATGTATTTATTGACCATTTGTATGTCCTCTTCAGAGAAATGTCTATGCAGCTTTTGCCGATTTTAATTTTTTTAATTGAAGTAGTAGTGCATAATCACATATGTTTCAGGCATTCATCATTGAGAACCCATTTTAAATTTTTCATTATTGAGATGAGTTTTTTAAATCTGCATACAAGTCCCTTAATTAGAAACATTTGCAATTTTTCCCCATTCTGTAAAATTTGTTTTCATTTTGTTGACTCTTCTTTGAAGCACAAAATTTTTATTCTGATGATGTCCAATGTATTTATTGTTACTCATGATTTTGATGTTATAGCTAAGAAATCATTCATACTTAAAGTCATAAAGATTTCTTCTTATTTTTCATCTAGGAGTTAAATACTTCTTGGTCTTATATTTAGTTCTTTGATTCATTCTGGGTTAATATTTGTATGTTAAGTGTCCACCTTTATTCTTTCACGTGTGGATATACATACTGTTGTTCCAGCCCTGTCTCTGAAAGAGACAATTCTCTCTCCATTGGATTGTCTTGCTATGCTTGTCAAAAATCAATTAATTACAAATGTGAAGGTTTATTTTTGGATTCTCCATTCTTTCCGTTGATCTATATATACATCTACCCTTATGGTAGCACCATAATGGATTCATTAGCTTTGTGGTGTGTTTTGAAATCAAGAAACATGAGTCTCCAATTTGTTATTCTCTTTGAATATTTTTTGGCTATTTTGGGTATCTTACATTTCCATATGAATTTTAGGATCAGCTTGTCAATTTCTGCGACAAAGCCCACGGGAATTTTCATGGGAGTTGTGTTGAATCTATAGATCTGGGGGTTATTGTCATCTAAATATTAAGTCTTCTGATTCATAGACCTGGGATCTTTCCTGTTTGTGTCTTCTCTCGTTTCTTTCAATGATGCATTGTACTTCAGAGTATAAGTTTTGTACTTCTTTTACTAGCTTTGCCTTTTATTTTGATGCTATTGATGATGAAAATGTCTGCTTAGTTTTGAATTGTTCATTGCTATTGTATAGAAATACAATTGGTTTTTGTATTATTGGTGTATCTTGCACCTTGCTAATCTTATCGGTTTTAATAGGTTTTAAATGATTCCTATACAGATACTAATTGCATAGCACTCAGTTTAGAACATTAAAGTGCATGCAAGTCAACAACAACAAAAAAATGCACATCTTTTTCTGGCTTTTAAAATCACTGTTTATTCCATTTGGAAGAAGGTTTTTTTTTTTTCCATACAAATATTTGCAACAATTTCGAATTCCCCAAAACCATACAGACGATAAATACCATGCTATTAAAGTATTAAATTTGTACAAAAATACTTTACAGTTTAATACTTGTTTGTTACAAATAAAAATACATATTTAAGTGACTCATGATCTTTTTTTTTTTCTTGACATGATTCTGCTTTATACTTTCTCGCCCTGGTGGTTCTGAAATACGATTGAAATAACATATTTCTTTGCACAAAAACAAAGGTGAGCTTTTTCCTTAAACAAAGGACACAGTGTTCAAATGCTTTACCTAAGCAGTTGTTTGAATTATTGACCAAAATGAAAATGTTTGGAAAAGAACCATTTCAGTATGGAGATTCTACAATCAATATACAGATCTATTTTTTTTATATTCACCAAATAACAATTATTAGTGTTAACTATTCAAAATATCTGAACAAATGGAAACAGTTGCTGACAAACATTAAAAGCAACTGTCACAATTTATTGCTTTGAGGGATGGTTATAATTGGCAATGCATTTTGTGGAAAATGTATTTACAATTTCGCTAAGAGGCATGGCTCAGAACAAAACATAGTCCAGTGTCAGTTTTATAAGTACATGTGCTGTACACCCCTCAATATAACCAGTTTTCAAAAACAGTCAAGCAGTATGAGTTTGATTTACCTATCATTAAGATAAACCTCATTTTAATAGATTCTTCATTCTCTCTTAAATTCGTAGATTTGAATTTTAAAAATAACTAATTTTCAGTGTATACTACTCACTCTAATTCATTATCAGAGATTTTCAGCTATTAAAAATGTGTCCTTAAAAAAAAAAAACAGGTCACAAGACATATCCTGTTTGATAATTTGTTGCATAGGGAATAGCATACATCTTAGTTAAAATCATTCCTATACTTGGGCAAAACATTTACCACCACCTATTATGGTCTCCTACGTGCATCCTTGCTGAAACAGTTTAAGTAACTTAATTTTATACCTTCCCCCTCCCCTAGCAGCAGCCCCAGTGTCACCAAACTCTAGTTCCCCTAGTAGAGCCAGCTTTATGAAACGTCTCCTTGATCCAGTTCTTACGTTCGTGACTTCAGAGTAAGAAACTGATTTCAAGATGAATTAAGGAAATGATCATAGAGAATATTTTCAAACCGACGTTTCTCTTTTTTAAAAATGATAGGAAGATTAACTTGTAAAAAAAATGTCCTCTGATGGTAACTGTGGGGAGGGGAGGCCTAGCTAGTTGATTTTTCTCTACCACTGGGCCTGGCAGGGACTTGCCTGCCCTTTACCGGAGTGGTCACCAAGAAAGAAACCGCTTCTACTTGAAAAGGGAAGTGAACATGAGCCATGAGTGAGATTTAAAAGACCCCTGTGCTTGCAGTTAATGCCGTGTGATTATCTGCGCTTCAAAGGGCACAGAAATCTTAAAGGGATTTTTTAGCACCATGTGTAGATATTGTCTTTTGTCCTGCTTTATAAAAAAGCATTGCTATAATGTGTTAGTTGGTTCTCGTATCTCCAAATTACCACCATGGCTAGGCTGTTGATAAAAAGCACTGTTCTGTTCGCTCCATTCTCCAGGGAGAGTCTGTTCTATAGACTTCTGTGAAGCAAGTGGGTTTCTGCTGATAACCAGGTCCAGCTTATTACCAGATTCTGCTATGAGGGGCACGACGAGGCAGCAGTCAAAGTCTCTTGTTCGGACATGATTCACCTGAAAGATCAAGAAGGACCATTTGGAATTATTGCCATAGACAAAGTGATCCCCAAAACCCAGAGTAACACCTCCGCTGCAGTAAGCTCTGGAAGGCACTTAAACAAGCATCCTGTAGAGAGAGGACTACCTCTCTCTAAGGCTGAAATGTGGCTATTGGTTTGCTAATTCTCTGCTGCCACACTACCCAAATGCCAAATCCCCAATCCTTGCCCACTATACCCACATAAGCACCTGCACATATACCCACATAAGCAACCCTTGGGAACAGAACAAAGACATCCCAGAGCCCCATCCTGAGCAGAGGCCCTCAGGGATGGCAGGTGTGAAGTGTTGAATATTATCTCTGGGTTTACTACAGCTGAGGGAAATAAGGCAGAGTGGCTGAGAGATTTGCCTTGGATCAGCAGTTGGTGGTCGAGCTAGGATGTGCTCCTTGGCAGTCTGGCTGATTCTAAAATTCCATCTTGACTCTGACCCTGAACTACCTCTCTTAAAAGTGTGCTCATTCCCCCATCCTTAGATTACCCATGTGCTTGCCTTTCACTTTCCATACTTATATATTCTTTGCCAACACGCTTCTAAATTCGTTGACAGACTGCTTCTAAATGAGGAAGTTTGGAAATCAGTACAGGTTGCTAGTTAGGAGCAGGGTACCCCAAACCCTAGTCAGGTGTCCCAAGATCATTTATCAGTCTGATAAGAATAGGTTGGAATCAGGAAGGTGCACCCAAGTCGAGGTGCCTTAAGCTGATTTATCAGTCTGATGAGAAACAACCATGGGGCCCGGAGGGTGCCCCCCATCCCAAGCCAGTAAAGAGTGGGATGTTCAAAACACTGACACAATAACACAGTTACAGCAACAGACCAAAGCTACTTTCAGGAAGGTAGGCCAGGTGATGTGAGCAAACTCGGTGGTCCTTGGTATTCTAGGAGACACACCCCACCCCTGTGGGCCCAGCCAATCAGCAGAAGACACAATGCGGAGCTACCCAAATGCCAAATCCCCAATCCTTGCCCACTATACCCACATAAGCACCTGCTTCTCGCCCTCTCAGTGGCTACCCACTCAGGTACCATCTCCACTCAGAGAGCTCTCCTGTCCTTCAGTTTGTCTATCAATAAATCTCTTGCTTTTCTGTAACATTGGTCTCGACGTTGAATTCTTTCCTTGCCAAAGACAAGGACCGAGAAAGCGTCCTCCTGGGGTCCTCAGACTCCAGGCATGCTCCCCAAACCCTGATTCAAGACTGATGAGATATGAGGACTGTATAATGAGACCTGGTAGAAGAAGGTACTAGCCCTGTTCCCAAGAAGTTTATGATTGCTGAAGAACATACACAGGAAAACAGATGTTTGCAATCGTAGGTGTTCTTCCAAAGGCAAACGCGTCTAGAAAAGGGAAGGCGCCCATCCTACAAAGGAGAATAGGCGATGAAGGATAGGTGGGTTCTGGTTCGGTAAGACTGAAGAGTTAAATTAATTAAAATTCCACCTGAGGTCTTACCTGCAGGAGTCTGTCATAGGGCTTTAAGCCACCGAGATCTCCTGGGCCAGCTGGGCGAATATTTTTGACATACACGCCTTTCTCTAGCAAGCCATCTGCCACGCTGAACCCGAAGTCCTCCACGTCAGAGCCCTTGTACAAGGTCACCTGGAAAGTGAAGCCACGCAGAGGAGACATTTACTCGGTTGCAGATGTCTGCTTGTGAAGCTAAGAAGCAATCTTTTCAAACTAATTGCAAAAACAATGCATTTGTGATAAGTTAGCGCCCCACAACCCTGCAGCTTTCCCCCTTTCCCTAGAACATCTTTGGATTTGGGCAGTCCCACCTGCAACTGGAAAAAAAGAAAACTGCTTGCGGGGCAGTCCTGTGTTTTTTCAAAATCACAACCAGGAGGTAAATAGTAAGACTTCCCCCCAGGCAGGTTGAGGTCTGTTTCCCTGGAACCACCCCCCTCCCCACCCTGCCATGGTGATGGGAGCAGCCAGCCAGAGGCCACTCCTTGCTGCCCACTCCTGCCTGGTGCTGTGCTGGGTTCAGTGCCCAGCACATCCTCCTCCTCTGAGCAACTACCGTGGCATTTCACTTTGCGAAGGGACTCAGTCAGGTCCTCAGCACTGTGGGCAATAAACAACATAAAAGATCTGAAAGTCCCTGTAACAAGCACCTGGCTCTGACCTCTGTCTCGATGAGCTCCCGGACAAGTCCAGGGTTGGGTTTAACAACTCGACACTTCTAAGCTGCCGACCTCAGCCAGCTCTCTCTGCACCTAAGGCCAACTACTGCCCTTAAAGCAGCTCCAGATCCTCCTTCCTCACCTAACCCTCTGCAAGAGCAGGTCTGAGGTTCTTTCATGAAATCATTTGCATAGCCATCAAATGTTGATGGAGTCCCTACCATATCCTAAGATTAGCTCTGGTGGCGCAGGGGTTAAAGACAGTGCCAACAAGCCATCACCAGCTACTGCAACATGGGTTTGATCCCAGCCAGGGAGCTGACCCACAGGGTGCAGCAGACCTCTCCTGTCTCATCCACTGCTCCCCTCAACAGTATATTTCACTCAGTCTGCCTGTTCTGCTCCCAACTCTATCTGGTGAATCCTCTCACTGTCCCCCCCCCCCCNCACTGCCCCCCCCCCCCCCCACCACACACACACACACACCTCTGGCCTAAACCACAGTCGTTGTATGCATAAATAAATAAATCTTAAAAACAAAACAACCCCTCCCACCCCAAATAAAAGTAATATTCACTGAGCTCACAATGGTGGATACTGCCAGGGGCTTACTGGGCACTTTATGCTCATTTAACTCTGCACTTAAAAGGGATTTAACTCTAGGGTGGACACCATACTTTGACCTTTAGACACCCCCCCTCCCTCTTGCCTCAGGGCCTGGCGGAAATAAGTCAGGCCTCAGCTGCAGATGGCAGGGGCAGGGCCTTGCAAAGCTCCACGGCGCCACCGTGTGGTCATAAGAGGTGATAGCACCTCTGAGCTGAGGAAGTATGGTTCTTGGACGAGGGAGGTACAATGGCAAATCTTCCAGTGGGAGATGAGGATTTCTTGCTTATAAGGCTGGTGGTACTTGAATAAGTAGATTAGGAAGTACAGGAGAGTATTTTCTTTACCAAGTGTGTGAAGCAGATCATACAGGCAGGGAAATGAAAACAGTGGGTTAGAACCTTGCTCAAAGCTAGCAAGCAACAGAGAAGTGGTTCAAAGCCCGTGGTTCTGACTGTCAAGCTTGGATCTCCCCGCGGCACACTGTCTCTTTTCCTAGCATATGGTTGCAGGAAAAAGATTTAATTAAAAAAAAATAAAATGACGATTGGATCCTCCCCCCCAAACAAACAAAAGCAAAAACAAAAACCACCTTGTTGGATGGAGGATAAAGTAGAAAATCTCGAACAGAGGTATCACACGGCCAGCAACAGGAGGTGGGGGTAAAGATGATGAGCATAGTCATTAAACCAGTCTAGAAATGAAAGCTCCTTAGGCGCCAACTGACAGAGCAGGTATCAGACCACTAAGGAAAGTGTCCCGCAGCACAGACCGGAGGTGGGGAAGTGGCGGTGAAGGCCATTGCAGAGAATCACCTGTCCTTACACATCAACCTGGTCATGCCCTACGGGTGTTAATTAAACAATAGGTAACAATTCCACAAAGGAATGAATCCCTCCCCCAAAGAACACTAACGATAATGTAAGTACAATTTCTTCACTGGCAAGATCCTGCTCGCTTGTGTTTGTGTGTGTAAGTTGTTGCCTTTCCTTTTTCACACAATAAACCTGCCCTTTTGGATCTAACTAAGGATGTCTGCCTGGCAGGGAAAGCCACTGCGTGCTGCTGAAAGGGGAGCTCAGAGATGAAACCCAAGGACCCTGTTCTCTGAACTCAACATCCCTCCAAGTCAGCAGAGGAGAACGTGTAGGCCTCTCTATAATTACGATTTTCTCTTAGCCCACAGGACAGGAGCGCTCTGGCCTGTCTCTTAAGATGGGGTGGGAGGCCATTAGAGAAAGCTATTTTTCTTTTTTTTTTTTTTAAAGATTTATTTATTTATGCATACAAGCACTGGGGTACAGGCCAGAGGTGTAGGGGGGTGAGAGGATTCACCACAGA
>JAGFMF010011752.1:5903660-5922199 GCA_019455555.1 Galemys pyrenaicus
CTGCCGCACCATGTGGGTCCCCCCCTGGCCGGCCGCAGGGATCGAACTCGTGCTGCAGTGACTGCGGTTTGCTTCATAGTGCTTTGCTTAACCCACTGCACCACCAGGGAGGCCCTTTGCAGGGTGTATTCTATGCTGACCAAAGGAAGCCCTGGAGAACCTGGACTATGAACTCAATGCTAGATTTTTCTGTTCAAAAAGAGCCAATGAGCCATTTAAAACACTGCAGGCAAGGACACAACTCTATAGCTCAGTTCAATGTTAACTATTTGTCAGCATGTGCTGGGACTGCTTCAAGCCCCCCTGAGAACAGAACAGAGGGATTAACAGGAGACAGAGGGGTTCACCATGATGCAAGCTGAGCCTTGTTTTGTATTTCTAAGTGAGTCTATCCACATGCCTGAAAAATGTCCTTGAGGCAAAGGTCAGAAACCTAATGCTTTGTTTTCAGTTTTGACACATGTGAGTAATTTTAGCAGCAGTTAACATCCTTACTTGATTTTGAGGGCAATTATATCTACTATCTTGAGCAAGTCAAGCAAGTGACAGCCGTTCCAAGCAGCTCTTCCTAAGGAGGCCCTGGCAGCTCTCTTATGGCCCAGCCTCATGTCTGATGACCTTAAAGATCCAAACAACACCTGCTTCAGAGACGGTGCTGGTTTCTCCACAACTCAGTAGGCACTTGAGTTTATTCTCACAGACACCACTGGGGAGGGCTGTTCCTTTTTTTTCTTTAAAAATTTATTTATTTATGCATATAAGAGCTGGGGTATAGGCCAGCGGCATGGGGGACGGGAGTGGTAAGAGGATTCATCAGAGACAGAGTGGGGAGCAGATCTACTGAAGCACACTGCTGAGGGGAACAGCAGGCGAGGCAGGAGAGGTCTGCTGTGCCATGTGGAACCCTCCCTGGCTGGGTATCGAACTTGCGCTGCAGTGGCTGAGGAAGCCCACAGTGTGGCGCTCGAGCCCTTGCGCCACCAGTGGGGCCCAGGGATCCCTTTAAATTTGACAATGGAAGTCATTTTGGTTTTTAAGACCAGCCCTAGACTACCTGTGGGGCTGGAAGGGGAAAATAAAACATAGCCTTCCCAGCTGCATTCTTCCAGCCATCTCAGTTTATGCCACTCACACTGATGTGTGTCAAGATAAAGTGGGTCAGGAAAGGCAGCTGCTTCCCTCCTGTCTGGGGAGTCTCTCCTTGGCAAGGGAGAGGAAGGGACAGCTGCTTCCCTGTTGCCTCCTGCTGCTCCCTGGCAAGTGTGTGGGCACCACGGACTTGAGGAATGAAAGCTCGACAGCAGTCGGTAGCTTGGATTTGGGCTGTAAGTCTGAGCAATCTGGGTTGACTTGGCCCTTCAGATGCCAAGTCCCTACCAAAGAAGAGACATGGGTTTTAAGATCTGTGACAGATTCATGTGTTGCTTTCTGAGTTCAGCCCAGAGGATGTTCACATCTTTCATTTCACATCATACCAAAAAGGAGCATTCCATCGTTCTCCAAATTCTCTAACCATGGAGAACTTTGGGCGTCTGAGGGTCACCAATTATTGTCAGCTCTGTGAGGGCTCAGTCCTTTTGCCCCAGCCACCAGGCTGTTAGACCGCTGTGGCAGACTCTCAGCTCCAGGGGCTTTGCTTGCACAGCCCGCTGGTCACTCTCGGCACCTGCCCCTCTCTGTTCCCACCTCTGTTCCTCTACAACCAGGTCAGCGCTAGCCTGGCTCCCTCCACCCCGTAAACTCCCCCTTGCACTGACTGACCTCCATTCTCCTGGGGCCTGTGAGGGCATCCCTGCTTCAGGGCCACCTGCATCTCTACATGGGAGTTGACCTCCACCCAGACTGTGGGATTTCGGAGCGAGGTTCCTGTCATTCAGGAAGGAAGACCACCAACACAGCTGCCCAGCCGCCCACGGCACTGAGTGCTTGCTGGCAGTCTGCATTATGTCTCCTCATTCCAAGGAGGGCTGTGGTCCGACACTACAAAGATCCTCTAACCAGGGAAGAGCTCTGTACCTCAACTAAGGGAAGGAAAGACAAGCTGGACCATCATGGATCCATTAGCAGGTGGCCTTGCCAATGTGGCCAAGCCCTGCCAGACACTGCTATGGCAGGACAGGGGTGAGGACGGTGGAGAAGTAGCCTCTGCGAGGACCTGGACGTTTGGCTGACAGTGACTCTCAGACAGCTACACTGTAAGTGAAAGCCCCACAGCTTATACGGACACATATTTGATCAGAAAGAACACACATAAAGATGAAAGAAGAGATCAATGAAAGAAATCAGGAAGAGATGGATAGCCCCAAGGTCAGAACTAAATCTTAGGGAAGCAGGAACATTTCTGAAGAGAGTGAAGAGAGGTGATGGTGGGCCCCTTACGGACGTGATAAGGGGGATGAACAAAGTGAGGAGAAAGGCACTAGGACTCTAACAAGCCTGCCCAAGGGCATCTGAGCCTAGGAAACTGCAATTCTGTTTAACTTGCGTTTTCTATTGCTTGGGGCTCGGGCTCTGCAAAGGTGCAAGGCAACTAATAGAAAAATGAGAAGATGCAAATGAGTTGTCTATTAGAGATGAAAATGACTTCCGTCCATTAGAAAAGATAACCCCAAAGGGTTTCTTTTATTTCCCTATAAATCACTGCACAACTTTAATTCTAACTTGGAAATCTTATTCTGGCACTTTCCTCCCCACTGATTGAGATATATAGAAAGTCTTTTTATTCCCCTCTGAATAAGCCTTGTCATCTTGCTGTCATTCATCCCTCATTAACGAGAGATCTTTTTTTGACACGAGCCAATCATTTCTAGAAGAATTATGGTGTTTTTTTTTTAAATTTTGAGAAGTATGTTTTAGCAGAATCACAGATGAGGAAGCTGATGCACTCTGAAGACTGTCAGGCTTGATGCCATTACTTATTTAAAATTTACAACCCAAACCCCAGCCACTGTACCAAACATGTTCCCTACAATGTCCTGACTGCTAGCCATCTCTGGTTTTACAGGGAAAGAATATGCTCATCAGACTGATGCAGTTACTAGTAAACTAGACTCATGTACATTTCCCTCTGTTAACAGACTGTCATTCTGGTTACATCTCCATCTCTGGAGTCTCTAAGACAGTCAACGGGAACGCTGAGGAGAATCTGCATCTCTGGGTTTCTGCCACTGTATGATCGAGGAAAGACTGGATTATGGGGATTTCACCGGGAAAGATGGTATTTGTGAAGTCTCCATTCCTGATAAAAGGTAATCCATGCCTTTCTTTGCTAAATGAGCAAACCCAGAGGATGACATGGTTATGACAAACTGTTCTCATGAAATTCAGACAGCAAAGCCTGTGTTCTCTCAATTCATCACTCCTCACTTGAGGAAAGAGAAGTTGGATCTAGCAAAGATTGATAGACAAAAATAAAAAGTTCATATATTCAGTTTGTTCTTTTAGCTTTTGGTGACTTCCATTGTGAGCGAATTCTACACTAGCTATTTGGAGGGCTGGGCATGGCAATAAGGACTCATTTGTCCTTGAGCACTAGCTCTAAGTATCTGGCAAATAAAGAAACATGGGCCCAAATGACATATGTATTTCCTTTTGTTATTTCCTCTGAGGGCTGAGCTTGTTCCTGACTTGGGGAGAATACTGCAAAAGCAGCGAGTGTTAAATACCAAAAATGATACTCCTTTCACAGAGTAAAGCAAGTTTATTATATCAAGAACAAACGTGCCCTCGCAAAACACTCAAATAGCTTGAAAATGATAGTGAACTTGGCTGGGGGAAAAGTTGATGGTAGCAAAAGCAGTTATGAGTAAAAAAGGGATTTATAGGTGACTCAAATATTCAAGGTCATGCCACTAGTGGCCATTAAAAAAAGAAGAAGCTGGAAATTATTTTTAAGACCCATCTGTGAAAAGGTACATGAAAATAGTTGTATGCAATTAAGAAGTATAACTATTGAAAAATTCCCGTCATAGGGCAAAAGGAAATATCAATAAGCTTATTTTTTTTTTTAAAAAAAGGCCAAATGTTCCAATTACAACATTCTTTTTCCTTAGAGTGTACAAAGAAGTGAAGCTAGAATTCATTTGAGAAATAGATTAAGTGGACACCAAAGGATATTTAAGCTTCAGAAGGGAAAGAGGGTTATCAATGAACTGTAGCTAAAATCACAGACTACTTATCTGCAAAGAGAGAGAATCTGCAATAAGTTAGAGTAGAAACCAGAATTCATTTTAAAGATAGAACCCAGAAGCTCCAGGGCCAAAGATATCACCTCATTTCCTCCTTCCCCTGCCACCCAGCTGTTGCCTATGATTTCACTGAAACAGAATAATCCCCACAGAGAGCAGACCCCGAGGCAGCAAGTGCTTCTCAATCTTTAGGGCACACAAGAATCCATTGAAGGGATTCCTAAAGTGTGGATTCTGGACCTGTACTCCCCCAAAAATGCGGCCTCTTGTCAGAGGGGTTTAGGAACCTGAGTTCCAACAAGTTCCCCATGTGATGAGGGGAGAGTCATCAGCAGTTCTCATGCCTAACTGCCGTGTGCAGCTGTAGTCAGAAAACCTTTGGTGGAAATCCACTATTAAATCTCAAAATCAGCTTAACGTGATCACATAGAAAAGAAACAAACAAAAAATTCAAACAAAAAAATTGAAAATTTTTTGTGTACTTTTTCAATTCATCCACACATGAGTGTGGGTATGTGTTGACATAGAAGATAAAATGTATTTTGACCTGTGCATCTCAGCTAAGATCATTCAAAAGGCAGTAGTATAAGGGAACATGAGTATCACTTCCTTGTGACCCCCTCACTGTCCTCCCAAGCTCACCACAAAGTTCCAGTCATGCCTCCAGTTCCCCCGTCCACACAGACAAGAAAGGAAGTGAAACTGTTAGAAGACCAGTAAAGAGCACACTGAGCCAGTGACTGCGTCCTGAATGAACGACCCCCCCGACTTCCTGGGCACCTCTGTCTCCATGCTGATGAGATCTTGGGGAGCCAAGGATTACAACTCCCAGTATCAGAACCTGACTTCCTGAACAGAAGGTCACTGGGAACGACAAATGGAGTTAATATATAATTGATTTATATATATGTTACATATATATTATATATATTTATTATTATATATAATTGGTTTATAATTGAACATTTTCCCTGTTCTTACTCTCTTGTTTCTGCAGCCCCAACTTTCCTGAAAGGATCACGTGGGCGAGGGACATGTGGAGCGGCTGCTGTTAGTCCTTAGCAAAGAAGACGACAGCCATTATCTTGCCTTCATGACGGGTATGCGGTCTATTTTGCATTCTCTATTTCCTTCTGCTTCAGCTCTCTGAAAGCTGCCTAACCCCCTTTCTTGTGGTTCTTTGCCAGAAGGTGCCTGTGGCGGGAGAAAAAGCGGCACAGGAGCAGGTTCTGGATGGTTCTCGGCAGATGGGTCAAGGAAGGAGAGTCTTGGAGCCCTCGGTGGCTTTTCATGCTTTTATTGTCAGCGGTGGCCAGGTACATGGCAGGCATGGGTGCCGGGGGGCCAGGAGGCTGGCAGGCCTCCCAGCCCCCGGTGCATCTCACCCTCTCGGCTGCTTTCTTCTCTCTCTGCTGCTGCTGCTGCTCATGTTGGTCAGTACTGTCGGTCCTGTTAGTTCTGGCGTCCTCATGACACTGCCCATTTAAGCCTGTGTCCAACTCAGGTGCGCCCACTTGCGCATGCCCACCCTGGAATGCTCGCAGCACCGCAGGTGTCCATCATCACAGTGGTGGGAGGGTGGAAAGACCTGATTTCTCTAACCCTACAGTGCCTTAGACTTATGGCAGGCTTTCAGGCCTCAGCTAACCTGCTTTGAGTCCAGCCTATATGGCTGGTATTTTCCCATGAGGGTGCTGGGTTAGAGAAATCAGGTCTTTCCACCCTCCCACCACTGTGATGATGGACACCTGCGGTGCTGCGAGCATTCCAGGGTGGGCATGCGCAAGTGGGCGCACTCAGGTGGGGAGTTGGACACGGGCTTAAATGAGCGGCCTCATGAGGACACCAGAACCGACAGGACCAACAGTACTGACCAACGCGAGCAGCAGCAGTGAAAGAAGCAGCCGAGAGGGTGACATGTGCTGGGGGCTGGGAGGCCTGCCAGCCTCCCAGCCCCCCGGCACCCCTGCCTGCCATGTACCTGGCCACCTCTACTAATAAAAGCATGAAAAGCCACCGAGGGCTCCAAGACTCCTTCCTTGACCCGTCTGCCCAGAACCATCCTGAACCTTGCTCCTGTGCCGCCTTCCTGCCGCTACAGTTATATATAAAATAAAAAATAAAACAAAAACCCACAAGTCACTGCGCCTCCTCAGCGACAGGTAATCCCGGGGTCCCAAAGACACCCCCATGCGAGAGACAACACCATCACCAGACCTCCTCTGAGCACACTGACTATTCTGATGAGCATTTCTCCTGTCAAGAACTTGGAAATTAGATGTGTTCAACAGCAAACTTAAAAAAAGAAAAGGCACTAAGCTATGAGCACAAAACACTCCAGGAATTTCATGTGGTCAGGCTGCAGGTTTCTCGGCTACCTTTTCACTTAACCACATCACTTCTGGCATCCTATAAAGAGTGCACGTCATCCACTTTGGAGAGTCTTATTTTGTTTGGGATCAGTAGAGAAGAAAAGTGAAGCTCCACATGAAATGCACTTATTGCCACCGTTGCGGTGTGTCTTTGATCCCAGGCCTCCCACTTCATACACCGCCACACGGATGCTCTGTGTCTACCTACTGGCTCGTGTGCTGGTGAAGAGATGATGCCCTTTTCCTCAAACAAGATCTGTCTTCAGCAGTCACTTTTTAAGCCTTAGCTATAGCAACTTGCACATCCAGTTCCCCCTCATTGTCTTTTCTAAATGCTCTCAGAATGGGGAAGCAGGTTTTTTTCATTGCTGTGCTCTCAATAATCTGCCTTTGAGGAGACTGCTTCACTCCAGAAGAAATAACTCTATTTTTTATTTCTCTATCCTGTAGTGACATGGACACTAAGTATCCTCTAAGAAGGGTAATTGTAAGGGCTACAACTAAAAAACAGCACATAGTAGGCACTCAATACATGTTGGTATCTTTTCCTTTGGTGCTGAAGGAGGGTAGGTAACCAAGCATGCTCTTCTCTACCTGGACAGTAGAATTTTGGAGACAAGGGAAGGCAGCAGTCCCAGACACCATGGGGATTCAGGAAGGGCCAGACTGCTTGTGTAACAGAATTAGCATTGACTATGCAGCTTCTGTGTTAATCACGGGAGTCTTTAGAGCTACCTAATTGTATTTGTCATATTAGGATATGTGACGGGAATGAGGGCTGGTGTTTATCAAACAGACATAGCAATTCAGGGTAACTAGCTAAACAAGCTAATTTGTGGCATGCGCTAAACCTGGGTCACCATCCTAAAATGTCAGAAACTTCACGGCTGTTCTATTAAGTCTACAATTCCTCTTAACACACAGGTACCGATTCTAGTCTTTTCTCACGATCGAGTCCCTCAACACAATCACAGTTTTTGACATCCCTTTGCACGCGCATTTTCTGTGGATGAAATGCCCTCCCAGCTTTTAAATCTTCCCACAGAGTCAACACCTCCTTCTAGAAAGCCTTTTCTTTATCATCTCTAATGGGTTAGGGTCTACCCTTGGTCTCCCAAAGCAGCCCATTTCTGCCTCTGTTATTTTCCTTATCCTACTATCACAGTCCCACTGTTCCCAGAGTGTCTCTCCGGGAGACAGTGCTCCCTGGCTTCACAGTAGCCTTTAAGTAAGTGAAGGCACAACATCTGTGTTAAATGAATACATGAGTGAGTGGTGAGAATAAACCCAGGACTGGAACACAAAGTTCAGAACCCAGCTTCCTATATAATCCTGTCTTTCATAAAGTCCTCTGTCCGTTGCCAAATAAAGAGCTAGTTTTAATAAGTGACTAGGAAAACTTGAGTCTTTACAAGAATAAAGGAGTAGCTGGTCTGTTGTCTCTTCAACCTGCCATTTATTTGCACTTCTGAATAAGACAAAAGACTAATTTTTAGTTAATATTATTATTAACTACTGAGAGTCTGGGCTCTCAAGAAAAAAATGAGCTTGTTATTATATCATTACATCCTTATTCACTGACTGAAAACAAAGCACTGGCTCCAAAAAAGATCGCCACATACCTCTCCCTGCTACTACCCTCCTTGACCCAAGTTCTGTAAACACTATCACTGACATATACCTTGTTTAAACCCCGTCAGGAGCCCTGCAGTTCTGCTTTGTGCAATATTGCATTTTCTTCCATGAAGCTATCGTAGGAAGAGATGGAACATAATGAGAGCTTACCCTGTTCTGAACCACAATATCAAAATTAAGTCTCAAAGAGAACTCTGTGTCCTGAATAATATAACCATCTACTGCTAAGTCTGCAATTAAGATTTAAACCTTCCCACCCACAGTAAGGCGGAAAGCCCTTTGCAGTGACATTACGGGGCCGTGACACTTACAAAATCCTCCCCCTTACAATGAGGTTGAAATAACAAACCAGTTCCTGAAATCTCTACGCAAAAGTGGAGCCTCAAATTTTTATAAGAAAAGTCTGGCCATAAGTATATTTGTGATCAATTTGTTACTTGTAAAACAATTTCCTTGGTTTAGGGTGGCCGCCAAAAGATTGAAGAATAAAGTTTCTGATGGTTTGCCTTTAAGCTCTGGTTTTCTCCTTGGCTGAGCTCACACAGAGAGTCACCACTGGCTAACAAGAGGGTGCGCTTGCTTACCCACGTGACCCTACGCAAGGGAGGGATGCTTTCTGACCTTGTGCAGCTCTACAGGCGTTGGTAACATGATCTCCTTTATTTCTTGTTTCATTTTTCTCAGGGTGACGGATTTCCTGCCCACATCCGAGGGCAGGGTGTTGCTCCGCGTTGTCTGACTGTAGTGTGGTCGAGAGCTGCCCCGTTCCTGGAAGCTGGCCTGTCGCCCCAGCTGACTGCGAGGTGTTGGGGCCTCATGATTCAAACTCATCGTGCTCCCCGACATAATTGTTGCCTGTGGCATTGACAATTTTCAAAAACAGTTAAACCATGGACTGAGAAAAGGGTTTGGTTGCTCAACATTAAGCACATTTCTCCTTTTGCCCAGTCAAAATACAGTCTCTTCAGGGCATAAACAAAGGCTGGAGAATGGACACACTAATTGAACTATGAAAGTCTAGGAAAATGCTTTGCAATTGACATTTACAATGTGCATCTTAAATCCAATTTAAGTACTTAAGCCATTCAGTTTATTTAATCAAATACCACTCCTGGCAGTTTTGAGGCAAATTGAAAAGTGCTAACATTTGCTTCCTGCAAACTACATTTTAAGCATTAACTTTCCACCAAGCGGACTCAACAGATGGGATTCAGGAGGCCCCTCCAATATATCTTACAGAAATAAACTGAGATCTTCTCAGTGGGGACCAGGCTGTTTCCAGTCCCAACTGGAGGTAACAGTTGGCTGAAAAGAAGGACTAGTGATACGAAAGCAAGGGCTTCTGCCCACGTCCCCTGCCAGCGCGGGTATACTGTCTTTCCGTGGCCAAGTGGCCTGCCCCAGAATTTTGTGGAACAGCTTGGCCTCCACAATACAGGTGCAGGTCAGCATTTCTCAGAGAAATAGCCTGTGAGTAGAGTTAAGTTCTTCCAGATCAGATGAAGAGGAATCATTTATTACACTAGTTGACTCAACCCTTTGCTCAAAAGCTGTGAGACTAGGAGTAGATTTTACCAGTGAATTGGGAAAGTGTGCTCAGCTTCAATAACTCTTGAGCAAGATTAGATTCTAAATATGAATGAGTGTCAGAAGTGGATTTGAAACTAGTGTGATTTGGGGGATGTTCATTTCTCATCATTAGAGGTTGCTAGACTTGAAAATAGGGTGGCAGCCAGCTGTGCACTCTGCTATGATGGTTATATGAAGGAAAACTAGCAATCAGAGGCTCTATCTGAAATCATGGCACTAAAATGCAAGTTCTATTGTTTATGCCTTGTTGTTGGTTACAACGTGACTCAGTGGTTTACATTAATAACAATGCTAAAAACAACAGAAGCATAATTTATTGAGTCTTTTGAATGTATTCACCCATTCAACCATGTGGTGAAGTAGAACTGTTGTCCCTCTTAATGTACAGGTGACAAAACTGAGCCACAAAAGGTCTGATTGACCCAAGGTCACCCACGTAGTAAATAAGCCAAGGGCACCATCTAAAATTATTGACAAGGAGGAAAACAGCAACTGGCAAAACCTCATTTGTTATCTTGCTAAGATTTTATAATTCTAAGATTCACCTGGTCTTCAGCTCTACACACACCACTAACAAGATCTTTGAATGACAGCCAAGTATGGGAGCAAATGTAGATATAGCTACAATTCTGTTGAAAAAAAAAAAACAAAAACAACAAAATAAGTAAACTTACTAATAATACTCTGACTAGATCAGTTATCTCATGGATACTTTTAAAAAAAAAAAGGAAATCAAAATAAATTATTGTTCATTGAACACTGACAAATGATAAGCATTACATATATGGGTGTCTATAAAATATCAATGCTATTATAACCAGATGGGGTAAACATTATAATTATCACATCACTCCATTTCAGTGAAGGCAAGGGATGCCTGGGTAGGTTAAGCAACCTTAGTAATCTGACTCCAGAACCTTTATTCTTGACGAGGGTATATTGCTTTTCAGTCAAGTATTTTGTCAAAACAGAAAAATGACTTTTTAGTACATAACCCACACCACCCCCCCAAGTGTTTAAGCCAGTGTGAAGTCTCCATATCATGGCTTATTTCAGGGGGGAAAAAAACTTTTAAAAGTGGGCACCTTTGATTACTAGCTTTGTTGGTGACATGGAGCATCCTTTTATAGCACCATAAATCATTTCTTAGTTTAATCTAATATCATGGACAGGGCCAGTTTTCTTACTGCAGTGACCATCTATTTATTGTTTTCATCTCATCAGACTACTTACTTGCTTTGTTAACATCTATTTTTTATATTCATTTTTAAAAATGAGAACCGCAGGAAACATATTGGAAGAAAAATGTTTAACTATTACAGCTGGGAGACAACTGTCTGCTCTGGTAAGCCTCAGCCACACCAGAAGTTATACAACTGATCTAGAAAGGGTTCTGATCGAAGAAATGATGTATCATCTATAGTCTTTAATTAAAGTTTCAAAGCACAATCTGGCTGATCTAAGAGAACTCCAACTGAATTAGTGACATCTGTGAAGGAACGTGAAAATTAACATTAGAAAATGTAAAAGCTAGAAAAGTAAAAAAATAGCTATTTTAACTTATCTAGGACTTGTTTTTGCTTCGAGTATGTATTGCCTATTTGCTTTTGGAAGAACTCACAATTTACAGTTATATTTTATATCCACAGTTATATTTTCTCTTTCAAGATAACTTATACTATAAGGGATATGTTTAAGAGTTCTCCGATGTTTAGTTAAGCCTTCCTTTGTTATAATAATAAAAATAATTATAGCAAAGTTCATTCATCAAAAATGAAAAAAATAATTTTGACTGAATATTTACTAAGTAACAAGTTGTGTTAAGTACCATATAAACGTTACTCATTAGCATTTCCATAATTTACAGTAGTACCTGATAAGAGAGATTAAATAACTTGTTGCATGTCTTAATTTGAATTTTTCTCTTTTGTTAAAACTCACTTTTCAGTGCTAAAGTAGAATCTAAATTATTTCTAACAATGGGGAATATGACTAGTATAATTTTCATTTCCATTTCAATTGTAATAATTTTCATCTTAGCTAATTCTCTAAATTTATTTCAGTTATAGTATGCTTTAACTTTTAATACTGATGTAACTTTCATAGGGCTAAACCTCACCCCAATAATACTTCTTGATGGTAGCATTTGCAATCAAAGGATTAGAGTTCATTTAGATTTGCCATTATGGATGGATTTGCCATTCACTCTTCTTAGTTCAGGCTTTAATTTCTCTTTCGCTTATAAATTCAACCTGTTTCCTTCCTCAATTTATAATCATAAGGGTTACCCCTACCTAAAGCTGTTAGAGAAAACTAATATATTCTGGTACAATGTAACTCCTGTGCTGATGGATTCTGTTTTCATTAGATAATTCAATTTCTGGATGAAAGCACAACCTCATTGTGTTACTTTTTACATCACCTTCATTTTACCTAATATAAAAAGAAGTCGTTAAAAGAATAACTGCACCTTCAAAAAAGAAGTGTCAAATGTGTCAAATGCAAAATGAAAAAGGCATCTGAGCCAAAATCTACTTCCAAAAGCAACAATATGTTCAAAACTTGTGAACTTAGTTCACTGTTCCATTTTGGGCCCCTTCTGCTGGTTATTCTACATACAGGAAGTGGTAAAAGTTTAAATAAGCCAATGCTATTTAAGCATTCTACTCTTTTGGAAAGTTGTACAGAAAGGAATCAATTACTAACATTTTAATATTTTTTTTAAAGAAATATCCATCTCCAGGTCCTTTCCCTGTGCTCTGAAGCAGAAATTCATGCCAGGTAATACTGTGATGTTTACAAGTTCAAACTAAGAGTATTCTTTAGAGTTCTCTTTGCAGACCCACAAACATTAGAATCACATAAAGTATCCACACATGCAATCGAGAAGCAAAACAATATAAAGATGAGTAATCATTTTTGAATCGCAAGTTTCACCCAGTGATGCCATTCACATTCCTTATGGTGACTTGGGGACCTCATATGACATCAAAATAAAAATGAGACTTTTGCCATTTTATTTTTTACAGCTCAGAAAATTTAAAAGAACATAAAAGGAAACAGTCCAGGACTTCCTAGGCCAAAGTGTGAGCACCATCAGCAAATTTATGGCTTTGATCAAAGAACTCCCCAGGAGCTCAGCTATTACCCTCCAGTTCACCGCAATGTCTTAAATTCACACTAAGTTAATACAGAATCGGGATTTGCAATTAACAGCAAAATACTGTGTAATACTTCGGCTGCTTATTAAACAGTCGTCTTTTTCACCGTTGTCCTCTACATTAAGGGCAAAACAAAATAAAATTTCCTCTTATGTTCCTCTTAACAATCAAATTAATTTCTATACCAGGTACAAATGAAAACATGCCAAAGAAACCTTTCTAAAGCAAGAAAGAGAATGAGATGTGCCGCTGCTGGGAGACTTAGCTGGCTCCTTAGCAATCTGGTGGGACACAGATACAGTCAGGGTTAGCAGGGAGCAATGGCAGAAGCCACAAGTCAGTAAGCTTGGGGTGGGAGGGGTGGCAATGGGGAAATAAATACTTTCAACTGCATCGTATAAAATCAAATTGCTGTCCAGAGGCAAGGGGGCAGGGAAGGCAGCTTCACAAGCAAAAATATAAACAGAAAGGGTAGCTACCAAGAGAGTCATGTTTCTCAAAGACACACGCCTGTCAGCTTTCTCCTGTGGAAAGGGGTTAAAGCTTTTAAATGAACTGGTGTGATAAGTGCAAACTCAAAAGGACCAAAAACATGAATGTAGAAACAATGAAAGTAAGTAGCGGGAGCGAGGCTACCTCAAGTTCTCGCAGAATTCCTGATTGTCCACAGGTCTCTAAATCCTCCAGTGCTTGAGACCAGAAATTCTCCTCTTGCTCGGCGTCCGTACCATCAGTGGCCCCAACAAAACTGTCATCAGAAGCACAATCTGGGTTAGGAACAGGCCTGACATTTTTTTTTTCTTGTGTCTAGAATCTTTCTCTTTCATCTTGTGCAAAAAAATGGCAAGTTTAATTTGGACCTGTCTTTCCTTCTGTGATTTCCAAGCGAGACCAGCTCCAAGGTAAGAATGCTTGAAGAAACTCAGGGGGTAGAAGGGGAAGCAGAAAGCTGGGCTCACTAACCGCATTCCTGAGCTTTCCCAGTTGCTGCTGAGAGACTGTCAGCAACGCATCTACGTAGGAAGATCTCTCAGCTGCCGCATGGACAAGGAAAGGTGAATCAAACTTTTCTCGAGAGAAAAAGATGTGTTTTCCCACTTAATATAAGCATCAACATAGATCAGTGAAGCGCTTTTGCTTTTAATGAATTTCCCTAAAATATTTTGGAAAGGAACGAAATGCTAAAATACACCTGTTACAAATCTGCATCCTTTTATTTTTTAAATGTAAGTTAATGTGAAACTACCTTTCAGATAAACAAAATGGAATTAGAGGGTTTATAGCAGCTGATTTCTCCCTTGTGCTACTGTTTTCACAGGGAACACCTGGCTCTGTCCTCTGTGTGTGTGTGTGTGTTGGGAGGGGGGTGCAGGCAGGCTTCTGCCGGGCAGGCACAGGTTCTAGGATCCTGCTATAGGGCTGCACGGAAGAGTAAGATGGCTTCAAGAAGGCAACGCTGGCACCGTGTGCCTTGGGAAGTAGAACGGTTCAGATCTGGCCCCTAAGGCCCCAGAGCAGTTTGGAGAGGGCGGTGGCTGGTGAGAGCTTACCCGCTCACTGTGGACCGGTCCCACTCTTCATTACTCAGCCCCACATCTGGGTAAGTCTGGCTTCGAGGCTTAGCGACTGGGGACAAGCTGCCTCTCTGCTTAGGACTCCTCCAGTCATAGGTGTTGTAGTTGTAACCTGAGGCCTGGAAGCTAGTGCCTGCAACAAAAAACAGGGGGTTATATTCTGTTTCTGAGAACATCTGCAAAACGGTTTGTGCAGTAACTTGTTTTTCCTGGGGTTTCTCTTGGTTTGTTTGAGGGGGCTGCCCTGAACTGATCTTGGGTCGTAAAGTCATCGTGATGATGTGTCCTACGTGCAGAACACATTCACGTGTATACCACATTACTGCCACAGATCTGAACAGCGCTGAGGTCAGACCCTGGACTGTAGGTCCGAGAGGGAGGGGCCCAGAGCTGCGCCTGCATTTTCCATATTTGGGAGGTACTGTCCTCTTTCATTTGCATAGGGAAGCTGGGCCAGGAGCTACACGCACAAGACCTGTACCCGATGCTTTTCAGAGCAAGCTGTGAAAATCTCCATGCTACATTTCATTTACAGATAGCCCAGTGTCCACCTCCAGGTGGATGCCTCCCAGTCTCTTGGCTGTGGGGTTTCCCACCAGATGTGGGCGAAACCCTCAGGAGTGTCCAAGGGGCTGTGCAGGTCTGCATGGAGCTTGGATACAGCGCCGGGGGGCCCCCAATGTTGGGGGTGGGTCTGAAGATGACTTTATCCAATGAGAAGCAGCACTCTAGTGATATGGGGGAGGGGGTTGAAAACTACAAGAGTGAGCACAGAGTGGGTATTTACTGTGTACTCAGAACTTCATTAAGAGCTTTACTTGAGTCAGCTAATTTCTTCTTCATAACTGTCTTTGAAGATAGATACTACCATTTGCATTTCATAGATGAGGATACGAAAGGCTTAAATCAATGGCTCAAGGACCTGAGGATATCTGCAAACTCCCCTGGGAGTTTCCATCACAGCTGGAGGAAGTGAAGTTTCGGAGCTCAAGTTCTACCACCCTCTGACCTGACTGAGAAGGCACCAGGGTCTGGGGTCTGCCCATTCTCCCTCCTCACTTCCCCTTTTCTAATGGCTTTTCTGCCATTTTACAAATGAAAGGCACATTTTACATCTATCTCAAACCATGGAGGGACCTTGGCTCTGGGATATAAAAACTCCCAGGAGCCAAACGAAGGGAGAACTTGGGAGAAGCACGCTCTGGGCCAGGCCCATCAGGAGCAGTGCTGCATTTTAGCCATTCAAGACCAGGCGCCTTCCCGCTCTCATCCGCACTGCAGATTCAGACGTGCTGTGTTGGGGTTGGGAGGCGGGCACTTAGTTTTATTTGCGTTGCAAAATGAAAACTGGTTTCCTTTCTGGGAGTTAAGTCTGATTAACTTGATGGGTGAGACTGAAGAATAGCTTTGGCAATCAGGTTATATAATGGATATTTTTCATGACTATGAACTGAATTTGTAGCTCCAAGATTCATTCATATTCTCTCTATCTTACTCTGTCTCTGTCTCTGTCTCTCTCTCACACACACACTTTACAATAAACTGATTGCAAGTGTTTCCATTTGTAATGGTTTATGCGATTTTTCAAAATTCCTTTAGGGGAATTTTGCCAGACACAGGTTCATTTACCACTTCAGGTTGCTGTGACCCATTATGAATTGTTGTGTGTGTGTATGTGCAGTGTATGTATTTATATGTGTGCACTGGTTTGCAATATATTATTTCTTGCTGTGTTTAGAAACACTTACTGTAACAAATGGGCAGAGCCCCCTGCATTCCCCCATCATGTAAGATGACTGTTTCCACGCATCCCAGTTTTCTCCTCCCCATTCCATGTCCCTCCATTGACTAGATCCTGTCCTCCATTGACTAGATCCTTCATTATTAGTTGAAACCCAGGGGAAGCAGATGTTAAAGGATAAAGCTCTCTGATCAAAAGGGTTTAATCCCTGGGGTTCAAAGTTGGATGAAAGTTCAGCCACCTGATAGGAACCCTCTGTGAAACTTCTGTGAGAACACCAAGGATTAAAAGCTAGAGGAGATATTTACAGGTCAATATCTCATTTTCTCTCTGCAGAAGTGGGGCTACCTAACTGGGAAGAAGTCTTCTGTGGTGAATGTGTGGTTTCATGTCTCAGTTCTGAGGGAAGGAACACTCTCTCTTCTTAAAGGGGGCTGATTGGGTAACACTGGGTTTCTCCCAGCTCCCTCTGACAGGTCATCCATTTTCTCCTTCCAAACCAAATAAAGCAATCCCCCAGAAATGTGAAGTCTCATGTTTTGATATAAAGAGTCAGGGGAAGCCTGCTCTTCATTTCTCTTAAGAACCAAATGCTAAATGGTGGTGTCCTCTTGGGAGTATCCTTTTCTGATAAGTATTAACCCACATGACCATTCAGTTCCCTAGGGAAATTCCAATGTGTTTTAGACTGTGCAGATTAACCTTCTGATTTTCCCTTCAACTGCTGTTTGTAAGTAGTTCTTGGAGATGTAGCAGATGCACAGCATCATTACCAGGAAATGCTGCCCTTGAAAGGCGTCTCTGTCTACAGCAAGGACGCCTTGTCTCAACAAACACGATTAAATGATGGTGCAGGACAACGAAGTAGGGCAAAGGAAGGGTTAACATTGAAATCGTGGCTTAGGAATAGAACTCAAAATGTTTGGGGTAGGTTACAGAATCAGGAAACCTGGCTCTGGTCCTGTTTCCCTCTGATTTAAGTCACTGTACCAGCAGGGCTTTCAGTCTGTTTAGCTGAGCCAAACCCAACTGAGTGGGTGATGGTTTGACACAGAGATCTGATTTCCTCCTCATTTAAGTCCCAACGTTCAGACTCGGCTTAGGGGTGGGGAAATGATCCCGATTCTGGCTGTCGGTTCAATTCAGCTTTTACAGAGAAAAAAATACTGATATGTTAATCCATGGCTGACTCCAATTTCTACTTCTCAAAGGATTTGAAATTGATAAAGGGGTGAATTAACATTTGAAAACCTCTAGTGCTCTCAAGGTACTGAAGACCAAAGCTTTCTAAAGAGTTGTGTGAAGTTAAGGATGTACAGAATAAAAAGTGCTGGCAGGAAGTGGCAGGACTAGCGCTAACATAGTTGGGGACTAGAGTACAAAGTATTCTGTTTTAAACTATGGGCCTTTGACTTTATCTTGTAAAAGAGAGAACCGTCAAGAGAGTTCTTAAGGGAGTGCAATATTAGATTTACTTTTTCTAATGATCCTTGATAGTAATGCGGAAAACTAAGAAACTCAAAGTAAGGAGATGAGTGAAGATGTAACTATTTCAGGCCCAGTGAAGGTTTTATAACCAAGGCAGCAGTAGGCAATGGAGAGTCACCAGAGACGGTCTGCTCTCCGAAAGCAGGAAGACACCATCGTCCTCATTAGACCACGGGTACACCTGCTTCTTCCAGAATCTTCATTGTAGTGGAGAAAAATAATCCCTATCTTGTAGTGGAGAAAAATAATCCCTACTCATCATTTCAATTTGCTTTTATATGCAGGTGAACTCAATCCCTAGCTGATGCAGGAAGATCATGGTAAAATAGGGACTGTCAGCGGGAAGTTAGGATTGAGCAAAGGCAAGCTGGCTGCTAAGGTTAAGAAGATGCTAACAACGCCAAGGAATTGCCCTTGACAACAGGAGTCACACTTAGAAACCATGGAAGGGATGGAATAAATGGGGCAGCCAGAAACATAGACTGTGATTTTACTGAAAACTGTACTAAGCATGAGTTGTTCAAATACAGGTAGAATACTGGAAACTAGATTTTAAATTCAAAATGATGAAAGAGATCAACTGAAACAGAAATACTTTTTAAAATGTATTTCATAAGTAATCACTCTCCTAACTTAGAGTTGAACATCTTTTATACTCTCTCATTTTCATGGACTTCCACCCTCCCTTCCTCTCCCTCCTCCCTTCCCTCTTCCTTCCTCTCCTTCCTTCCTTCCTTCCTTCCTTCCTTCCTTCCTTCCTTCCTTCCTTCCTTCCTTCCTTCCTTCCTTCC
>JAGFMF010011752.1:5922334-5952675 GCA_019455555.1 Galemys pyrenaicus
CCTCCCTCCCTCCCTCCCTCCCTCCCTCCCTCCCTCCCTCCCTCCCTCCCTCCCTCCCACCTCACTATTTGGTTTTATCCTTTGAATCATGTGATGTATGCTATGAATCGTGTCCAGTCCATTCTTTAAATTCATGTTAATGCTCTAGCCCCCAAGGTGACTGATCATATTTGGACACAGGGCACTTAAAGAAGTAATATATGTAGCCTTAAGTGTTAGACCCTAATCCAATGGATTGGTGTCCTCAAGAGAGGAGAAATGTTGGACAGACACAAGACACACCAGAAATGTGTGTGCACAGAAGAGAGGGCACAGTGAGAAGGTAGCCACCTGAATTCAAAGAAAGTGAGGCTGACAGGAGGAACCCAAGCTGCCAACATTTTGATCTTGAACTTCTAGCTCCCAGAAGAGTGAGAAAATTAATTTCTTTTTTTAAAGCCACCCAATCATTAGCATTTTGTTATGTGGTCCAGGAAAACTAATATAAGGCATAAAATTCAGTTTAGATTCCTTTTACAGAGAGTATGTCTAGTTTTATTCATTTGCATAATGAAAACTAGGTTTTCCCCAATGTAGGCACTTCTGAAAATAGATGAAATTTTGGAATGTATAATGATTTTTATCTTCAGGGTAACTATACTTCAGATATTTGTAAAACTTTAATAGTTCAACATTGTACTATTTGCAGTTCCACAATATAGTACAGATTAATATCTTCTATTTGTAGCTCTTGATTCACATTCAGGATTAATTTTGAAAAGCAAACTAAATAATGTTGATTTAAATTCATAAAGTCTGAAATTGGAGAACAGTTTTAGAATTCAATCTTCAACTTTAAAATTTTGGGACTGTAGCTCTTACCATTAGTTTCATTTTTGGAAGCCAATTTTAGTACAGAAGAGTGAGCCAGATAATTCCCTGCCAGATTTGTTTCCTAAAGACCCAATTCTGTTAGGAATGAGAAAATAAATCCATACATTCATGTAACTATTTGTAACCGTCCTTGCCAAGAAACAGCCAGTGTTTAGATGAGACTGAGGTTTTAAAATGGCAGAGCAAAAGTAGCTCTACCTTCCCTCAGAAATGACTTTAAAACAAGAAGGGATGACATATTACGTATTTGTTGGGTGAATGAAAGAAATGAGCTTGACATTTTAGACAAACAGCAGAGATTAAGAAGAATGTGGCTGCAGAGAGATCGACTCCTGGTTCAAGGAAAAAAAATGCACCATCTACTGGAAATAGAGCAACTATTGTGGGTGGAAAGGTAGAGCAGGAATGTTCCAGGTCCTCCTGGAATACAGTAGAGTCTGCTGGGAAGCTGGAGGGACAGGTCAGAGAGAGAATCTATAGCTCACAACATGATATTTAATAGGAAAATCAAATATAGTTATATGCCTTGCTTTTTCAAGTCAACTTCATAAGCACAATCTGGAGAGATCTGGTTCGAAGAAGTAAATTTTAAAAACCAAAAGAGATTCAATCTCAGTAAACAAATGCTCAGAATGAGTGACAGATACAAAGAGATGGCCAAAATTCTCATGTCAAGGTAGCTGCAGTGATAGGTTCTGTCTTCAAGGATGACGATGACAGGCTGCATTTGCTGGGCTGTCAGACAACTGTGTGACTTTGCTTTCTGAGTACTTCATTTTCGTCAGTACAGCCTTAGACTAGAACATATTCAGAAGAGAGACTCCCTTGGTGATAGACTCAAGAGTAACTTATATGAGGAACAGCAGGAACTAGAGCTATTTTGCTTGAAGAAGGAAAGACTCAAAAGGGGAGCGATAGCTGTCTTTGAGTATCTGCAGGGCTGTCAAGCTGAAAGGGCTTCACTGTAGTTCCGGATGATCTTGAGGGTAGAACTAGGACGAACAGGCAGAACTGGAGGCAGATCGATTTCAGCTCAATACAACTGAGAACTTTATAGCTGTCAGAGCTACGTGGAGACAGAAGTGCTGCCTCCCTCTTAGGGAGCAACCTGCCCCTGCGGGCGCCCCGCCCACGCAGCCTGAGGACCCACTTCCTGGCTGGACAAGGCACATCGGGCGAGATGACCTTTACATCCTCTCCTATCGCCAACATCCTGCGTGCCAATGGCCTTTTGACGTCTATGTTCACGATGAGAATCGCTTGAGATCAGTTATGTGAAAAGGCTTTGTAAACGCTTATGTGTTTTACAAATGTGAGGTTTTGTGACAATTATTTCATCACCTCGGAGGATTTCAATTCTACCGGTGGTGTCATTTTCTCTACTTAACTTTATTCTCTCTCTTCAAACTCATAAAGATTTCTAATTTATAAATGCCAGATTTCATATTATTATGACTGCTATTCCCTGTCTAGAAGGATTTCAAATTTTCAAAATGTTTCAGAAATAATAATTGGTTCTTTTTAATAACGAGAGAGAGGTTTTATATTTAGTATGTGAGTCATGTTCCTGATCCTGTGGGATAAAGGAACAGACTACCTAAGTTTTTGCACATCATCTTCTAGGGCAGAACTCACTCACATCAACAACCTTGTCCTAAAAATCTGTCGGTCGGAAAAGTCTTTTGTCTCATAAAAAAGTCTCCACACTAATAAACAATCAACAAACAAGCATGTTAATAAATAAACCTCAGGGTTTATTCTGATAATTTGGTTTGTGTCCTATCTGTAGAGTGTCTTGCAGCCTCATCAACTCTCAGACAATGAGAATATCTGTTATTTGGAATTACAGCTAACTTGTCATAAGCTTACACCACAGGTATTGTGACCTGGAAAAATTAATTGCCAGATAACTGAAAGTTCCTATTCTATTCTGGGTGTTCAGAAAATTTTCTCCACCAAACATCAATATCATCTTTAACAAGCAATGACTTGACAATGACTTGATATATCCTTTTCTTTCCTCTTTCCCCAGCCTGCAGGATATGTGACAGAGACTGACACAGGCAAAGGCAAACTAAGGGAACTAGGAACCGGGCAAACTGGATACAGACTCTCTGAAGAATAATTGGCTAAGTAAGGTGGCAACCCTCATAATCAAACAAGTGTTCTCCAAAGTACTGATGACTATATTTCATTCCTCGCTTGGTTGAGTGTCACACTATGGGGCTTCCATAGCTTTTTCAGTGCAGGTTCGATCCCACACCGGGAAGGGGACCCACATGGCATGGCAGACCTCTCCTGCATCACCTGCTGCTCCCCTCAGCAGTGTACTGCAGTCGATCTGCCTGTTCTGCTCCCCACTCTGTCTCTGGTGGATCCTCTCATCCCCGGACCTCTGGCCTGTACACCCAGCTCTTGTGTGCATAAATAAATAAAATCTTAAAAACAACCAACCCCACAACAAAGGGATTGAGAGGCAGGAATTTATACAAGACATTAGAGAGAAGGTGAAACTCCAATGAGGAGAATTGCAAAGAATTTCTGACACGCTTCTTTCTTGATGCTATGTATCACTGGGACGGAAACAGATTTCTAAAAGAAATTTGTTTATGTTCTATTCAGTCTAGCACTTTCTGTGTTTACTTTCTGTTAGTGAGGTTTAACCTTTAAGGTAGATCATATTTCTTCACATGAAGATGCTGTCTGTGAGGAAAAATCTCCTATACACTTTTTTTGTATTGTGATTACAACTCTCTAATGAGTATTTAGGGAAACTATTACTAGTTTCTATTAAGTCAGGGAAGGGCCAGAACAAATGGGATCATAAGCCACTGGCTAATCCTACCTCTAGCACCCACAACCCATTCTGTGGAAAGCTTGCTACAAAAACAAAACAATAGGGGTTGTCATCAGTGAACCTCCTAATTACATGATTAGCCTCATTTAAACCTAAGCTTCAAAGACAAGCTCTAGATTGAAGGCTGGGACCGCAATAGATCAAATAGGGTGTTTGATAAATGTTCATGACTTAACAGCTATAAGGAGGAGGCAATGTAAGGCCACCATAATCGATGTGTTTAATATCATCGCAGTGATGCAGACACAAGGAAACAAAATATTGTTTCCATGACACAGAGGGTGATCTTTGAGAAACATGGGTGTCAACAATGATAATGGTTTCTGGTCATACCTTGACTCCCATAGCTGGTGTCTATTCCAGAGCCATCCCACGAGTCCACGAGTCCACTGTCTACACTGGGCACAGCGGAGGGGTACATGTCGGTAAGCTTGCCTGGCTTCTGTGCTGGAGAGGAGTCCTCCTCCACATCCCCCAGGTCACTCAAGTGGCTGGGAATAGGGAATTTCTTGGGACTTGATGCTGACTGGGCTTTAAAGAGAAGAAAGGGGTATAAATACCAGAAAATAAACTTAAGTTTTAAAAGATACTCAAACACTCCTTGGCTGAAGAGTCATTTTCCTAGAAATACACAATAGACCTTTGAAATTCTTTCAGGGAAGAAAATACACTGGAAATCCTTAATTGTGGCTCTCGATCCACTCACCATCTGTCTGTTTCTTAATTTTCAAGGTGACAGTCTCTCCAGCCATCTGTAGCAAATGAATGGCTTCACTCAGAGGCTTCCCTTTCAAGCTGCTGCTGTTGATGGCTAGGATTCGGTCTCCTATGTGGATCGCGCCAGTTCTGAAATACCAAATAGTAATAGGAAAGGTAGAAATAATCCCCGCATGTGACTCAGTAGAAATACTTGACATACTTTATATATTCATAGTAATAAAGACTTGGCAAGGGTCTCTAGAAGCCACTTCTAGCTCTCTCCCGGGCAATGTTACAAGATAACTGCATCTGTTGTGAATTACTTTTAGTTTCAAATAAAATCAGAAAAATTGTTTTAATTAGTATTTAAAATGTACTTCTGTGTTTTCCAATTCCAAGAAAGCTGAACCATTTGGTAGCCTTCTTAAAAATCCCAAGGAAACCAACATTGTTGGACAATAAATGTAGTAAAGTTCAGATGGGCACTTTCCTTCTTTCTACAGATTTAAAATAATGAAGAGAGCAGCGCCCCCAGCTCGCCACCAAAAGTGAGGCTGAGGGCCTCCCTGGTGGCACAGTGGGTTAAACAACGCACTATGAAGCAAACCTCAGCCACCGCAGCACGAGTTCGATCCCTGCTGCCGGCCAGGGTGGGGACCCACATGGCGCAGCAGACCTCTCCTGCTGTTCCTGCTGCTCCCCTCAGCAGTGTACTTCCGTTGATCTGCCTGTTCTGCTCCCTGCTCTGTCTGTGGTGAATTCTCTCACCCCCCAACACCTCTGGCCTATACTCCAGCTCTTGTATGTATAAATAAATAAATTAAAAAAAAAAAAAAGTGAGGCTGAGAGAGAAGAAACATACATATTCCAGGCCCTGGAGTTGCAGGGTGCCCCCTGCTGGTGATCCCAAGAATAGAAAAGGCTGTAAGAAGGAATCAAGAGTGTTTGAACATATGGCACCTCCAGCTGTGTGACCTGGGTATCTTATTTTAACCTTCCTGGGTGTCAGGCTTTTGATCGCTACACTGTGAGTTGTGATAATCAACTCACAGGGAAGCCCTGAAGATCAATTACAAAGGCATAAACTATACACCTTGAAGCATGGGATAAAACAGCTTATCAATCAATAAACTAAAGAGCTTTAGCTATTGGGCCTCCCCTGGTGGCGCAGTGGGTTAAGCAACGCA
Source organism: Galemys pyrenaicus (assembly GCA_019455555.1). Taxonomy (NCBI): domain Eukaryota; kingdom Metazoa; phylum Chordata; class Mammalia; order Eulipotyphla; family Talpidae; genus Galemys; species Galemys pyrenaicus. The sequence continues at coordinate 5,927,951 of JAGFMF010011752.1, forward strand.
CTACGAAGCAAATCGTAGCCACTGCAGCACGAGTTCGATCCCTGCTGCCGGCCAGCGGGGGGACCCACATGGTGCAGCAGACCTCTCCAGCTGTGCCCGCTGCTCCCCTCAGCAGTGTACTTCTGTTGATCTGCCTGTTCTGCTCCCCGCTCTCTGTGGTGAATCCTCTCACCCCCTTACACCTCTGGCCTGTACCCCAGTGCTTGTATGCATAAATAAATAAATCTTTTAAAAAAAAAAAGAGCTTTAGCTATTTTCCCTTTTCTTCTTTCCTCATCCATTACTGAATTTGGAGGTTATAATAATTCCCATGTTCACTCTATCTTTGTTTGGGGAGAAAGAGGGGTACCTCCTAGCAGGCCAACTCAACCCTGACGGCTCTACCTGGATTGGAGATTTTCATGTGCCCCGTGTCAGCCTCTTGTAAGGGCTGTTTAAAATACAGTGAGTGGAGGAGTTAGCCCAGTTCACACTGTTGACAGTGACTGAGTGCTCTGTTTATACCTTGATTCTTGGGGATGGGCAGCCTGTTGGGCAACAGCAGTCAGGGCAACAGAGGTGACTCTGGGTCATATTAGTTGCTTACATGTCCACCAATGCATCTACTCTCAAGGAATTTATTTCCCCTTAGAAAAGATCACTTCATTCTTTCATAAATAATCTCTAGTTTATGTGGTCTGGTCACTATGGAAAGCTGTATGGAGACTCTTAAAAAAATGGATTTAGCATATGACCAAGTGATTCTACACCTAGGAGCCTACCAAAAGGACACAAAAACATCAATTCAAAAGGAAACCGGCACCCTTATGTTTACTGCAGCACTATTTACAATAGCTAAGATATATGAATGGGTCAGGAATGTGGTATATATACACAATGGAATACTACTCAGCGATCAAAAAAGATAAACTCATGTCATTTGTGGGAACATATATGGAACTGGAAGGAATTATGGTAAGTGAAATAAGTCAGAAGGAAAAAGATAAATATCAGATGGTTTCACTTACATGTAGAAAGACTATAGAAATAACAAACATAAGGTCAAGAAAAAGACAAAACTTGCAAGCTGGCCAGAGATCTGAGGCATGCAGTAAAGGAGGAGGAGGGGTCAAAATAGGGGAGGGAAGAGCACAAGGGGACTATGGGTGATGGATCACGGGTGCTGTGGTGGTGGGAAAACTACAGGGACTACACCCGAGGAGAGAAATATGCCCAAACATTAACAATGTTGTAAGAAAATTAAAAAAAGAGTTCCCAGTTTATGAAAAGTCTATATTATGATCCATAGAACACTTGACCAGTAAGTTGTAGAATCAGATCACTATCTTTTCTTTGTTTCTAATGTCTAATGGAAATACTTAAGTCTATTTAACAAAGAAACAAGGACAGAAGGACACCTGAAGTTTCTCCACTAGTACCAGAATATGAAGTTCTAAGTGGGTAATCCTTTTATGAGCTGCCTCAGTGCCCCCATCTGACAGATGGAGCTGTTGGATGAGCTGATTTTCAAGGGACCTTTCAGCTCCCAAATTCTCTAGTGATGTCTGCCCCTACTTTATAAACCATTGTCCTCAAGTGTCAGCACATATGATGAAGGAGCGTTCCTGAGTTAGGTTATGGGAGGACAGATCTGGTTATGGGATTTGCAATATGCCCCACAACATGTCTCAGAGAGAAATGCATTTTAACAGGGCTGGGGAACAGGAGGAATGTGTGCGAGTGGAAACAAATCACCTAACGAACAAATGAGCATTGCAAAGTATAAGCTCTTATTATTATGGGTCACTGCACTTTGTTTCCCAAAATCTTTGAAAAGGAAGCCTCTCATCCTCTCCTGAAAACACAACAGTTAAGTCCAGTATCTGTCAGGTAAAAGAGGCTCAGGGAATGTTTGCTGAATTGAATTGGACAAGGCTTTTAACCTTCCTGAACTTTAGTCTCTTTCTCTCAACACGGACACAATATAAATCTACCTCCAGTCGATTGTGGTCAGTTTACACATTTCTGGAGACTAACATCAAAGCTAAGCCTGTGACATCTCTTACTGCCTGCAAGATGTCTCTTGAAGGTGAGTCAGGGCTCTGCCTGAGAGTTCTCAAGAGGTAAAAACCAATCCTTTGTGCAGACTTGAAAGACAACAGATAAGCAAGCAGAAAAGAGGAGTATACGTTTTTATGTGGCTGTGAGGGAAGAAACCCATCCCAAACACAGATAATTGTAGCAGTTCCCTCAAATTTTACCTTTCAGCTAATCCCCCTTTAGTGAGGCTTGAAATGATTATAGGATCAAACGGCTCTTCAGTTCCTGAAATCGTGATGCCGAGGGGGCCCCCATAGCGCTTAAGCTCCACCGTATAAATAATTGCTCCGGAACTTTCTTGCTCATCTGCAACAAATGCCAAGGAGTCAGAAATGGTTTCTTTGGAAAAAGTAAAACAGTAAGACACATTCACACATAAGAGAATTCAAAACACCATCATTATCTCTCTGAAAATAATTCTTTTGGGAAGTAGCATTTCCTCAGTAAGGTTCTGCACTGAGTGTGGGGATTCAGCCATCATTAGTGCCAAGGAAGGGGCCTGAAGTCTGTGAGCGACCCAGTCGGTGGGCACTGTGGGTCCTTTACACAGTGTTTACGTGCCCAGAATTTTGTAAGTGTGGGCTACCTGTGGAACATACATACGGCTGAGGAGGCAGTATGGGAGCAGTGAGTCACACAGTGAATAAGAGATCAGCTCATGCAATTCTGATTTTCAGGCTTTGGAAGCAAGCTATTTTCAATATAGAAAAGTTGATGTTGCTCAGGGCTGGAGCAAATGTTAACAAAAGTGGGGCTTAAGAGCTTACGAGAGGTTGGCTTGGAGGCCTAGAATCCCTTACCTATCATCCCACTGATGGTGTCATAAAATTGTGAAACCTACTGATGAATTTAAAGAGATTAAAGCAGAAATCTGAGTGATTCTCTCTCTTCTACTCTGTGATCAAGAGCCACGTAAATTGTGTTTCAATAACATTCACCAGGTTGCCACGCTGTCAGGAGCTCCCTTTTGCTATTTCCCATCAGTATCAAGGAAGACATTTACCAATGTGCTCTAAAGCACTGGCCCAAGAGGGGACATGGGTGCAACTTCAACAGAGTGGTGTGCTTCGACTGTGTCAGGTTTGCAAAGATGAAGCCTCAGAACTCAAAGGCTTTTATTTGCTTATGACATACTTAAAATTCTTGAGCGTTTCTTGTTTTATTTCTTGGGCCTGGGAGCTACGAATGGTTAAGGAGCTGTTTTCATTTCTGTATGAAAGGATGTAATGAAATGGTCCAGTAGCTACTTTAACAAAGTCGTCACTTTTTACAGTCAGGCTGTATCATAACGAAGTATTAACACAATCACGTCTCTGCAATAAGCAGCTGTTCATTTATGATATGAAACCCTAAAATAAGGAGGAAAAGAAAAGCTTGAATTAACAATTCAATTATCTGTGTGTGCAGTGAAGAATTACAATGAATATCAAACGAAAGGCCTATAGATGGAGAATTCTAGAACAGATCCATCACCTCCACTTCCTCAACACTCTATTCCTAATAAGCTCCCTACATAGAAAGTTAAAGACAATCTTCCATATAACTACATTGCTTAATCAACATTTCAGGATATAAAAATCCTCAGCGTTAGACTCAAATTTACATTGGCAGCTGAGAATTCTCTATCTCAATCCTTCAACAGCTTTGTTTGATGGTTCACAAAGTTCTTCCAGGTTTCTATTTAAGTTGTGACCAGCAGGATGTGAGGGTCCGAGAAAAGCAGCAAGACACAGGGTAATAAAAAAACAGAAGCTAAAATCAAAAGTCCGTTTTTTTTTTACACCATCACATTTCATCATCCTTCAGCGCTGCCTTGCCACAAATAGGCTTTTATTGAATAGACTACATGTACTTTGCAGTTTGCCATCAACTAAATTTTGGATAAAAATTCTCGGTGAGTTATTTGATTAAACCCTGGTGACAGCTATGCACTCTGTGATCACTCAGTGTGACTGTACTGTAGAGGGGAGACCCTGACCTTCTGTTCTCCCCCTTATAGGGTACGCATGTGCATGACCTAGTTAATGAGCCCCAGACTTTCTGGATTTGGACATAAGCTTCTTGTGAGAGTTGTGGGGCATGATAGTTGCCCCTTCCCCCCTCGAACCCTGCTACCCAGATCCTAGGAACCTGCAGAAAGTTTCAGTTGAAACTTCAGTCCCAGATGAAAATAACCCCATGGGCAGCTGAGTCTGGCTGTCATCCCAATCACTGGGAGAAGGGAAGAAGCTGCTTCTAGACAGCTGAGTCACCAGGCAACCTAGAGTGCCCTGTGTTCTTTTTAAACAATTCTGTAACTTGCATCACAAAGACGACAAAATAACACCCGAGATGAAGAAAATAAGTTTAGGACACTCAAATTTAGACCAATTTTTATGGGAACATTTTTAATTAGGCAGCTGATTCCTCACAATAATGGAAAGGCAATTATTAGGGCACTCGAGTTTAAAGAGAAATGGAAATGCAAATCAAGCAAATGGCAGCATCTTAATGAAGAAAGATGTCTGCTGGGACCACACTGGGGTTGAAATGGAAAGAAGAGAGCTGTATTTAGATATAACAGAAGCTGATTTCTGATTTCTTCAACAAGTACATTGCCAGAAACATAAAACAGAAAGGGGGATTTAAGAGACATTATAATCAAAAGCAATGAGTACATCTTTTAGGACAGAATTCAAACCAACTGCTTAAAAATATATGTCTGTCTCTCTTTGAAAATTAAGGAACACTGGGTCAATATTTTGTGACATTAAGAATTATTGCTATGAAACTCTTGAGAGGTGGATTAGTTAGAGATTTACAAGAGAGTATGAAGTGGTTTCTGGAATGCATGTTACATTCCATTTCTTGATCTGGTTCTGGTTATGTAGCTGGGCTCTCACTGAAAGTTAGCTACATACTTATGCTTTGTGCATTTTTCTGATATATATGTGTGTGTATATATATATATAATGTTTCTATAAAAATTTCACTCAGGCAAATTTTTCAAAAGTAAATCAACTAAATCTTGCTACAGAAAAGGAATTATTGCTAGTATTTTAAATTTTGATATTTAGTGATATCTTTCAGAAGTCTTTTAAAAGAACATCATTTAAGAACATTTAAAAGCTGGAGTGAGATGATATCTGAATTTCTTCAAAGTAACTCAGTGTGTGGGTGGAGGGGAATTAGGGGTAGGAGCAATCACATGAAGCAAGACATCCTCAGTTAATGCTTGTTGATGCTAGGTGATAAAAGATTTTTCAACACACCATTTTCTTTATTTTAAACATATTTGAAGTACTCATAATAAAAATTTGTTTAAAAGAAAAATGATTATTTCCCTAAAAAAATCTTATGTGGAAGCTTTGAGAAAACAGATATTTAATCAGTTTGGCTTCCCTGCACTCACAGATGATGTGGTGCTGGCTGCCTACACGCTACTTCATCCACAATCCAAGGCCATCTGCCCACCAGGACCTCCCCTCCCCCAGCCTCTTGCTCTGGAGGACACACTCATCATAGCTCTGCCCAGTTTTTCAGAACAATGAGTCTTCTTAAATTGCCTCCCTTGAGAGGCAACCTTTGCCCCAAGTCTCCACATTCATTTTCACTATTGTTCCCAACCTATAGCTCCTTCTCTCCTCATGGAATATATTTTTTTTAAAGATGTATTTATTTTTACATACAATAGCTAGGGTACAGGCCAGAGTCACGGGAGGTGAGAGGATTCACCAGAGACAGAGCTAGCTGCAGAACAGGCAGACAGACTGAAACACACTGCTGAGGGGAGCAGCGGGCGAGACAGGAGAGGTCTGCTACGCCATGTGGGTCCCTTCCCTGGACAGCGGCAGGTATCAAACTCGTGCTGCAGTAGCTGCAGTTTTCCTCACAGTGCGTTGCTCAACCCACTGTGTCACCAGGGAGGCCCCTCCTCGTGGAATATTTTTAAGGCACGAATTTGAATCTGCTAGCTAATCTTTCACTTGAACTTTTCCAGTCATCTCTCAATTCCTTAAGAAATGCAATCCCTTTCACAGCTTACTGGGAGCCTCTATGTGTCCAGAGGCTCACACATCCCCCCTCATCACAATCCAGTCTTCCTAATTATCTCCTTACCAAACCACTTGCCACTTCTTAAAAAGACCTTTTCTGACTTCTTTAACCTTGCACATATGACTTCCTGTGCATAAACACTCCCTCTCCCCCTTAGAGAATCTCTACTCTTTCAAATGTTGTTCATCTGTCTGCTCTTTCTGGAAGGTTTTCTGGCTCCTCAGGTGGGGCTGAGTCATTCCCATGAGGATCCACAGCTCCTGTGTATTCTTGTGGTGGTGTTCAACTTTGATCTTAATTCTGGTTCTTCTTCCCCCTCACCAAGGAGAAAAATCAAATTTAAATTCTCCATCACTAGAAATGAAATAGGAAGGACTAGGAGTCATTTAGATAGGGCTGGGCATTGGCGGCCCATAAACCATTTAATACAAAAATCTAAGATTCTTTGCTCCCTGAGAACAAATTTTTGCTCCTAACGAGAAGTTCTAATATATACTTTTCATTCTATTTTAATTGTCTCTAACTTATCTCTTCCACTAGAATAGAATCAGATTGAAAATAGAATTTTTTTACCTTCACATCTCTAGAAACTAGAACGAAGTCTGTTACCAAGGAGACCGGTAAAGACCCCGACCGATGAGTGAAAGGATGTAAGTTAGCGTGCAGTCACTGATTCTGAGGGAAGTGGTCTCTAAGAGACTTTCTGAGTCATCTTCCCTGTTCTTTCAGGGCATCAAGGCCTAGTTTCCTCCTCCACGGTGAAGCAAACCCAATCTGCATTCTTGTCAGAGTTTGACAAGAAGACCTGGGCTGCCATGTTGGGAACCAGAAAGCCTAGAGCAACCTCCCTTCATAGTCCCAACAGCGTCTGATTCAGTTTCAGGCTGCATTTTCAATTCCATCTGCCTTCTTGGGCTTTAATCCAACTGGCAGCTGTACGACCTGCCGTTTAGGAGGAGGGTGATAACTGCCAGTTACGCTCAGACCACTCTGGAGGTGGAACCACTCCAAGACACTCTCTCCTTGAGTTGCTCCAGCTCAAGAAGCTTAGGAAGAAGTAACTGAAGTGTTTAACCAGAACAGAAACTTTCTGAGCAGAAAAAAATGCAGGCTCACCAGGAAGTTTCAAAGTGAGCTTAAACAGATGTTAATGATATTATAAGCAGCCTTTATATCACAACAGAAGGCTTACAACTATTAGTGAAAGACATGAAAGGGGCCAGCCTACTTGTTTGTTCTGCTCAGCTCTAGTTAAGAAAATTAATGGGACCACAGAACAGATGCAAAATTGCAGCATTACTTATCTGCAATGTTATTTTCAGGCTTCTTGAGTGCTGCCTGTTTAACAAAATGAACATTATCTGGCTTGAATCCATAATGGCAGCTGCTTCTGTGGCCAAATAGGAGGCTCGGATTTGGGAGAGAGCCTTTGGAATGCATAAATATACAGGTCAATCAAAGTTCATTTCAACTAAAAGTGATGGGATTCATTCAGAGCATGGTTCCATTTCTTCAAGGTGTTCAGGCCTGACAAAATAAACCACTTAGACACACACCCCTGACAGCTTCTTTGCCCATTGTGTGGTCATTTGAATGTACTAACAGAGTTCTGAGAAGTTGTCGAAGGTCTAAGAGCAGAATTTGAATTTATGTAAGTGATTATTTGTAAGAATATAAGTACATTGCTTGCGACAGGGCTTCTCATGGTGGCCCAGGAACTAGTAACTTCAGCATCGCCTGAGAACTTGTTAGAATACAACTCTCAGCTCATCCTAGACCTCAAGGAATCTGAAACTCTGGGGAAGTGCCCGGTCATCTGTATCTCAATGAGTCCTCTGGGTGACTGTGATGCTTACTAGAGTTTGAGAGTCAATACTCTGAGAGATCAAGTGTGAAAAAAAGGAAGAGTACTTTTTTCAGGGAGTGATTACTTTTTTTTTAATTTTTTTTTCATTTTTTTTAATTAAAATATTTTAAAATTTACATATACTTGCCATCAGTTGTAATCCCCATGGATTCCCCATCACCATCTCACCAGTGCACCATCACCTCAGTCCCTCGTGCTCCCATCTTCCCTCAACCCTCCCCCTCCCCTCCCCACCAGGTGTCCCCAGTCTGTTCTTGACTCCTCATTTTTGGTTTCTGTGTCTTTCAATTAAAAAAATGATAACTTTTTTAATTATCATTTTTTTATTGAAGTAACAGTTTACAACAATGCATATGGTTCAGAGGCATAGGTTCACGCCTTTTTAGATATATGTTACAATACCCCCACCATCAAGGCATCCATAGCCCTCGACCATGGTCCATTGGGCCCACAGAAAGAGCACTAAAACAAAATGCATCACAGGTTCTTTTAGCAGCCAACCTCTTGCCAAAGCAACTCCTACCATAGGTCTTAGTTAAAATAATTCTTATTTTCTTGTAATGTGGCATCTCTGCTATTTTAAATTAGTTTGAGGAGAAAAGGTGCCTGGAAGTTCTTTAGCTGACTTAACATTGATGAATTGAAGAAAATATATGTAAACCCAAAATTTTGAAGACAGATTTAACTGGCACTAAGGCTATCTTTGCTTTAGATTCTATCTGGAAATGTATGAAGGTGATTTGCTTCAAATGAGATGAAGTGAAGTTTGGAAATGTTTCTTTATGCAGATTAGAGATATTGAAGATAAAACGCTGAATTTATGATCTCTTAGAAACATGCTATCTGTTAGACGTGAGGTGCTCTAAATCAAGAGACAGATCATTAGCAGCTGTATATTTGGCGCAAAGGCAGCAATTCAAAACAGACCCTTGGAAATTACTTTGGACAGATTTGGAAGCTTCCATCTGTTTCTTTCCTCAGCTCCCCCCAAATTCTCTGATTTTCTTGAGGCTTCTCCAAACTCAGGACATCTTCAATCTCTCCCCTGTTTATTTACAATGGATCCAGATAGAGTCAAGGTAAAATGATAGATTTTCTTGCAAGAGGGTTCATTTGTATTTTTGAGGATCTGGAGATTGGGTAGATCCAAGTCCTGGAAGCTTGCACCCTTGTAAGGTTTGCCTCTATTTGATTTTATGTTTTTGGGTAATGAAAGATGACAAGTATAAAAGTTCCTGAAGGCAGAATGGTTATTGAATATGGCACAGTGGGCGTGTGCTTACAAACCCAAATGTTCGAAGAGATTTGGCCACTGTAAATAAAACTAAAATGAATTTTAAATACATCCCAGTGATGGCTGTTTATAGTTAGGATTCATTGGCTTTTACTTGGTGCCAAGTATTGCTGCTGAACACTTAATTACCTCATTTGATCCTTAAAACAGTCATGTGACATAGACCTTAAATGGATACTTATAGATGAAACTGATGCGTAGAGAATTTACTAATTTTCTCAAGTTCTTAGCTTGTTGCTTGTGATGTCAGTTTAATGGTCTTAGTCATTTCAAAAAACCCAGCTGAAAACTGGGCAGAAGTGCTTCATAGGCATGTCTCCAAAAGACATATAGATGGCTAACAGGCACAGGAAAAAATGTTCACCATCACTTATCATCAGGGAAATGCAAATCAGAGAACCATCTCACACCTGTGACACTGGCCCATATCAAAAAGCTCCAAAACAGTGTTGATAAGACTATAGACTGACCTAACACTTACGGGAAACATTATGGAGGTTCTCTAAAAATAGATCTACCGTATGATCCAGCAATCCCATTCCTACCCAAAGAATGCAAAAACACTCATTTGGAGGGTTATATACACTCATATGTTCACTGCAGAACTGTTTACAATAACCAAGTTATGGAAGTAACCTAAATGCTCAAGGACAGATGAGTGGATTAAGATTCTACACACAATGGAATACTACTCAACTATAAAAAAGATGAAAACTTGCCTTTGTGGCAAGGATAGAATTGGAGGGGATTATGCTAAGAGAAATTAACCAGATGAGAAACCAATACTGGATGTTATCACTTACATGCGTAATATAGAGAAACAAAATGAAGAGTCAGTCAAAACCAAAGCAAACCACCAACAAACCCTAGAAATTTATAAAACTGAGGTTACCAGTGGGGGAAGAGGAAGGTAGAAAGAAAAGGTGGGAGAGCCACAAAGATTATGGTGGAGACTTACAGGTATCTTGTGGTAACATACATCTGAAGATACGACAGCCTATATTTCCAAATCATATACAGTGTTGTAAACCAATGTTAGCTTAATTAAAAATTATTAGAAAACTACAAAATATAAGACATGCTTTTTTGACTACATAGTTTACCCTGAACTGACCTACACTTGCTCTGAATAAAAAAGATTTCAATTACTCAATTATATTTATATCCTCATGGGAGAAGAAGATGTTAAGATCAATCAAGTTTCTTGCAAACCAATGATCAGTAGATAATTGTCATGTAGTCATTCTTTAATAACAAGTTTGAACAAATATATATATTTATATACTATATATTAATCTATACATATATTTATATATCAACCTGAGAAAACATGGTTTGAGTAAATATGTCCCTCACATGTATAGTTACAGTTTTATCTCTTTATTTAAAAATTTAAAACACACACACAAAACTTAATCAGTATGATAATGACCAAAATAATAGGCATGCGATAATATCAAGGGGGTAAAATGAGGCAAAGGAAAGCAGCAACTAACTGAAAGTTAAGCTCTCTCAAGTTTTTTATTGTTTCTGAAACTCTTCCTAAGAGTTGTATAGCTTGGCTTTGGAATTGGGAACATAGCCACCATGAGCGCCATACATATTCATCTCTTCCTTGACTTTCTTCACCCTGCAAGGAAGATAGCTGAGAGCTGCTTAGCTTGGCAAATCATGCAAAAAGGGTTTCTCCACAGGGCTTTGCCTCTTCATTAGTACAGAACCCAGACTGGTGTTGGAGGCTTTATCCCTCTTTTAAATAAATTCCCCAAAGAAAGTGTGATTGAAGCATGCTTGTAAGGGGAGGAATGCAAATGTTGGTACAGAAAATCAATTACTCAGGAAATAACAGTGAGTACAAACCTATGCATATTTTAAACACTAGTTATAAAATATATTTGGATATAATCATCCTTACAGCTGTACTGCTGAATGTAACCATCCACTTGTTTTGACTTTGATTAGGAATCATAAACACATGGCCTGACATGACCATGAACTCCAGATTTAGATGTTTTGATTACAGGTGATCCCAGAACATTGACAATAACTTGTTATTGGTTGGGATGGAGTCATATGCAGTAACAAATCTCTTAAGCAGTAACCAGTTAACCAATTAGCTGGATTAACCGAGTTTTCCATTCTTTGTAAAATATACTGACCAATGCCATGGAAATCTCCAGACTAATTGGTTTCTATCTCCAGTAACCCTAACACTTGTGCTCTTGTTACCTCTTGTGCTATAAAAATTTAGAGTCAATTATGTTTATTCCCAAGCCTATTTATGCCAGTAGTACTTGTTATTGTAATTATGCAATTTAATATATTATGAAATACAGGAGAGCAGTCCTATGAAAACAAAATTAAATGCTTTAGAAAGATATAATAAGGGGGTGTTATTAAGCAAACATTTGCTGTTAATTACATAAGAAAAACTTGAAAATATTGGGGATAATAAAGATCTAGATGGAGTAAGTATTCAGGTTACTCTAAATTTTCACTGTATTTTAAAACGCAAAACTGGAAATCATAAGCTTATTTTGGTAAAGCTTAAGTATAAGTATACTTTAGGTAAAGCTTATGCAAACAAACAAGTAAAACTACTTATAAATATAAACAACACAATGATATTTATAGGACAGGTCTTGGCTTCCACCCATAAGACTGGCAACATTTTAATTCAACATTTGTTAGGAATATTCAGATCCTCCTATGATCAGCTGAATGGACTTTTCCCCATTTAGCTTCGTTATTTCACAACCAGGTAAGGTGGCTCAGAGTGTAGCCCTTTGGCCACGCAGCATCACTGGGATGCTGTGAGAAATGCAGAATCTCTTGTCTGGCTGGGGGTAGTGCCCAGAAACTGGACTCTTTAGGTGATTCTGAGTCCTATTGAAGTTTGACAAACCCTGCAGTGCTGTATTCACACATTGCTGGAGGTGCGAAACAGTGGCTACAGCCCTTTTAGGAAAGAAATATGATGTGCAACTTGTCAGGAGTCAAAAATTGCCTTTTTATTCAGACTTAGGAACTGTACTTTTAGGACTAGTTCCTAAGAAAATAATTAAAAAGAAAAAGAAAGTTAAATGAAGATATCCCGACATAAAGATAGCCACAATTTTACTAGCTAAAATGAGGAAACACTTGAAAGTAATCTAAGTAAAGAATGGTACACAAATAACAGTGAATAAAAACAACAGATATAAAGGACTTGCAAATGGAAAATGTGTTTATAAAGCTAAGTAAAAAAATGTAATAACATGCATCATGGTTAGAATTATGGAATCTACTGAAAAATGATGAATTCTATTGTATCAGGGTGTTATTGGGTGATGATTTTGTTCTCATCTTTAAAAGTTATAATAATATTTATATCATAAAAATATCAATTATATCCTTTAAAAGCACTATTACTTAAAATTCACACTACACTCTCAACATACAATTTAAAGACTTTTTTAACTATATGAAACACCACTGCAATGTGATTAGGCAGCTGCTGTATGCAAAATTTCACGGTCTAATATCTTTTGTGACAGATGGGCAGCTAGAGAAATCGGTCTTAACTAAGGAGCCTAGCAATACCTGAATTATCTTCGTCTTTACGGATTTTGAGCTTCACCAGGTCTTCACACTGTTGGAGGATCTGAACCGCATCTTCCATGGAACAGTTATCCAGTCGGATGTTATCAATTGCAAGTAGTTTATCCCCAAGTTCCAGGGTTCCAGTTCTGTTAGCAAAAGCAAAGCAAGACATGACTAATGATGATCACTTACCCAGGCCATTAAGAGGCATTAAGGGCCTCCCTGGTGGCGCAGCGTATTAAGCAACGCACTATGAAGCAAACCGCAGCCACTGCAGCACGAGTTCGATCCCTGTTGCCTGCCAGGGAGGAGACCCACATGGCGTAGCAGACCTCTCCTGCCTCACCCAATGCTCCCCTCAGCAGTGTGTTTCAGTCAGTCTGCCTGTTCTGCTCCCGACTCTGTCTCTGGTGAATACTCTCACTGCCCTGGACTCTGGCCTGTACCCCAGCTCTTGTATGTATAAATAAATAAATATATATATTTTTTAAAAAGAGGCATTAAGCATTCTGTAGCATTATTGTAGTCTTGAGAGAAAACAAGGTTCTTCAGTTGCTCTCAAATTACATTTTACTGACAACCCCATTTTTTGCCAGTTTTATTTTGAATAGCTATGATGTAAAGTTGCAGGGTATTAAAAACATGATTTTCTTATGCTCTCTTCAATGAAACTAGGACATCCATATAAGCTTCACTCACAAAGGCGGTCATGGGCCCGGGTCTATAGAGATCAAGCATCCTTATGCTTGTGTTTAACCACATCCCTTATATACACTTCTCTATAGAAACTAGGTGTCTGGTTTCCCTACGTTGTTGAACCATTTTTGATCTTGGGAAGGCCAGAGATGAGGAGAGAGATGAAGGAGTAAGGGAAACCAAGGGGGCATGGACTTGGTGGAGGTCTGAGGCTTGACATTACCATCTGCACCTGGAAACGCACACTGGCTGCACAGGGAGAAAGAGCTGGATCTGATGCTCCTTCTCTGAAAGTGGTCAGTGAGAGTCTAATGTGGGCAGTGACTACTGCAGAGCTGATGAACGTTTTAACCATCACGAACCTTAAAGGGGTCATTTCTGTTTAAGAAATGCCTTAGAACAAACCAGAAAAAAACTATTTTCCTTACCTGTGTGCCACACTGCCTTTCTTAATATCTGAGATGACAAGGGGGTCTCCTGGTTTTCTGCTGGATGGTGCTGTAATAATGAAGATTGAACAATCACATCTTTATCTTCATGATTCACCCACTACTATACATTTTCCCTGTTTTATGGAAACTGTTAATACAAATACATTAAAAGTGTATTAAAGCAAAGATGGTTAGGAAAAAAAATTAGAAAATGTACACAATGTATTTTTTTATATAAAAGTACATTAAAATTTTATAAACTTAAAAGCTAAAGCAAAGTCTTTTTAAATTTGCAATTGCAGTCCCTCAGGTTTAAATCTATTTTAATTGGTGATTTTCAAAAGGGAGGTGAAAGGTGGATAATCCAATAGGTGAGTATTAAAAGCAATTTGTAACACCTGAGTGGTACTCAAATACGGTCCCCTAGCCCACCCTGCCTTCACCCCTTCTCAGTGAGGCAACACTACTGCATAGGAGTGAATGAGAATCGCCGATTTACAAGTGTTTTTCCACAAGGAATACGTTTTGTTAGAGGCACTGTAAATCTTTAAATTTTGTTCACAAGTTCTTACCTAGAATGCTCTGAAATGATCTGGAGGCTGACAGTTTTTTATTGACAGTAGTAGTCTGTGCTGCTAAATTACATTTTTATACATATCAATATTCCATATATGTAAAGGTGAGTTTCACTGAATTTAGAGATATTAGCAATTTGGGGTTTTATAATTTTTCTGAGGAATATTTTCATGTAATAAGAATGAAAACAATTAGTAGTGAGCATACTTAGAATTAACCCTGAAATGAACTGTAGTCACAAGTATCAGAAAATCATCTTGACCTTTTGCTTACAATTTATTTAGGAATTTGATACTTAAAATCAACCATACCAATATTTGTAAAAAGTAATTTACCTCCAGGAGGAGAAGTTTTGCCAACCTGAAGCCTGGAATGATTTTCTTTCAAATATCACTAAAAGGCCCCTAAAGTAAGATTTTATTATAAACAGTCTGATCACCCTATAATAATCACAGAACCGTAACATATCCCATAATCCCATCTGAATCCCAGGAAAATGTTTATGCACAAGAACAGATGGTTTAATACTGCACCACAACACTGAAAGAAAAAGTAAACATACAGCAATACCTTACTCACAGTCTAAATTAGTCCACAGTAAATGTCAATGGGACTTCATTCAATCATTATTCTTAGCTGCTAGCAAAGAATGCAAAACATCCTATTCACTACAATTAATCCATAATTTAAACCTCTACTCAATGATCTGAAATAATTCCATGGAGAAATATAGACATTTAGCATTTTTACTCATGTCATATTTCAGAATGGCAAAATGCTCTAGGCATAGGGCACAGAAATAAAAACTTTATTATTACCAATAAGAACAACTTTTCTGGCATCTGCCAATGAATTTACACAATGAATGTTTTGCCACGCTTTAGTAACCATCACAGAACACACAATGTTTCCTTGGTTTTTAAAATAATCCATATTCCGGGCCTCCCTGGTGGTGCAGTGGGTTAAGCAACACACTATGAAGCAAACCACAGCCACTGCAGCACGAGTTCAATCCCTGCCCCCGTCCAGGCATGGGACCCACATGGTGCAGCAGACCTCTTCTGCCTCGCCCGCTGCTCCCCTCGGCAGTATGTTTCGGTCGGTCTGCCTGTTCTGCTCCCCATTCTGTCTCTGTCTCCCCAGCTCTTATATGCATAAATAAATAAATCTTTAAAAAAATCCATATTCCTCTGAAATGGTCTAAAGCAATAGTAGAAGTAACAATGCATCAAACCCATCTTTTACATCTTTGCAACATGGGAGTATAGCACTGTGACCTCTTGGGCAAACCTACACGCCTTTGTGGAAAGCTTTAAAAAGCTTTTTATAGTCTGCAGACACATGTCGAAGCCATTATCACATTCACTACTATCTTCTCTCTCTTCTTCACTAGGGTGGATGACCACGGAGTGATGAAGTTGTACCCAGAAGTGTTACTAACCTGCCACTACCACGCCCACCAGGCACCCTAAATTAGATGATGCTTGCTCGGGTGTGGGCTGAGTGTAGCCTGTGCTTCCTTGTGCCACGTTTTATTCCCATTATCTGAGACAAAGTTACAAGCCAGGCATGCTCTGCTTGGCTTGTAGTGCTTTAAAAATCTCATTTAGTCGCTCACATTTTGCATATTTCATACGGGAGTTAGAGGTGACATGGGTTGTACTTAAGGGCTGGACTCAGCAGCACAATGATTGGGTTCAAAATCCTGCTCTACCACCAAGCTGGTGTGCACCTGAGCGCACCGTCTCAGGTGTCTGGTTTCTCATCTGTAACGGTGAGAATGGTCACGAAGACTATTAACAGTGATTATGTCATAGTTTGTTTTGTTTTTGTGAGGGTGAGGAGAGTTGTTACATGTAAAAGTGGACGGGTGCCCACAGGGCAAACTACACAAGGGCTTCATTGTGACAATTACACAACAACGCTGGACTCACTTCCCCAGCCCCTGCTTTAGGTGGAGCCTTCAGTCTCCTCTTTGCCACTGTCCTCACTGGACTGATGGCCGCTGGCTCCTCACCTCTGGAGGCTTCTGGGTCCATCACCCTTTGAATGAGAGTACACAAGCACTCACTCGGCATTTTGAACTTGATTGGAGTGCTCCATAGAATCAATCCTTTATTTAACCCACATTTATTGAACACCAACTGTGAGTAAGGTACCTTTGTTCTGGGCATTGGTGTGAAACCCCAGAAAAGCTGGATAAAAAGGGGGCAGGGCTGGTGAAATCTCATGGGGTCACTAGGCATGAAATAGTTTTCACTTTTCTGCAAAATGATTCCAAGACATACTAACACTGCACTGAGGGAAGGTTACATCACATGGATGAAGGGTATGACTTAGAAAGGAGGGGCAGTAACAGGTAACTCAGTTCTGAAAAAGATTACAAGCGCTTGAAATCTCAATATATACTGGTCCAGTCCAGAACTAAAGTCCAGAAAAAGAGAAAGAACAAAGAAGCAAAATGCCATTTTGTATGTGTATATTAAATTCAAAACTTTTCCCCACTCATATTTCATAAAGGAAATTTAATTTAAACGTTACTATCTCTTCAATGTCAGTTGTTTTTGTTGCTACTAGAGCTGCATGTTTTTTTTTTTTTTTTTTTAGAGCTGCATGTTTTAAGTTGTCTACAAGTTATTTTTACAACTCATCACTGTCAGGTCTTTTACAACTCTTTTGCAATCCAGCAATATGATGTTAGTGGAACTTTTAACCCAAATCACAAGTACTCATCAACAATAATTGTACAGTAACATTTCAATAATTGGTATTTTTCATGTAACCCATAGGCAAATAGTTTTGATCCTCACACTTTGTAAAATTTGCTTTTCATTTTTATAAAATTACATGTGCATACATTTTTTTTGTTCTCTACTTTGTGACACAGTTAGACCTTTAAGAAATATAATATCATCCAATAAGAATCATCTAATTGTGGGAAGCATACATTTCACAAAATATCTTGTTTCTAATCTCCATTTTTCTAAGATTTTATTAAAAAGGTAAACTCTGAACTATGGGCTCCTGAGCCTTGAGGTTTTGAATGTTTTGATTACTGCAATTTCAAGTGGATGAACATAATTCCCAGTTGTTTTTCTTCTGGAATGGACTTATCATTTTGAAGTTACCTAGTCCACTGCAAGAATATTTAATTCCTTAAGTTCTGAGATTTGTTCTGTCTTTGGAAAACCTGGTAAAAAACTGATGCTTTTCCTGCACAATGAGGAGGAACTTACAAGAAAATACCCAATATTAAATAATAATAAAAAGCAGCATGGATAATGTGGTTGTGATGTTCACTTTGACCTTAGCCTAGTGACTCAGGGATTATTTCTGGATCAATACAAATCAAGTGTCACTGCAGGCATACTCGACTCCTTAATACAACTCTGAACACTGATTAAAACCTAAGAAGAATAAGTGAACAAATACATATTAATACGTGATTATGTTTGCAAGAAACTACTTTTTTGGAAAAACCTTTTTGTGAGAGTAGCCGTCCATTTTCTGGTTCTCCCTATGAACATTTGGCTGTTTCTATATTGCTACTTACTTAATTTTCAGTGTTATTTACTTTCTCTTATGAGAGATGAGTTAGTTCATATCCACCTCTATGCCAGCAGCAAGTGTGTCTACACTTCTACCCTCTCCCCCATTCTTCCAATACACTCTGTCATAAATTTTACAGGATCAACATTTAGCATTTACTTTGGTATGACTATGTCAACAGTATTTGCAGACCAGTCATGATTACTTACCTTTTCTGCTGGATATATTTTCCCTGTACTTATCTGTTGTCTTGATGTCTGTTTGCTTAGTTTTCTTGTGTTTGTTATGAATTCAACTCCTAGCCTTCCCAGGTTATGTAAATCTCCTCTCATTATGTTAAATCATCTCAGCAATTCAGATCTGCTGGATTGTTTGCTTTGTATAGTTGCTACACAGATCTAGGCCATTTCCTTCCTGCAGACTCCAGGAACCCAAAGGTTCTTTCACTTGTTTAATGAATTCAATAAGGAGCCATTAGACTGAGGTGGTCTGAAGGCCCTCACAGTCTAATAAGCAAACCAACATCTAAGCCTGTAAATGCCTCAGAGCTACAAAGTCAAAATATTAAAGCTACTAATCACAAATAGCCAGCTAATCTTTAGGCGATAGTCAACCAAATATTTTTCTTTCTTTATTTCTGCCTTTTTAAGAGTAAGCCTTTCCACTGACTCCGGTTGGTGGATTGCTTCTAATTACTCCTGGTGTGTCGCTGACCCATTGAGAATTTTGCTCAAATAAACTCTTAAAATTTTTAATATGCCTCTGTTAATTTTTTAGCAATTTTTCTTGCATCTTTGTAACTCCTGCATCCTGAAGCCAGTTCTTTCTGAAAAAGATTTAGAAAATGTTTGTCTCTATTCTTTGCTTAGAAACCTTTTTCTTTATTTGAAGGTGGGTGAAATCTTCTGAATGGAGGCTAGTAAAATGTGAACCAAAAAAGTATTCCAATAACATTCTATACTACCTAGTGATTCATGGAACTCTTACTTTGCTAGTCAAGGTGGTTTGCTTAAAGAGCCTCATGAAGTAGCAAATTATTTTGGAGAATCTCTCTCACTCAGTTTTAATTTCGACCATATATATATTTATAGTAATACCTGACAAATAAAACTAGTTAATCAATTTCAATAGCGCACCAAATAGAGATTTTATTGCAAAGTTGGCCAAAAACACTCCATGAACCATTTGCTTCTAAATACGCTTAAGACTTAGGGGAGGAAACGACAGATTTGTTGTGCTTGTCATAAAGGCTGCTTTATGAATTTTATAAAAAAAATAAATAAAGCGAGGCTTTGTTGTAGCAAATGATTCAGTCACAACCAGAAAGGGAAGCTAACAAATTAGCTGCACTCACAAAATGCTGTCTTTTGCTTTTCTGCTATAGGACCTGGGAAGGTTCATCCATCATATAGTGACATGGATGAGTGGTGTGTGACTGTACAGCCAATGTTACATCAATAGAATGGGCTGGAATCCCTGTTTCAACTTTGATCAGCTTGGGATCTTTGGGCAGGTTTTCCTACTGAGCCTGGCTTTGCTCTCTGCATAACTGGCAGAGCTGTCACAGAGCAGCTTTGAAGATTAAATGAGAAAACATATATAAGTTGTTAGTGCCATGTCTGATACAAAGTAGGTACAAATTCCTGTAATAACACTACAAGCGAAAACATGGACATCAAAAGAACTTCCCTGACAAGTGAGCGTGACCAGGACAACCAGGTTCTCTGAGTTCAAAGGCAGGGGGGCTGCCTTGGAGGCTTGTACTCTGGCTCCTGAGTGACTAAGATTTTTTGCTCCCAACCCCAGCTATTTCTTCCTGCAGGGTCGTTCCAATTATTTGATACAATAAATTACTCCATATTATAGCAATAGCACCGATCAAAGTGATGGCTGATGCTAATGTGCCATGAATGCCTCATCAGGAACTTAGGAAAATTAGTCTGAAACTGCTCACCACATCCAAAATCAAAGGGACTCATTTCTCAGTCAGTTAGGTCTGAAGAGTGAACCATAGCCAAGGGTGAAGACTCTGATCTTGTGTGCCCAGGGTTGGAGGCCTGTTTTACCCACTCAGAGTTTTCAGAAGGTGAAGACAGACAGGAGACTTTGTAAAAAGATAGTGGAAGACATTAATCAATACTTGCAGTGACTCAGTTTCACCAACAGGACCTGTGTATGTCTGAGAAGAAGGTCTCTTGATTTCCAGGCTAAGCAGTGTAATTACAGTAAGGGCCAAGTTTCACAGGGTAGAACTCTGTTTAAGAGTCCATGAGGATCTATGTGTAAAATAAGAAACAATCATCACTTATTAGGGTTCACAGTGTGCTCTAGGCACTGTACATCTAATAACTCATTTAATCTTCTCAATGATGTTACAAAGAAGGTATATTAATTATACCAATTTCTAGATACAGAAATTAGGGTTAGTGAGATGCAGGGAGTCAGGGAGTGAGTCTGGATGGAGTCTTTGCTCTTCATCATATTCCAAGCTCATGCTTCTTTGTTCATACCATAGTCTTTGCACAAATGTCTATATTCATCATCTCCTTATATAGTCACCATCTCCTACTATAGATATCATCTCTCTTGTAGGCTCATTTCCTGAGAACACACTGGTAAGTAGAATAGTGTCCAAGTGTACAGGCTCCTTACACAGCTGAAATAAGCACCTTGTAAGTGAAGCTTACGACTTCATAGCAATGAAAATGGTTTTGGTCTCTCCTTCCCTTCCCTTTCTTTTCTTCCCTCCCTTCCCCCTCACCACCTCACCTCAGATCCCTTCCACCACAGTGAAAGGGAGCCATTTTTCCCATCCCCACTTACATGTAGCCACCTTGACTACAATTCCCAGCATGCCATGTTGCATGGGGGTAAACGAGGAGCGAGGTGGACATAAACATTGAGACAGACCAAAGTAAGGGAGATACTTGGAGGAGAGACTTCGAGGGAAGACATGTGGATGAAAGACGTGGAGCAACTGCTCCTGGGAATTTAGCATTTCGGCAGTGATGATAGCCCCCATTACCTTAACTTCCTGGTGAGTTACAGTCTATGTTTTGAATTTAAGGGCCTTTCCTTCTGTTCCAGCTTTCTGGGACCTGCCTGATCCTTTTCTTGTGGCTCCCTGCTAGAAGGTGTCTTAAGACCTTGGCAAGCTTTTGGTCTGACCCACCCCACTATAGGCTATACCGGTTTGTCTTGGTATTTGGCCACAATGGGATGAGTAATTTTTGGACTTTGATCAGGAGTTGGTTATTTGAGATCCTTTCTTCTCTTCTCTCTCTGTCGTTTAAGCTTTCACACCAACCAAAGATCTTTCACATTAGGAGTCTTTTTTCTTAGTTTTTGTGCATGCAGTTGACTGTACCCTTTTAGAGCATGTACCTCTTTATAATCTGGGGTCTCTGGGTGCCCCTTGACCACACAGTTACAAATTCTTTTCTCCCCCCTTCCTTTCTTCCTTGCTCAAAATATGATTATTTTCCACAAGGAGAACCAGACTCAGTATGGTGATTAGTTATATAAATGGAGTTGTAGCTCTAGAAGGACTGACAAGTTTATGAATCATTTTTCCACCCAGGAAGAGCATGAGACTTTTAGCTTCTATGAATAGCTTTAGCTTATGGCTGGATTAAATTCAGGCCATCCTTATGGGGATTTTAGAGTAGTTTTCATGATTGGTATTAAAATAGTTAGTACATATGTAATACCGTCATAAATCATGATTTTAAATTCTTTCATATGAATAAAATCATCTGTAGTGTGTGTACATGACTATACCTCAAATAAACTGCACATATAACTGACTTTTTAAAAGGGCTGGAGGGTGGGGTAGAGACCAGTAGGAGGGTGGAAAGAGCACAAGGTATTGAGGTGATGGTGCATTGTGAAATGGTGGTGGGAACTCCTTGGGGACTACAAATGATGTCAAATATAATTAAATAAATCTAAAAACCAGAAAACAAGTTTGTAATAAAACCCAATTATTTTGATAGAAAAATAATTAAATTATTACAACATTCAAAAAAAAATAAAAAGGGCTGTATCACAAGATTTGCTTTTAAATGGATACTCTCCATGATAGTTAAGTCATCGTTTATGTAAGCTTATTTTTATGAATCAAACTATTATATAAAATCAAACTTTGTTCCTAATTAAATTTGAAAATAAAATAGCAGAGTGGCAAAATGTGTGGCAATAGAACTTCTAAGAAGCGTTCTCAAAATAAGCACTAGCAGCAACAGTCTCTGAGGACAGGGTGTACTAAGCATTGGGTTAGGCACAGTGGTGTTCAATGTATTTACTGAACCAAAGATAGGTGTGGGAGGTGGGGCCTCTGTGTACAGTGGGGAGGTTGTCCATTGCACAACTCCCAGAGCGACCACCTACACAGTCAGTTCTGAAGGCGTGGAATAAATAGGATAAATGAAAACGGTCAATATTACACACCTTGAGTCCCAAATATTTTTAGAATAGTGGTTCTGATGTGCTCCCCCTTAATCTTAATAACCACAGATGTTGACAGACTAGGGGCACATCGACTTTGCTTCATAATGAACAAATGGAGAGGTTTGATGACACAATTAACAGCATAAAAGACTTTAGTAGCACCTGGAACTCCATTCAGATTTCAACTTCCTATGCAGAGGCACATCAGATGCACTGGCTGTCCTCCCACTAGACCATGTTTGGATTTGGGTGGAAGCTGGAGCAGCAGGCTCTCTCGTACATAAGACTTCTTGTTCTTAACATTATCGTACCACTGTTTTTAGTGTGGCACTAGATATGTGTGATTTATTGATAGTAAATAAAATTTCATTTTCAGTGTTATATTGGCAAAGTTGAATTGGACAGCCCCCTTTCATATTGCCCAGCTGAGAACTTTTTATTTTGGCCTTAGACATTGACAAAATGCTTTCTGATTGAGTGTACGAAGGCACCTTTATGCAGCCTCATCACTCTTCCTTGAAGGCGCCACCCCTCGGTCCAGGCGTTGCCTTTACTTCTCCTTTGGTTTTTACACATTAATCATTTGCTTTCTTTTCTTGGGGCATTTATGGATGAACTTAGCTTATGAATATTAAGAGTCAAAACTTCAGTTTCCATTCTATAAAACTCCACTGGGGCTGAAATTTTCAAAGTTGTTTTACCAAAGCAGTTATAAATCTAGAGCCCCAGGAAAGGAGGAAATGAAACACACTTATATGTTCTGCTTTTTTTTTTTTGGTTTGGTTATCCAGACACCTGTCCTGTGGAGAAATTCAGGAATTTACTCAGATGATAGATGTTATTTTCTTGCAAAAAGACAGAGAGTGGATGGATGAGAAGACTGTCTCAAGTAAATAAATGGAATTTTTGTTCATTAAATAGATTACTATGAAAATTTACACCATACATGTAAAATACAGAGAACCTTTATGTATTTTTATGCTCACAGGGAGGGCGTGATACACATATTTATTTAGTACTAATTTACTACTCTGCCAATAATTACATTAGGCATATAAATATGATGTTTAATACTACAGATACAGACAAAATAGGGGTATTTTGTAGATATCCTTATTTCATTATAAAGGTGGAAAACTTAGGAATGGAGAGAGTTTAGGTAACTTGCCCCATTCACAAAGCTAGTAAAATTGGAGGTATGACCAGCTCCACATTTTTGTATCATTACATAGAAACTTGGCAATAACATTTAAAACACGTTATACCTGTAAATCACTTGACAATACCATTTTCTAAAAGTCTTTTAAAAATTGTACATTTTAAAGGAAATCATTTCTACTTACAGCTTATGGTTATTCCCAGTTCCACATTGTGCTTCTTAGGGAGTTTTACATGAAATGTTCCACTACTTGGGATGACAGATTCTATAATTTCAAAACAAAAAAGAGTGTGTTTGGAGAAGACCAGGAAAATTGGAACACTAATCAATGAAAACCATCAGAAGTACTTGTATTCCTTTATTGTAAGCTGCAGTAACTGAAGTTACTCTAAAATTCTGATGAATTAGGCTCCTGTGAAGAACAGATGTTCTATTCAAGGACCATTGTGTATAATTCACAGCAACCTTTGACTTGAGTATTTTTGATGTGTGATTCTGGCAACATTTTCATAAAACTTACCTGGGATGAAGGTAAAAATACAGATTTCAGTCATGCTGGATGTATGGAATTTCTGAACTTGAAGCCTAAAAATCTTCACTTTAAATATGTTCTTCAAGAGATTCTCAGCCATACTAGAATTTAAGAACTGTAGGTCTGGCAATGTAAGAGAGCTGTAGGTCTTGCCAATCCAACCTTAATATCTCGAACGAGACCAGTTGGAACTGACAGGTGGCTGGAGCATGGGGGTACACTTTAAAAGACAGAGCTGGAGGACATTCAGAAAGGATCTGTAACAGGGTGGTCCCAGGAAAAGGGAAAGTTCCAAAAATCCTGGTTCCGCCCTAAGTGGGTGGAGCTGAGGAGGAAAAGGAGATTTCTGCAGAGAGGAAAGAAGGAAGAAAAAGGAAGATGGAGAGCAGCAAGGAGACCTGGAGGAGGCACGTGGAGCAGAGGGACATGTGAAGAAACTGTACTTGCTTTTTGGTCTTGGACTGGTTGGAACAGAT
>JAGFMF010011752.1:5952768-6033018 GCA_019455555.1 Galemys pyrenaicus
AAGGTTTTATGTGTTTGTCTTAATGCAGCGGATGGCAAAACCCATTCAGAGAAGGCAGGCTTGGGGGTTCTGGGGTGCTCCTCTCCCTGCCCTGTAACAGATCTTCTGTTCCTGTGGGGCATCCCACATCTTAATTCTGCTTTGGTAAGGCTGCCTGACCCTGCTTTCCTGAGAGACGATGTAGTACATTCAGCCTGGGCGATGCATCCAGAATTCTGGTTTCCTTTTTCCTTCCCAGCCCTTTGGGCCCCGCTCATTTTACAGTTCCTTTACCCAGTATCAGTTTTATTTTATTTTTTAAAAGATTTTATTTATGCATATAAAAGCTGGGGTGCAGGGGGTGAGAGGATTCACCAGAGACGGAGTGGGGAGCAGAACAGGCAGAAAGGCTGAAATACACTGCTGCGGAGAACAGTGGGCCAGGCAGGAGAGGTTTGCGGTGACATGTGGGTCCATGCCTCAGCCGGGGATCGAACTCTTGCTGCAGAAGCACCACAGTGAGGTGCTCAACCCCTTGGGTCACCAGGGAGGTCCCCAGTATCAGCTTATTTCTTTTGATTTTTCCAATCATTATTTTCAGTTTTTACTGTTCAGCAATTTATTTATTTACTTTTAATCTTTTGCTCAAAGATAGCTGGGGGAGCAGATTTCAGAAGAAATTTCAGTTTGGTGTGATGGTTGTTGACTGAGGGGGAGGAGGGAGTATAAGAGATGCTTTAACTTGTAAACATTGAAAAGTGCATTCAAAGAGGTAGAAACAGGAGTGATATGCAAAATATTAACAACCAAATGTTACTGGCCACAGTGATCAGCCTAGATTCTGACCAAAGAGTTGGAATATAGACATTCAGGAGCCCCCAACTACATCAAGAAATACCTTTTAGTTTCTGGATCCCGGGGAGCTCTAGGATATTTCAGGGAGAAGCAAGGGAGCAGCAGGTGCTGGAATGTAGTGAAGATACAGGACAATCAGTGTAGAAATTAGCCAGTAGGGTAGCAACAGAGAGGAAGTCAGTATGGACTGGCCTAATCTCAACACTGAACAGAACTAGTGGTCCTTATCTCACCAGGTCCTGACTAGTACGAGGAAGGGAGGAATATTCTTAAATACCCTTAAAATTCTTTTAACAATCCAGGAGACCTTCAATTAAAGATAAGGTTAACATGAAAATGTCTTCTGAAGAGATAACATCTATTCACTCTGAGCTGCTAATGACTATAATCCTTTCTGGAAGGTTTTGGAACAGGGTAGGAAGGGGAGGCAAGAAGCAAAGGAAAACATTAGCATAAGGGAAGGATTGTGGGATAGCTCAGTTAGTCCACTTTTACCGCTTAAGTTTGCTCAAGGCTAGCTTCCCAAGTTGCACACAAAGAATTAACTACAGAGGCCGTGATGTGGGTAGATTTATCAGGCCCTCAGGCACTGAGCCCAATTTGTTAATCACACATCTAGCATATTTTGGGTTTCTGCAAAGCAGAGGTGAAGGCTGGGATTGGCCTCTTGGAAACAGGGCTCAAGTACACACTTCCTTGTTTTGCTTAACTTGCTCTTCCTGAGCTTTTGTACTTGCTCATCAGGAATTTAGGCGGTAAACATTTTACAAGCCGGAATTTGATCTTCCAACTCAGAAGATTCACCATAGGCTGAGAAACTAGAGAGCATATACAAAAAAGTATTTTCCTTGGCCCTCCAAACTTTTAGAAAGCCACCCTTGAAAAAGGATCCTCTCACTGTCCTCTGTCTCAGCTGGTACTGCCATGTACAGCCAAATCTTTCCACTGTGGCCGCCTTCCACACCAGTCTTCACTCATTTCCCAGGAGAAAAAAAATCTGCAGCCTTCTCCAACTTCCTCTCACTCTGACTCCCCTGTTTGTCAGGTGGCAGCTGAGTGTCACCGATTATGAGTTGATAACTTCGGCTACACTGGTGTCCTTAACTAACTCTGATATGCCAGGAAGAGCCGGTATCTATTTATTGGTTTATTTATTCTTTAAGATTTTTTTTTATCTTTCCCATTTATCAATGGAATTCGAGATAGATAACAGTATTTTATCCCAAGAGATTTAAAAAGGGTTGGCTGATTGATCTGGGGTAGAAAATGAAAAGTAAGATCAGAAAAAAATACTTTGTAGGTTCGATTTATGCCACTATTTCCAGTGATGGAAGGTTTATTTCCAAAATATTTCTCAAACGCATGTTTTTCTTCTTTTCTGAGTACGCCCCATTCTCTGTTGCCCTCATAGGAGATTAGCTGCCACCTTCTTCCCACCCCCTAAGTAATAGTTTGAAAATTTGGAATTAGCATGCAGACTGGAGGCAGACAGGGCATTTGGAAGAGGCCATGTTTTACCTGTGCACCAAAAGCCAGTCTACAGAGAGGAACAAAGAAACAACAGACCATGAGGAGAGAACACAAGGTCCTGTAGAGAGCCAGGATTTGGCCTTGCTAACTCTAGGTATGGGTACTAGTCCTTCCTGGCGATACCTACATTTCCTGTCCTTAAGGGCAGTGAAACACCTTCAGGGCTCGGCACTTCCTCCCAGTAAATGCCTGTTTTCTGTTTAAACTGGCTTGAGTGCGTTTCTGTTGCTTGCACCTTAAAGATCTCTAACAAACATGAATTCAGCAGAGGAATGGGGTAGGGTAACAGTGTAATCAAAAAAGAGGAGGTTCCACACTCCCAGTGCCACTTAAAGAAGGGTGGAGTTGAGTAGCAAAAGGGAAGGTTAAAAGGACTTGGGAGAGAACACTGGAGCAGGCACTTGGGGCAGAGAGACATGTGGAGAAGCCACATTTGCTTCTTGGCCTTGGACTTGCACCAGGAACTTGGGGAACATGTAGGGAGATACTTGGAAGAGACATGAGTGAGACAGCCGGGGAGAGGATGAGAATAGCAGCCTTTATCCTGACATGTCCTCTGGACTTGCCTGACCTCTCTGCCCCTTTCCTCTGGTTCCCCATCAGAAGGTACGCTGGGCTTGTAGCAACCTATTGGGCCCAGCAGCCCCATTTTGGGTCAACCCTGTTTGGTTAGAAATTTACCCAAAAGGGCATGCGTAACTTTGGGTCTTTCATTGGGAAACTATCCTTTCTCTTCTCTTCTTTTTATGTGCATTAATCTATTAAAGTTCTTTTCTATTGAACGTCTTACACACTAAAAGAATGCTTTCTCTTTCTGTGGTGGATGGCGGAACCCATTTACAGCATGTACGTTTAGGGTCCTGGTGTGTCCCTCCCTTTGTACACTAGAAACACCACACACAAAAGTTCTTGGGGGTAGCAGGGGTCAGATTGCACAAGTGGTTCATAAGTAAATTCATGAACAGCTGGAGAGGAACAAACACCTCTGTTTGGAACTCACTACATGTATACTTGCTTTAGGGTTCTCTGTTTTAAGAAAATGTCTGTGAAAAGGCAGGGAGCATATTGTACACTGCCATGTGTGTATCCACATAAGTGTGCAATGACTTGCCTCTGGTGCTATTATACATGTGAGGACTTTGAATCATAAGGCTGGAGTAACACTGGTTTAGAGTGGTTACTATAGCAACATTTTGCTTTTATTAATTTTTAATGCAGGGAAACTTGACCACGGTTAAAATTATTAATGACACTGGAGGAGATGTTATCACTTCTAGGAAAACAGTAATGGATCACACTTGACTACATAAAATTTGCAATATTCATAATGGTGAATAAATATCAACAAATGAATTTCTTCTTAAACTGTGGCTTCATTTTAATCTTTAAATGCCAACATGATTTATTTTATATTTGATACTATTTTTCCCTTTACAGCTATTTGGTTATTAAATCAAGGACACATTTAATTTGGGGTTTCTTAAAGAAACAGTCCTAAGAGGAAAAAGACCCAATATTTGGAGAAACAATAGGTTTTGAATAAGTAAACAGAATTCTTGTTTTGTCACACTCCCATGTGACTGCTTTGTGCTTCCCTGATTTTTCTTTATCTTTGTTAATACTATAATTAAAAACACATTTGGGTAAACAAACGCTTTCTTCTTTTCAATTGGTCTACTTTTTCTGCCTGAAGTGTTCATTGTTAGCACAGTGAGATAACCGCCACATCATAATCCATCAATCTGGACACGCTTGTGAGATCTGAAGAAACTCCTAAGGGGGATGAATATGAATGTTTAACTCCCAACCACTTAGGAAAAGCACCAGGAATGCTATAAATGATGCAAATATCCTTTGATAGGAATTTCATGGGAGTTTCTTATTAGAAAAAAGCTTACTTTTTCCAACAAAATTACTTCAGAGTTAAAGCAGAAATAGAAACTTCTAGAGTGATAGTGATAGTCCTATGGTGGAGGGCTACCGGTGCTTTGGCGGTAGGAGAGCTACAGAGACCACACCTGAAGGAAGAAATCATATACTGTCAAAAAATTAACAAGGAGGTAAAACAACAGTACTTCAGTAAACAAAAGTCAAGTAGAAACTTCAAGAATTCACAATATTGTAGATCGGTATTTAAAAGAGAGTACTGAAAAAAGACAAAATGGGACCTCCCAGGTGGTGCAAGGGGTTAAGCACCACACTATGAAGCTATCTTCAGCCAATGCAGCATGAGTTCAATCCCCAGCCCACGGCTGGGGAGGTGACCCCCATGGCACAGCAGACTTCTGTCTCGCCCATTGCTCCCCTCAGAAGTGTAATTTCAGTCTGTCCATTTCTACTGTTCCCCACACTGTCTCTGATGAATCCGCTCACTGCTCCACTCCTATTCCCGCAGCCTGTACCCCAGTTCTTGTATGCATAAATAAATAAATCTTAAAAAAAGAAAAGAAAAATGACAAAATTCAAGTGGTATGTGCATTATTATATTGATAAAATTTTACATTTTGTAAGATTATATGTATGTTACAGAAATAATGAACATTTAAACTTTTATTTATTAGCGTGATGGGTTATGAGTAACTGCAGCTCAAAAGACTCCAATTATGTTACTGCTACAATGTTTGTATAGCAGTACCCATTTAAAGAAAATAGATTTAAGCAAATGTACTCACAGTCAAGGTCGTTCTTTATGTTACTTAAGTATTTGTAAATTAGAGACAGCATATCTCTGAGACCCAATACTCTGGGAATTAATATCTGGGTGCAGTATATTTTTGGTTGTAAGATGACTAGGAGTGAATGGAGAAGGGCAGGGCAGACTTAGATCAAGTCCAGAGTTTCCTACAGTGTTCTAAGTTCTCAAGGAACTAGGAAAGATTTCTGATTCTAAGTTTCCAAAATTATAGTTGATTGGTAATGACTAATTAGAGTGCTTTATTGAGAATTCTGATGCCACGTCTGGCTCAGCAGATGGACCTTGGCATACATTAATGACGTCTTCTCTTAATTAATGAGCAAGGAATGAGGGAATGGTAGGATGGGAGCCCATTCTTTATCATTTCTAGCCAATTGATATGGGTTGATTTGGGGAACAACCAAGGTCAGAGGGAAATGACTTTCGATTCCTTTATCCTCTCCTTTATGTTGAATAAAGTTTGGTATTTAACAAAGTGGGTTTAATGGACATAGAACAGTTACTATTTTGTAGGGACTTGAGTCTAAGATATTAAAGTATTTAATCAACCAATATTAAACTAAACATGAACATTTAGTACACCCTAAACAAATAATGAGCAAATATTGAGAATACATGTAAAATGTAGCTCAGTAAATATTCAGATGATACTGCTTATGGAGGTCACACTGTGCTGGTGATAATTCCACTGGAATGCCCACAGTGCACAGAATAACTCCAACCCTTGGGAAAAGTGTCAGAAGGGCCGAGGTTCAGATTTCCTGCTATTTCATGCTGGTTAACTCTAACATCTCTTTGAAGAAGCAGTACGACATGCCATAGCAAAGACAGGCTCTAAATCAATAGACCTCACTTCACGGTCAGGCCTGGTATTTCCTCATGTGAATCTCAGTTTCCCCACTGATGAATAAATGAAGGTATTAGATTATGAGTCTTTTTACCATTAATATTCTGTGATTATAATAAGTACATTCTGGGGTCACTGCATAATTTCTTCTTTGAAAATCATACTCTACTGCCACCTGACTGGTTCTCACAGGGAACTTTTACTGGATTCTGCTTGGCTGTAGCTGACTGAAAGAGAAGAATATACCAAACCTAAACTGGGTCAACTAGATACTTCCTCTTGGAAACTGGAAATCAGAACTGGTTGGTACTGACTGGGCACTTTAGCAAGGACGGTATACATGTATACATACATACATTTTTCTTTCATACTAGTTGGCCTTAGTTTATTTCTTTATTGAGGTAATGTTGGTTTACATTGTTGTTTGTGTTTTGGAAGTATAAGATCACCCTCTTCCAGTGCTGTTACCATAGCACTCCCACCATCAAAGCATTTATCATCTACCAGCATAGTCCCTGGTGCTCTCTTCCCATTCTGTGCTTGTTCCTCCCTTTTCTACCCCTTTATATCCTGCTGATATCTCAGTGCTACAGTCTGTTTTCAAGAGCTGGTTTTTGAGTTTGGTTTTATCTGACCTTTGTCCTAGTTTCTCTATATTCCACATATAAGTGGTACCATACAGTATTTGTCTGCCTTATTTTGTTTAGCATCATCCCTTCCCTTCCAGTTCTATCCATGTTGACGCACATGGCATGGACTCTTTTTTTGACTGCATAGTAGTATTCCATTGTACATATATACCATACCTTCTTGATACACTTGTCTGTTTTGGGACACTTAGGTTATATTTATGTTCTTTTGGCAGATAATTAAAAGTGGAACTGACTGTTCATGTATATTTAAAAGTCAATGAAAATTTGTCCAGAGACAAATGGAGCATATATATAGAAATGAGCAGCACTAAGAGGCCAAGAACCCTGGTCCCAGTACCTCAAAGGAACCTGTTGGGGGAAGCCGAGGCAACAAGAGCTGTGAGCAACGGTCAAGGACTGAAAGAATGTATGCCTTGAAGATATACATCCGGGCCTCCCCTGGTGGCGCAGTGGGTTAAGCAGCGCACTATGAAGCAAACCGCAGCCATTGCAGCAAGAGTTCGATCCCTGCTGCCGGCCAGGGAGGGGGACCCACATGGTGCGGCAGACCTCTCCTGCTGTGCCCGCTGCTCCCCTCAGCARTGTACTTCTGTTATCTGCCTGTTCTGCTCCCCGCTCTCTGTGGTGAATCCTCTCGCCCCCCGACACCTCTGGTCTGTGCCCCAGTGCTTGTATGCATAAATAAATAAATCTTAAAAAAAAAATGTACATCCCAAGAGTCATGTACAGCTCTTATTAGCATGACTTGTTTGCAAGTCTTGCAAGGATTTCAGCATAACATCCCTTCTGTCCTTGACCATTGCTCACAGTTCTTGCAGCCTCTGGCTTCCCCCAACATGAACCAGCTGGACTTCATTCATTCATTCATTCATTCCACCATGAACACACAGAAGCCTCCTGTGTTCCAAGCACTTCCTAGACAAAAGGCATTGACATCCCAGATTTTTCAACTGGAGAAGACAATAAATAACCACATAACATCAGAACATGAAAAGGGCTAAGAAGAGCCATAAATCTGGGCAAGGGGATGGGAAGTGATAGCTGATCAGGAAGGCTTCTCTGAGCAAGTGAAATTTGAGCAGAGACCTGAGGGAAGTGAGCAAATCACCTTAGCAGGTTGGCAAGAGCTGCCCTAGTGGGGGACAGGCACTGCCAGCTCCTTTAATGGCATGTGCTTGACCTGTCAAGAGAAGCTTGTTTCCACTCCCCTCCTCATTGCATGCCCTGCCCTCCTGAGAAATTTCAATATGTGGCTGGTCCTTCTATCACACTGCATTCCTGATGCTCAGACTTTAGCTGAATGATACACAGCTCCATTCCATGTCACATCAGTGTCTACACTACCTTCGGTGTCTTGCTTGATTTTCTCTGAAGTCCTAACCTCTGAAGTCCACTTGGAAATATGATTTCCAAGTCATTAATTTCCTTACCTCCTTTCTCTCACGATACCCATTTTTCTTCTGAAAGTTCCTTAAGTCTTCCCTTTCCTTCCAGTCTATCAGGCAGACCCTCTGATTCCCTCTCCAACCTAGATTTTTTCAAACACGGGCAGCTAGGGGCAGTGGTTAGATTGTCAGTATAGATTCGGGCTAGACTGCCTGGGTTAAAATCCAATGCCTACCATTAACTCTTTGGGCCCCAGTTTTCTGGGGACACCAAAATAGTAACCTTCTGTTGTAAGGGTGAAGTGAGCTGATGCTCACATGGTGCTTAGAAAAGTGACATCCTCAGAGTAAGCATTTGATAGATGGTATCATGATAATTTTATGCTATTATCATAATTATTCAGTCTGTTCTC
The DNA here is from genome assembly GCA_019455555.1 of Galemys pyrenaicus. Lineage (NCBI taxonomy): Eukaryota > Metazoa > Chordata > Mammalia > Eulipotyphla > Talpidae > Galemys > Galemys pyrenaicus. Next base: position 5,961,126 of record JAGFMF010011752.1, read on the forward strand.
TGTGCACCAATTTGAACCTCTGTGACTTAAGCTCTCCTTCTGCTGAATCTTCTCTGGAAAGCTCAGTTTCTGACTTCATCTAATCATCTACTGTCTCTGCTCTGGTTAGCAGCTAAGTAATCCCAGAAAAAAAATCAACTTGACCATGCAGGTTAACACTACTGTAAACTTAGAGCTTTTGGACTTTGCTTGGTGCAACACCAGTTTGAAAATCCCTTGACGTGTATCTGATTTCCTCACTCATTTCTCCCCAATCTTTGCTCTAAACCTTCATCATTCTTTTCAACCCCCTAAATGCTGACCCTTTCACCCTGGCTTGACAGCTCTTATACAGCATTTCTAAACACAGCTGAAAATGTATCTATATTCTTACATTCTTCTTTTCAAACTCAAAGAAAGAGGTTTTCTACTTTCTCTCAGACTAGTTATCTAGATAACTTCCCTTCTCATTTCTTTTAGGACCCAGTTACACAATTATGTCTTTTATTCCTCATTCATTTCATCCATCCATCTCTCTAATCTTAACAAAATAACACAACAAAATAACATCCCTCTGAACTCCAAAGACCTCTCTATCTGTCATCCCATCTCCATTCAGCCACAGCAAATTTTGTGACATAGCCAATGCTACTGGGGCAAAATTGACCTTGGCTGAAAAACCAGTGATTAGAGGATAAGGCAATACAAAGTCAGGTACCCCATCTATAACGAAATGCCACAGAGGTTCTAAAAAGCCCATTCGGCTAGTCCTTTTTACTCATTCATTATATTGTATCCTGCCAAATCCTCTTCCAAAATTCAATTCCTCAGCAGACAATAAACCTAGTTGGTCTGTAGACGCCACCCTTCCCTCATCCTCAGCTCACTGCAGTGTAACTTCAGACCCCCAACCTTGAAACCTCTCTAACCTGGCTCTCTTCCTAGTTGTCAATTGCCAAATCCAATGGCCATTTCTTGCCTCACTCACTCGGGTCTTCTGCAGCACTGCTGATCACAACTTTTGCCTTGAAACGCTTTCTTTAGCTTCTATAATGCCACCTGTTTGATTCTCCCACTTCTCAGTGCATCTCCTCTGTGCTCTTGTTAGCACCCTTTCTCTTTAAATCTTAGTACTTCTCAGGCAGAGGCACCTCCTCAGTCCCCTCCCTCCCGCCACTTTTCCCCCAGTGGCCTCCTTTATTCCAAAGACTTTAACAATCACGGACATGGTTCCCCCTTAGTCCTGCTCTCCAGCACACACCCCCAATCCTAGGCTCCAGGAGGTATTGCCTGCAGTCTCCTGGGCATTTCCTTCTGCATTTTAGTGCTAACACACATTTAGCAAGTCTATTCTTATCTTTTAGCAGTTCTTGCTTTTATCTAATTGGATGAGCTCCTTGAAGATACCGATCTTTTCTATTTTCTCTTTAAATGATCTGAAGGTAGCATTTAGTAACTGCTGCTCCTTAATGGTCTTTTGAACTGGGGAATGAATGCGCTTGTCCTTTCTTCCTAGTGTTGCAGTGGATTTGCCTATTCATATCTAAAATAGAATTCTTGTAGCTATCTCCAAATTTCCATTTCAAATCTTCCTCAGTTGGAGCCATCACTATTAACTTCATTGTTCACCCTTACATCATAGGACTCATCCATGATCTTCCCTGTCTCTCCTCTTTAATATCAAATCCATAGACTAGCTGGGAGTCCTGATTCAAGCCATGTTTTAAATTTCCCTATTTGTCACACTCTCTAACACTGCTACTTTGTTCAAGCCTCTAACATCCCTTACCTGTTCCAGCTGCCACAATCTCCTAATTGTATTTTTTTCCCCGTTTCTGCTACTATCTCCCTATATTTCAAAACATTCATCAGGTTATCTCACTTCCCTCCATAAAATGCTTCATGATTCATTACACTTGGAATACACTCTAAATTTTTTCCCAAGGCACTTGGCAAAGTAAATTACTGCATTACTTGGCTGCTTCCAACCTCTCTCACTCCAGCTCCCAATCCAAATCTGACTCCACCTCCAAGTCCCCTAGACATCCCAGCAAGAGTCCTTTCTCATACTTCCCACACTTCCTCTATCTCACATTTATAGTAGCTGTGCCCTATGACTGGAATATTCTTCTTCTAGACCCTAAAATGGCTGGCTCCTTCTCAGTCTTTAAACATCTGCTCATATGTTCCTTCCTTAGAGAGTCACCCTACAAAAACAGTTTCCCCACAGTAATCTATAATTCCCATTCTGCTTAAAGTTATTCCGAGCACTTACCACTGTCTACATTTATATTTGTTAAGTTAAATTAACTCTCTGTATGGATGTGACACAAGTTTCATGAACACTAGGATTTCTTTATTTTTTCCCTGTCATATCTTCATTGCACAGAACTGAGCAAGTATTTGTTGGGACACTGATGCTTATGTCCCAAAGCTTATCTTTACTAATCGGTAAATGTTATTGAGTTTGTGAGATCATATCTTGGTAAAATGGGAATTAGCATCAAAGTCCACACACCTGTTAGCTACTCCAGTGACTGAGCTGAAGTCAACACCTGCACCTGCTGCCTGTGAAGTTGAGTTCCACCTCTCTTCCCTTTCCAAGTCTTGATGTCTATTGAAATAGTCTTTAATAAAGACTTGTTTGTCATTTTAACAAGTGTCTAATGCAATTCTCTTTAACACTGGACACTACATACTTTTACCTACTGAGTCTATATACATCCATCTAATGAAGTTTCATTGTTCTCTGTAGAACTTCCATTTATTCTTTGCAGTGGGAAGGGTCAAAGACAGACTTTTCTTGTCCCTGGGACTGGAGAATATGATTTTTCTAACATATAGGAGAGTCAGGAAGAATAAAGGCTACATGATTTTTTTTTACCACCTTTATAGCAGCCATCACTTATTCATTTTGTCACATTTATTTTCAATTGTTCTTGCAGTGACATTTTAATGAATAATACAAAAACAATGCTCAATTCAAAATGACACCCTAAACCTCCTAAACAAAGACATGTTCAGTATATTAAAAAAGAGCTCCCCTCTGCCACATCATCCATATAATTTACAGGCAGCCCACTCCTGACTGTGCCGACGGAGATTATGCGATCATACCTGCAACATCAAACTCGATTTCCAGGGTGACCTTGCTTGTGATTGAAGAGTCTCGGAGGAGCTGATTGGCTTCCTCAAAGGTGCTGTCTTCAGTTGGAATTCCATTAATAGCCATCACTCTGTCTCCAATCTGTAGTACCCCACATCTAAATTTAGAATCATATGTTAGAGGTTGTAGAGAGAGAGTAAATTATTTTCCAGTTAAATTGCTAAATCTACCTTCTTTGATTCTTGCCAAGTAGCATTACCATTTAGTCTTGTTATTCAATGCTGTGGGCAACTACAAAGTCTTGCTCTCTTGCATTTCAGAGCTACAAATGTGAGCAGGGGAAGCTTGATGTATCGCAGAGAATTAATTAATAATTCAACACCATGATATTGTTATAATCTGATCTGAACCAATATGTGGTAGTGATGAATGTACATTTCCCCCATGGCAGAGAAATTATTAAAGTCTGAACTTCAGAATTTTTTAATGGATTTTTTTCTTTTTTAATTAATATAGCCTCCAGCCCCTGATGGACAAAAATCTGCTGGAGAAAGTCAGCCCTTCTCTCATTCTTCTCAAACCTGATCAAGAACATAAAATTTTATTATCAGAACAGTTCATGTCTTGCATTTCCTGCACTGAGGACTATTCAATAATTTATTAACTATTCAAAGATAGCCACAGATGCAGAGCAGAAAAAGAAGCTGGGAGAGCGACTGTCTCACCTCTCTGCAGGGCTGTCAGCTTCAATATAGGAAATCAGAGGTGGAGAAGAGAGAGTCTCCGTGGCAAACACACTGCCCTGCAGCTGGATTCCAAATCCTGTGACAGGGTCTGCTGTCAGCACCACTTCCGTGGTTTCTGTGTGAACAACCTGCCCGGCCAGGCCCACCGTGCTGGAAGCTAAAGACACTAGAGGAACAAGGAACAAGGAAAAGTCTGACTTTAGGGTGAAGGACATACCGGAAAGGCTAGCATTTCCAAAACAGATCATGTCCTTGAAAAGGAGCTCGCGGGCAATGCAGAGAGGTTATTTCTTTTAGTAAACCAGGGCTGACTAAGATATAGAAATCTCCTAATATTAGTAATTATTCAGTCACAGTGCCAGTGTGACTCCCTCCCTATAAATCCCCCTTTGTATGTGGGACAGTCGTGGGACAGTAGGAAGGAGATGGCCTTGGGCTCAGGGTACCTGGGTTCTGGCCCTGGGTCCACCACTGAGCAGGCAGCTGGGTGACCTGGTTAGTCATGGTAAGTCAGTATCTCTTTCCTGGCTAGCAAAAAGAGGGTTGGGCTGGCTTAATGTTTGCTTTTATCCACATAAAGCGATCTGCACCTCAGGTTTAAGCTTTTTACAAACTAAAGTCTACTTTGAAGAAACCTCCTGAGTCTGGCGCTGCAGCGGTGAGGTGCTAGTTATCAAGGTGAAATCCAGCACTGACTCGGCAAGATAGACTGATTTTAACTCTACTTTCTTTCTTCCCCACACTGCGGCTTCTTCAGCCCTATTCTTTCCGAGCTTCCATCTCACTCATTTTTCTGGAGTTCATTGAACCTCCTGGCACACCTCAACCTTGTTGCATTTCCAGCCCAAGTCAGGATAGGGCTGCTCTTCTCCTAGGTCTTTTCTCTCAGCTCTGCCTCCCAGGATCCAAGCACCCATCACTCTCTGTGAGCAAGCTTGCTGCTTGCGGGGTCCTACTCTTACTTTCCTCCCAATAAGGGTATTCTGGCCCACTTACTTCAGTGGAAATCTAATGATACCCTTGCCTCAAGATCTCTCCAACCAGAAGCCATTTTCTATTACTCTCCCTACATGAGACAAGTTGAGAGAAGCACTTATAATACTCCTTGTTCCCTATATGCCTACAGCTTCTATTTAAAGTTCCAATTCTATACATCTTTACCTTAATAGTAGTATTCTACTTTCATAAAATTACCTGTTTCTTCACTGATTTTGGTACTTGAGTCTTTACTTCCTCTACCTGTAGATTTCGCTTGTCTTCGGCATTTTGTCAATCTTCTAACACTGGTTTCAGCTCTCAGGTGAAATCTAGCAATGCAACCCCACACTTCAACACTCTGCAGCAATGTTGGACGCTATCTTCCTTTAGAATGGGAGAGCTCCAAGAAGAATCTCAATGTCTGAATGCTCCTTGATGAGGACATATCCATTAGCCAGCTTTCCCAGTCCCTGCAATCTAACTTTCTTCTCTTTATGATTTCTAGAGCCATTTCCTTTCACTTCTCCCCCAATCTAGTGGGTTTCAAACAATATTTTCAGTAACATATCTCCACCCCTTCGTGTGAAAGCATATAAGGGAGACCTCTGTATTCCAGATAAAAATAGAGCCACCTCAGGTACTGAGGAAGGAATGGAAGCCTGAGAGCCCTTCCCTGGGAGTGCAGTTGGCTCCAGTTACCTGTTGGCTCCAATTGTCGTCCTTTCTTCTCATCCTCCACTTGGACCCTGGTGACCATTTCAACGCTACATAGCTAGTATAAAAGACTCTTAAACCTCACAGCTCTACTCTCATAGTCTATATGCTCTTTGCTACTGCCTGGCCAACTCTCTGTTTCTAAATTGCTGAAGGGTGTGAGATGAAGCTACACTAATTCACATTATTCTCTTTGGGGCCCCGGGATCTTGTGTAATATTTCCGCAGCTTATTTAATCCCTCAGAGGATCTGTCTCACACATTTCTACCCTTATCAGGGTCAAACTCTATTTCCTACAAGACTGAAAAGATGAAACCATTGGCAAGAGTTCCTGGTACAACATACCTCCCAATCTCAATTTCTCTGTCATTGTCTATTTTCTCTTTCGTTTCTTCTTGGGAGGATGTAGCCTTCTTTTCATTTCAAGGCAAACTATTCCTTTTAGTATTTTTGGTACTATCCTTTTGCACTCCCTCTGTGGTTTTGTGCCTTAAAACTTCTCACCTGCTGCTATTCCCAATTTCTCTACTCCTCTACTGGCTGACCTCTCTCGATAGATTGCACTAATTCTGAAAATGCTAACAACGTGCTTCTCCTTCACCCTTGACTGAGTCCCGGTCACCGATGACTTCCTGATTGCCAGTCAATAGTCTCATCAGCTCTAACCACTCTGCAGCGCCACTCAACTGTTTTTGGGAACCAACTCCTCTTTTCTGAAATTGCTCTCAATTCCAATGAAACTTTGTTCTTAGCTTCTTATTTTTGCGGCTCCTATTGGATCCTTTGCCTTCTTCTGCACTCCACATATGTAGTTCCCCAAGGTTCTGCCTTAAACCTGCCATTTCTAGTCTTATTCTTCCCCTTATTGACTTCCAATGCTTCTATAATATGACCTCTGTATGTATCGTCTCAAATCTTCTGTAGTTTTCAGTTTCCAGTGATGAATTTCCTCACTTGATGGATATTCTCATTCCCAAGGATGCGTCATTGACTCTCATTTCCAAAACTGAGTTAATCATCTTCTCTTCCTCATTGCCATTATTTCTATGAATAGGATCATAATGTTTATAGTCCCCCAGGCTCAAGATCTCAAACCAGCTTTTGACTGACAACTCCTCACTGTCTCAAGTTCAGTAAACTATTAAGTCCTTTCAGGATGACCAGTGTATATTGTATAAAACTTGATAAAACTAAAAGAAAACAAACTCTAGAAATCTCATTGTAGAATTGAGGCTACTGGAGGGGAAAGAAGGGTGGTAGAAAAAAGACGATGGTGGACGATTGTGTGTGCCTTGGCTTTGGGTGTGGTGTGATAACTATCAAGATGCCTGAAGAGGTGTGAAGTATACCCCTAAATCGTACTTAGTGTTATAGATCAGTGTTACGTCAGTAAAAATTATGTAAGAAAAAAGAACTATATTTTGTATAAATATTCTTTTCTCATGATTGTCCGTATCTTAATTCAGGGTTTTATTTTTATTTTAATAATTCTGATATATATGCTTCTGGATTGTCTCATGTCCAGTATTTGCCATATATTTTTGTCGGATTAACCTTCTCTTCATGAAGAACCCAAACTTACCTGTTCTTCGAGAGGAAGGTCTCATCATTGCTAGGTAGATGACTACAACGACTTTGAATCAGTGTTCCTGCCTCTCCTGCTAACAGCCTCCAAAGTGCTACCAGAGTAGTTTTTCTAATATATAAAGGTCATCTCCTTGCTTAGAGTCATTCAAGGGCTCTCTATGCCTACAGTCTTTTCAATTCTAGCAGAGCACAAGAGTTCCTTTGCAAGTTCATTTTCCCCTGCCCATCCAGTCTCATCTTCCTCTATGCATCCTTCATACCATGTGCACGAGCCCTACTTCCATTCCTCTGGGTCACCTTATATACTATGCTTTCTGCCCTTTCAGTCCTATTCCTGGATCCTCATTGTCCATTTTCCTGCTTTATCTAGTCAGAGTTAGGTAATTATTTTCTTACATTTCTAGATTTCTAATACACAGTCCTGTTTCAGCATTTACCAGGCTTTTATTTGCCTGGCTGTCTCTCCACTTGACCCTGAGTTCTTTAAAGATTGGGGTCAGATCTTTCCATCTCTGCAATCTCAGTGCCTAGAATATTCAATGACTGATAAATCTATGAGAAATGAATCAAGTTCTGTGATATCCACATTTTCCTTTTCCAACCAACATTTCATGCAGATTTTGCTGAGTTACCATAAAGAACAAGAAGTCGTTCTTCAGGACCCAAAGTTGTCTACTGTGTACATCGCTCCAGCATCATACCTGGCATGGCAGAGGAGAGGTATGGAAAAGTGTACTTCTGCTTAAGAATTGCCATTATTGTCCTGTCTCAGCAGGATTTCTATAGGTGGCATTAGTCTTCCCTTCTCCCCCATTTAGTGCAAGAAGGTAGCGTCCATGCAACCCTAAGCTTTTTTCAGAAGGCAGCCTACGATCCTAAGGTCTGACACATGGATCATCAGACCACATTTTCTAGAGTGCCTTTGCCGATGTGACCAGACAGGTCGTGCATTTTGTTACTGGTGCACAAAACAAGTAGAAAAGATCACTTCCTGCCACATGGATCTGAAGAGGTGAGTTTCTTTCTTCTTTTTTAAAGATTTATTTTTTTAATGCATATAAGCACTGGGGTACAGGCCAGAGGTGTGGGTGATGAGAGGATCCACCAGAGACAGAGTGGAGAACAGAACAAGCAGACTGACTGAAATACACTGCTGAGGGGACCAGCGTGAGAGGCAGGAAAAGTCTGCTATGCCAAGTAGGTCACCTCCCCAGCTGGCAGCAGGGATTGAACTCATGCTGCAGTGGCTGCGGTTTGCTTTATGGTGAATTGTTTAACCCACTGCGCCACCAGAGAGGCCCCGTGAAGATGTGTGTTTCTTACTGGTTAGTTCTCATAGCAGGCAGGTATAGAGTATTAGAACACCTACTATTGGCTGATACTTCCACTCCATCTTATAGGTGAAGATATTTGGACTTCAAGGGAATACTTCACTCTCTGAATCTTTTTGTAGGTTCATATTAATATTTTATCCAATTGAAATTTCAATTTGGTATAGATTTTCATTAATTGTCATTAAGTAACCATTTTTGAACTTTAGACCAGCTGAGACAGGATCAGGAAGAAAGGGGTAAATTTAATGGTAATAGAAGGAACTAGATTAGGAATTAGGTGAAGACTTTCTCAAAAGAGAGACTTGCTCTAGGGCCTCCCTGGTGGCTAGGGGTTGAGCTCCACACTGTGAAGCATCCAGGGCACAGCAGCGCAAGTTTGATCCTCAGCCAGGGAGGGGACCCACATGGTGTACTCTCCTGCCTCACCCGCCCGCTGCTCCCCTCAGCAGTGTATTTCAGCCAATCTGCCTGTTCTGCTCCTCACTCTGTGTCTGGTGAATCCTCTTACCCACCCCGCAACTCTGGCCTGTACCCCAGCTCTTATACACATAAATCTTTAAAAAAAAAAAGAGAAATATGCTTTATTAAAAAAAAGAGAGACTTGCTTTAATTTTTGGAAAAGTTCAAAGATATAGCTGAGGAATCTCATTCTCTAGAAGGTTTTTCAAAACAAGGTTTTGAAAACACTGTCGGTATCATTACATTTAAATGCTCCAGAGACAGTTTAAAATTAATAGTATATTTAATTTAGGGTTAAAAATGTATTAAACATTGGTTTGCTAATTTTATAACTAATCTAATAAATAAAAGATTTTATTATTAACTCCATAAGTCCTCTGACATATTGGACTCTATTCTTTGAAACAGTAAAATTTCACTTGAAATTATATGTACTATTATTCACAGATATTAAAGTCTTGAAAATTACTACTAGATATGAAAAAGATAAATTGTAGGTTTAAAGATGTGGAGTCAAAGGGAAAAACAACCAATTTTACATGGAGAAGAGAAAGATGAGCTTGATTATTCTGCTTCTTTAATGTGGTCAACCAGCAAAAGAAAATAAAGATGATTTGTGAATTATAACCCTGTAATTTAAAAAATTATACGATGGCCTCTTTCTCCAGGAACTGCAGATACTCCTGCGGGGTCCTGGCTCTGGGCTGACGGGTGTCCACTTCTCCTCACAACGAAGATGGGAAAGACTACATTGCCGACAGGCTGTGTTTGAAGGTGACATGACATGCTAACTGGCGTGTGCCGGTTGCTGCGTTAGGATCTGCCTCTGCTGTCCTGTTCCCATCCACAGTTGGAGGGTTCTAGACACAACCATGGGATATTCAGGAAACCACCCCATGCTTCTGTCAGTTCTCACCTTTCCCGGCATAAGTAAGGGAGAGGAGCAGAGAACAGCTCGTTACTGCCTAAGGCAAAATGCTGCCAGATGCTTCTTAATGTAAAAGGCCGTGAGGATTATTGTCAGAAATGAAAAGTATGTCAAAAGTACAAAGAGCAATAGTACAAAGAGCAATGGCCGCAAAGATTGATTAACATACCAAGTTTGTCATCACTTGAGCCAGTCATTTAAGGCCTGTGCTCAAGGGTTCTAGATTTGAACCCTGCAGTGGGCCCCACACTTTGTACACCCTGGGATCCAGCTCGGCTCCCTTCTCCACACTGGGGTGGGGCTCCCAGGCTGTCCCTTGCAAGACCTTCCTGCATGGTCACATACAAAGCTCACCAGTAGCTGCCCTGGTCTTCCTCTCCTTTTTCAGATGTAGGTGGAAGGGACAAACATCATTAGGCTTTCTCATTCTCTTCCTTTCAGCTCTTTTCAGTGTTGCCTGCCCTATCGTTAAGTGGTGTTGACAAAAGCAGCAGCATGCATCGTGGAAATGTGCTCCACCTTCTACTGTGGGCCACAGTTCAGGCATGCTGGGCCCAGCTTCCAGGAGCAGGAAACAGAAAGCAGGGGAACTAGTTAGAGGCACTGCTCAGTCGCCATCACAGGAGAGGATGGGGCTGAGGAAGGATCCTGGGATCCGCAGCAGAACAAGGAGCAGCCTGACTCTGGGCCAAAGGCCTGCCCAGGATTCCGGAAGAGGTGATGAGAGGGTTTCCTCTGTGACATGGCTCTGCCAGCCCCTGTGTCTTTGTGACACTTCTCAAGCTTAGCGCAGCAGGTACTCATTCTAGCTACAAAACCTGATCCTGGCCTGCTGTAACACGTGCTGCACACTTCCTGCTTTATCCCTTTTGGTCAATGATATCGAATGCTTTAACGCCTATGTGAGAAGATTTCATTCTTTTCTGGTCCATAGCCTTCCTTTCTGCTAGAAACATATGTTAGAATTTTTTTTCTTCTTCTGCTTTTCAGGCTTTGGAATCAACTCGGCACCAACATAGCAAAGATACTTTTTATTATTTTTGTGACTTTGCCACGATTCACCATCCATACAAATGGCCTTGTTGCTATGGAAACAACTATTAGAAAGAGGGCAGCAAATGGTGGCACAGAATAAAGACATAAATAAAGTGGTGGAAATAAACCACTTTATTTGGTGAGTATAGTGTGATTGGCAATAAAACTTTTAGTATCGGTTATTTGGGAAAAACCTTTATCTAATATGACTATACAAAGTCTAATCTAAAAAAAAAAGAAATGACTAAATCCTCAATTTGTAGTCTGGTTTTCGAACACTATCATTATTTGTTTCAGTGTTTTTAAAATGAGACTAAAAGTCCATCACTTTTGAACCTAAGTATTTGGTTAAAATATAAAATGCATGATCTTCTGTAAATATTCTGGAAGGCATACAATCAGTGGTCTCTATGGCTAAAGTCGACAGCAAACACAAACAACGAGAAATTTCTTCTGCCAGGTTTCTGTTTTTATCTGTATTATGCTGGGCAATACTGTGCTGATTCAATAGAGAATCTGAGTTGGTTATGAGTGTCAGTGACAGCGTGGCATCCTCTCTGTTTCCTCTGACAAACTCCAAGAGGCGTAACTATCAACCTGAGATACTATCAGTCATTGGTGTTCACCGAGGTCCTTAGGCAACACAGCAAGTCTCACCTAACACTAAGAGATGTTTAACCATTGAAGCAGAAGTACAATACAAATATTAATGCATTTGTCTTAATTGCTCTTCCCTGCTGAGGAATGTTAGCCTGCTCCTGTCAGTGAGGAATTTGTATGTGGAATCATTACATGTAAAAAATCCCATCTACAAACATCAACCACAAAACTAGAAAGCATTATATGGGAGGCTGAAGACCCATGTATTGTACCAAATTCTAACATTGTGGAAAATACCTAAATCTGAGAGCAAAGTCAACAGATTTTCATACATGACAATGCGGATTCAGGAATAAAAATAGCACACACTTAAATAGTTCAAAATAGCTAACAAAAGAGTTTAAAATATATTGGATATTGTTCCTGTGTATATATCTCTATATCTATATTTATCATAGTACTTTATTGGGTAACTGTGAAGATTATATGAGACTATATATATGTTAAGAATATATATAGTCTAGAGTCTAGAATAGTCTAGAGTGTGGTTCTTGTTCTGTCTGTCCTTTTAAGCGGTGAGAATATATTTATTTTCTATATAATCCTTGCAACTACAAAAGAAGTAAGTATTATAATTATCCCTGCTTTGTAGTTAACGATGCCAAGGTATCCAGAGTTTCAGAAACTTGCTCTAGGTCTACAACTAGAAAATAATGGCGCTGGGATGAGAACCCAGGCAGCTACTTCTAGGGTCTGTGCTCAGACCCGTCTCCTATATCAAATTAAATTAGCTTCTTGAGTGTGGTAATATACAACTGAAGAGGGGGTGAACCTGTACCTCTGAATCATAGACAGCGTTGTAAACCAACATTATCTCAATAAAAAACAACAGCAACTAGTTTCTTCCAAGTGTAAATGATTTACTCTATAGTGAGTTCAAAAACATAATAGAATCAATCTAGAACTCCTAGTTCTCATTTTACTAAATCCAACCTTTTATTTTATTAAGTTCAAATGTACTGTCAATTCACATACCACAGATAACAAACCTCCTTATTTTGAAGGGATATATAACTCAAATAAATACACCAGAGTGGTAGCCCTACTTTTGCAGTAGTTTTCTTTGTAAGGGAGATTTTGGTTTCTATGATATAAAGAGACCATTTCCCAGTGGGTGATGGTTGGTTTCCCACACTGGTGGTGGCATCAGTGGAAATGGTGGTGGGTCCACCTGTGAAGATGAATTTCTGACAAAGTGAAGAGTCAATAGGTCCAACCGCCCATTCTCACAAGAACATTCTTCACGACCAGCCTCGAAGTATCTGGGTTTGGTTTATTTGGGAATCACAATCACCACCACCAAGTGGGAATCCAAGATGAGAAACACCTAAACCTCTATAGACTATGATTAGATCTGGTTGGAGAGAGAGTCATTCTTTTCCTTCAAAACAAGTAATCATGATGACAGATTATGATCTTCTCTACCAGAAATGAAAAATTTAGGAGTGACTGATTTGTCTTTTCTCCTTTTTTCTTTACCCATAAAGCCAGCTATCTAACAGTAAGTAGCTAATCACATCTTCCTAAAATACACTAGTGCTTTGCTGGCCCCAAAGATCAGATTTGCAGAATAAAGAACTCCTACACTTTGGGACGCTTGTCTTTATAACAAACATCCTTACAATCTTCCTAATCTTCCACTGTTAGAGCAGTGATTTTCAATGGGGTAGGTACCTGGGGGAGTACTGAAATCTTAGGGAATGAGATATAGTTTGAAAGGTGTGTTCAAACTTCTCCTGCCTTCTTTTTTTGGGGAGGTGATTAAATATGATTTACTATGAAATTTTTAATAATTTTTAATAATACTAACAAATGAAATAAGATTCATATATATGCATATACATAAATTCTGATACAGAATAATTTTTAAAAATTTCTTTAAAGTGAATAGGAAACTAGGAACAAAGCCTTCATGTCCAAAGCCACTGGATTACCCAGAAGGAATTTCAAAGGAAAAATCAGATGTTTGTTTATATCATCAGATCAAAAGAGTAAGAAAAAATTCAAAGACAAAGTGTAGGCAAAGCTAGTAGGAACGAATTCAGTCTGAAACTGTATGCACTGCAATCATTAGCACATAGACAATGAACATCATTTCAGGTTTTGGCAGGTTTTGAGCTACTGAGCATCTACCTGGTCACTTAGGCACAGTAAACTCTTTCTATAGGATTTGGCTTGTCAGAGCCTGCAACTGGCCCACATGTTTTCTCCAGGCAAAACAGACCAGCTAATGTTCCACTTACGTGAGCTTTTGAAGTCTTTCTTTTTCAGTCTCCTCCTCATCATGGTTCCACGTGGGCTTGTGGAGTAGAGGCTTCGAGGTAAAGTCCCCATGTTCAGGGAACTCAGGCTGTATGCACTCATGGAGGTAGGAGAGAAGGATGAAGACACCAAAGCTGCTGTAAGAGAGTGAAGACTTGGCACAGAGCATTCTCAGGTGGGACGTAAGCCTGCCACCATGCCACCAGCGACAACACAAAAGACACACGTGATGCAGAGCAAGGGCTGGTGTCCGCCCAGCCAGAGCCCGAGTCTCAGCAGCCGCAGAGACAGCAAATCCGAGTCACAAGAGCCTGGAACTGCCGAGGATAGCACGATCCTCATAAGCGCAGTGAAACAGAGAGGCTCTCTGAAACGTGGCTTTGGGCAACAAATAAGCAAACATTAAACAAGTTTCTCCAGCAATAACAACTCAGTGTACCAGATACAGTCTCGCTTTCATAGCTATTTTCTGACAGGAGTTTTACAAGTGGTTTCACGTACACAAAGAAGATCTGAGAATACTGCACCCTACGATATTCTGAATTGTCATTTCCTGACCACGTATAAAACATTCTGAATGCTTACATCCTAACAACAAATGCTCTCTGATGGAAAAACAAGACTTAGCAGATGTCAAAACGATAAGCTGCTACCAAACAAAAACAAAAACAGAACACAACACAACACAGAATACCCATGAAGCTGAATGTGGTATGAATTAGATGAGGAAGGAGTAAGAATCTCTTATAAATAAGAGACCAGGAGGAGAAAGCCTGGAACATTACGAGGGCTGTTTGGAGGAGGCGCTTTCGGGACTGGCAGGGCTGGCACTCTGCAGTGATCTGGGTGGTACGTGTTAAAGTGATGGTAGGTGTGAAGGCTGCAGTGGTTGCTGGCCCAGGAATCCCAGGTAGGTTGCCTGTCGCTCCTCTGAATTTTCACTGCCCATATGAAGTGATGATGAGAAATAAGAAAAACAAACAAACAAACAGAAAACCAAAAAAAAAGAGGAAAAAGTAACTGAATTGCACACATTAAAAGTGAAACAAAAATGAAAGCTGCTCGTAAAGAAAAAGAAATCCACTGGCTTTGCCCTTTTCTCGGTGGTCAGCAAAATAGATGATTAACATTAGGGGTGGAAACTTTTCATCTTCCCAAGAATAATGCATGTCCTTTCATAGTCCATTTTTTTTCTCCTTTTAAAATGACTAGTGAATCAATTTCTAATCTCCCTTGAGCTTCACAGCAGAGATTAAAAACATTTTTTTAACTTAAAAGTCAACCTCATAAAGATCTATGGCACACAAGTAGTAATTAAAGATTTGCAAATCTTGACCAGTTAGAAGCACTTGTTTTGAGAAAAAGGAAAGAAGGAATAATAAATCACCTTGGCTTACTATTCAAATGGTTAACTAGTCACACATCACAATTTACTGCTGTGACGTTTTAATTACACCACGATTCATCACTTGGACTTGACTTCCTCAATAAGAAGCTGCTTTAATCATCTATCAATATCAAAATCCTATCTGTATCCTAATAAGAATATAAAAATCTCATTATTTTATGTTTTGGGGGGTATTTTTGAAAAAAATGCATTTATATTTGAAAGACATATTTAATTCTTAAAAAAATTTTACTTGCTTTTACATCTTCTTTAGATGTTACAAAGCTTTAATATTTTATTTCCAATTTTTGGTGTCTATTTAAAAATAGATACAGGTCATGTTTCTATTCTATTTTCAATACTGTTCATCTTTTATTCATTTATTTTTTAAAAGTGATATTGAGACTATAGTTTGAACTCAGAAAACATATCTATGCCAAATTTGTATGGGAATGAAGCTTTCCCTTTTTTGATATTTATGCTTTACATACATATTTCATAAATTAAAACACTGAAAAAATCAAAAGTTTCATGACATGGAGTTTCAATATTGTTTAAATTTTATTCTCTATCTAGTGTTTTGAAGTATGTTACTATGTTTGATAAAGAATTTTCATTTAACAATCTTACAGGGTTAAAAGTAACACATGAACTTATCTCTTTCTACTGTTGTGATCTCGATGTTAGATGCCTTATATGTGAATTGTTTAAAGGTATTTACTCATATACGAAGGTCAAATACTCTCTTCAAAGGGGGTCATTTGGATACGAGCTGAAGTTACACAATCTATGATTCAGCTTCACTGGCCATTTCACATTCTTTTTAAAATGAGACAGTACGTGGAACTAAGCGCTAGCATGCGGAGTTCACTGCCAGCTGAGCTCTGGCTATTCTTTATAAGACACTGGCCAGTTACTTGGTCTTTCTAAGCCTCCATTTCCTCATATGTCAAATGGAACTCATGATGGTATCTACCACCTAGGCTGACTGAGAATTATGCAAACAAGGTGCTTAGTAAGGTGCTGGCACACAGAATACAAACAAATGAGCTACTTTTAATAATAAGAGTCTGCCTACTTTTTAGCTACTGATCTAAAAATAATCTTTTAAAGGAAATAGAAGTAGATCTTAAAAAGTTTCACTTACTTATTGGACACTTTTAGAGAATATGATAGAACTCTAAAGAATACTTACATAACAATCACCATAACTTTGTAACCCCAAACCATTTGGGCCTTTTCTCTCTCCCCACTTTTCTAGCTTGGGTTCCATTTCTGTTTCTAAAAGTCTAGATTTAAGCCACCATCTCTCTCACCTAGATTACTGCACCACTCCCTGATTCATGTCTGGGACATTGCTCCCTGATTCACATCTGACATATACATCTTCCAATGTCAACAATAAAATTAGGGTGATCTTTTAAATATTTATGCTGGATCATGTCACACGTATTTAAGCTACTTCAATTGGGTACAATTACAATGAGAATCGAGTGTGACCCCCAAATTATCTCTTACATATCTCTTCCCATCACTGACTGTTTTAGTTGCATTGGTCTTATGTCTGTTCTTAGAACAAGAGAGCCTTCTTCCAGCCTCAGGACATTTGCACCTGCTATGCTTTCTGCTCCTACTATTTTTCTTGCATATCTGGTTCTTTTTCTTCGGTCAGGTGTCAGATCAGCTGCCAACTCCTCAGAGAGGTTGCTCTGTCTTCCCTGGCTGCCATACCCCAAGTTATCCCATTACTGTTTTATATTCTTCATGGCATTATTAATCTCTGAAATGGCTTTACTCTCTTAATACATTTCTGATGTGTTTCTTTATACTAGAATGTAAATTCTTGAGAATAGAAATCTATGCTGTCTCACTTACTAGATATATCACAGCAACAAGAACAGTGCCTAGTACATAACTGATGAGCAAAAAAAAAAAAACAACAACGAAATAAAAACAACCAACCAACCAAACAAATGAATGCATAAATGAATAGGAATATTAGCCAGAGTGCCCATGTCCGCATGGCAGCAGTATTTTCCTCACGATAAAAATTGTTGCAGAGAAAGTCCCTAGAGAGTTATCCCTCACAATCCTCATTCTACTTTGTGGTGTGCAAGAAGACATTTTAGCAAGACTCATTCATTACTGGACCTGGCTAGTCTACTACTCTTTATACCCTTTACAAAGTATTGTCAATGTTTCAAAGGAAGTATAGTGAGTGGACTTCAGAATTCTACACTCATATTTTGACCCAGTTCTTTATGGAGTGCTTTGCAAGTTACTGGGTATCTTTTAAGATGGTTAAGCCCAATAAATAAATCTCAAGGAAGATATTATTGGCCCTTATTATGTGTCCAGAATTATACTATTACAGGCAGATTAAATGTAGGTCATAACCTTTACCTTGACTTTGAATTATTATTTGGGACTAAAATCTCCATATATATACATATATATGAAATAATTAAGACACAAAAATGATATAATGAACAAAAGTTAGTTGCATATACTTTGGATAATGAATGCAAAAGATGTCCAACAAATAATGTAACCCAGCAAGGACAGCTACTGCCTGTTTTGGATGTATACTCCAAATGTATTGCTTTATGGTGGTGTACGTGACACTCACGCCTGACATCTGATAGCCCTGCCCTACTATCACTCATTTGCAGAATTTTGACCTTTTGTCATGCATTAGGCCAGTACTTTAGAAGTTTTAAAAAAATTAAGATGTTATATTTTTGGCATACTATGCCAAAATTTTGCAAAGTGTTTCCCATTCAATGGTTCCCATTTTCACTGAGCATTCAATATAAACTAGGCACTGTGCTACATGCTTTTTCATGGATTATCTCAAATGATGATCACAATATACCAATGAAATATTATGGTAATGCCCATTTTACAGATGAAGAAACTGAGGCATAGAAAAGTTGGATAATTTGCTTAAGTGCTGGAGCCAGAATGAAAGCTCTGGAATGTGACTCTGGATTCCCTGCCCTTTCTTACCACATTATGGGTGCCTCTTCCTGCGCTTGCTCTAGGCAAGTTGAAATATAAATATATTTACACACAAATCATACATTTATATGGAAATCATATTACTTGTACATTATATAAAGCATGTAAGTATATTATATACATTTATATTTGTATTTGCATATTCCTATTTATATGAGTAACTTTTTAATATATTCTTATGAGTAATTTCCTTGTGGGAAAGAATATGATAGGTTCAAAAGTGCAAGCTAGAATTACTTAAATTATTAGATGCTCACCTGCTAAAGTAATGTGAATTCATACTATAGATTATAAAAAGTAAACAGAGAGTTTTAATAAAACACTCTTGACATCTGTCCATGGAGACATCGCAGGTGAAGACAGAGGGATCTGTCTGATGTGGAGAGCTCTTTACTTGTTCTGCTGTCTAGCCGCACCCTTCTCCCCTTCCCAGCTGCCTGAGGTCCTAGGCAACAGCTACTTGTGGTTGCTCCTGGAACTCACAAGTTAGGGTCCTCCTGGTACTGCAATGAACCCAACCTCGTGACTCCACCTAGATTTTCTTTTCCATTTCCAATTTCTTCCAATCATAATTATGTCTCTCAAAGACCCTCAGTGAGAACAATTGCTAACCTCATAAAAAACTTATTCTTGTTGGCTTTTTTAAAGCTGCTATTTACCAGCAAAAGGCTAATTTCTTATTCCTAACTGATATGCCCTGTTTCTCCATTACCCTGAAAACACCATGGTGGATGCTTTGTTGCTAAGCAAAATTCAGGAAGTGTATCTCCACCTGCCCCTGAGATAGAAGGCAAACTTTTCAGGCATCAGAGATATTTAAAAAATAACCACAACTCTCTTTTGGACAAAGAGTATGATAGGGTCAAATAGGCAAGCTGGAATTACTTAAGTTACTAGATTCTCATCCACCAAAAAGATGACCCAATGGTCTTTCCACAGTCAAGAAAGAGTTTGTTCTTGGTCCCCACACATTTAGTATTTATAAATTCATCTTGAATTGTGTTGGCAGGTGAAAGTATTTACTATTCCACGAGTGGAAACTATTTGAACCATCGATTATATGTGCACAGGACAATGAAAGGGGGTGGAATGAAGTTGCTAAAGACAGTGATATTTTTAAGGAGCCTATTACATATTTCTGACTTGCTGCACTAGAATTTTCCAAGAGAAAGAATCACATTTTGAAAAAGCATTACAAGGCAGGTGTTCCTACACCTTATGCATTCTTATGTATTCTTATACCGACTGTGCTCTGAATCCCGGGATAACTTCAGATTAGTTTAAAAGAAACTTGGAATTTTAGAAATCTCTGCTCCCAGGGAGAGTGTGGGGACGACCCTGGTGCTCCTGACAGGACCCATGAGTTCCCTGGGACATTGCCTCCTGTAGCTCCTTATCATTTCTATTCAAATGAGGCTGGATTTCCTTTCATAACCTGCCCATGCTGCACCATTTCTCTACTCCAATGTGTAAAATGAAAATCTGATAAAAGGTAATGCTGTACTAGAGATTCTTATTAGCTCCAGGGCTGTCTAAGCTCCATTTAATTAAAAAGGTTGCATCCAGCTGACTCATTCAGTCTGAAAATTATCTGGTCCCTCTTGTTTTTTTTTTTCAAACTGTGGAAAAGTGCAATGTTTTCTAGGAGGTGAGTGATACATGATGCAAATGAGCACCTTATAAGCAAAATTTCGATTCTAGAGAAAATTGCTCTCTCTCTGTAAACATATGGAAATGTGCTCTCCTCCTTTTGGGGGCCCCCTGGCAGTACTAGTGAGGCTCCAAGGAAGTGAATTCAAGGAATAGAAAAGGAGGGCACTTGGTTTAGGGAAGAGGAGGGAGAAGTTGGAACAAAATGTTCTCTGGAGAGCCCTTTTTTCAGTTGACTTTGGGTTCCAAGTCCATTTCTCTTACTAGGTTTCACTTAAAGCATGTCTGTGAGTTTCAACACAGGAAAGTGCAAATCCCCTGAGTCAACACTTGTTATTGCATAAATGCAGCAAAACATTCTGATTCTCCTATAGAAGGATTTTTGTTAGAAAGGTTAAAAAAAAATCCCTACTCTGGCCACCAGACAAACTACAGAGAATGCTCATCTTTCATACAACCATTTTTCTCCTAAGATATTTGAAGGGTCTGCTATTAATCCCCACCTT
This sequence comes from Galemys pyrenaicus, assembly GCA_019455555.1. NCBI lineage: Eukaryota > Metazoa > Chordata > Mammalia > Eulipotyphla > Talpidae > Galemys > Galemys pyrenaicus. The sequence continues at coordinate 5,981,479 of JAGFMF010011752.1, forward strand.
ATAAGTATATATTTTAAAAGCAAGGGTTTTATTGTTTGCCTTCATCTGCGTAGTACTCACTTCAAGTAGAGTGGAAATTCAATAGGAATAATAGGAAGTCAAATTATTCCCCTTCTTTTCCACACTGAATCTGCACCAAAGGCTCCAAAATAAAAATCAAATAGCTAAAATCCTCTGAAACATTCTTATTGTTTCTTTCCTTTATTTGGGAGTCTTACATATATTGCCTGTGGCTTATAAAATGGTATTTGGAAGATGAAGCAGAGTAAACAAAGATAACTTGCTGTTTTTAAAAGAAATGATAAAGGCAAATTAATTCGATGTCTTTCTGCTTTCTAACTCAGCTGGAGGAAGCAGTCACTGCAAGGGGAAGATAATGAGATTTATCCAGAAAGAAGCTCTCACCATGGTCAGGTCCTTTCAGAGCCAGGCGGGTCTGATGATGGGGAAGAATCTCAAGCTTGACCTGGTCAGTGGTGTTGGCCAGGAACTGAGTGGCCTCGGCCAGTGTGCAGTACTCCATGCTGGTCCCGTCGATGGACAGGATGTGGTCCCCCACGTGCAGTGCGCCACATCTACGGAAGGACAAACACTAAGTGCAGGGAAGCGCCTCCCTCTTTGGAAGATGACATTGTCCGTCATTAAAAATTCACACATTCATTTTTCATTTACTTAAAAAAAAAGGAAAAATTTGAGTGTTACGAGAATCATCATCTGTTAATGTGTACGGTACCTTGGCTATGAATAGGGATGTCAACTCTTGTAAAACACAGAAACATTCAAGGAAATGTTTTGCTCTTGTCCTTTTAAGAAAAGATTATCTTTGGATGGTGGTGAGGCAAGGTGAAGGGAAATAAGCAGGAGGGGAGGGATGATGATGAAAATCTTTCTCCTTGACTTTTTCTGTGATTTTTTTTAAATCTCCTAGATTTTTATGTGTAAATACGGTTTGGGAAATGTTCGGAATGTCAGGATGTGTCTCAAAGAAGAAAATAGGGTTGTTTACAACTGTTTTATGTGTGAATGAGAATAACTTGGGGGCGATTCAGCTGATGCTTTCTCAGAATCTTCTCCCACAACTCCCACCCACATCGCTAATTCTTTCCTTATTGTATTCCATTTTGTTATTCTGGAGTTAAATGTTTATTAGTACAAAAAGCTCTGGATGAGGATGGCAATTATGCAGGAGTCAAACTAGGCTAAAACAAGGCCTGTGCATGAGTGGAGGAGGGAGCTGGGGTGGCGGGGGCGAGCTGCTACATCTGGCTGAACTCAAGAGACTGGCTACTGGATGAGTTGAGAAAAGCAAACACAGCAGTCAGCATCCCCACGTACCAGTCAAGTGGACAGCTCCTTAAACTGGGTACCCCCTGTGGAGTGGGAAAAAAACAGAGGGAGAAAATTAAAGCATCCTGCACCATTGAACTGGAGAACACCCCTGGGTCAATGGCCGACACTGAGGAAGCACCAAAGGAGGATAAAAGCAGAGCGGAGCTGTAGACTGACCACGAGCAGGGCGGCTGCAGGTCACTGCATCAGTGGAGATGCACCACGTAGGCTAAGGGCGCATGGGGAAGAGGGCTGGCCATGTGCAGGGGGTCCCTAGCCATTCACTTATATCTTGAAATTTCCAGAGTGAGAATGGTCTGCTTCTCAAGACCAAAGCCTTTCAAGTAACCCTCTCCATTTAAAAACTTAACTCCATATGAATGCACCTCAAGTGCTTCATTATGGTAGGCGGGGCTTTTCTAGCTAGGCGTTGTAAGATAATGAGGTGGGTGATTCTCCCTACCTCTATCGACCTTCTAAATCTAAAATATTAACTAGGAAAATGGGAAAAAGAATTTAGGGAAAATGACTTTTGTTTTTATGGTGACATAGGAATGAATGATGTTTTCAGAGACCCCTGAAGATTGTAAAATCTTTAGAGTAGTATCCTCTGACTGCACAGAGCCTTTTTTTTTTAAAGCCTGCATATTTAAAGAATATGATTTTTTTTAAGTAAGAAGAAAATAATAAGTTTTATGGTGGGATATCATTGTCAACAGTTCAGGAAACTCCATGATGTTTCCTCATGAAGCATTGTGACCATCTGCCCAACTACCCTACACTAAGAGCAGTCTATTACCCTGGGAGAGGTAGGAAACTTGTTTAGGTACTTGATTTTTTTCCCCCATCGCTAAAGGCTACAATGTCTGGATGAGGTGCATTACATGATGGGTGGTTATAAGGCAGGTGAGTTTTTAAGCCCTGAATAGAAACTCATTTTCCAATATAATACTTGTATAAGCTAGAAGGGAGCTGTTTTGAGTATGTGTGTGCATGTGTACATGTGTAAACATGTGTTATGTGTGTATACAATATTTTTTTTATCACGTGCAGTTTTAAAGAGGAGGCACTTTTTATAGAACTCACCTGTCTGCAATACTTGCAGATTTGATTTTGTCTATGACAATGACCTGTTTGTTACAGCACATCGAGGTAGTTAGGGCAACCCCAAGGCTGGCACCAGGAGTTTTGGCAACTTCAACTAGTAATGGCCCGGATGCTGTTGCCACAGAATCTATGGAAGAACAAATTTCAGAAAACAAAAGACAAAATTAAACAAATAAGCAAACTGACACATGGAAATGGAAAATATTCAATCTGAAGTGGTCTGTTAATTTTATTGCTGAAACTTAGATATCCCCCCATATAATATCCCCACATTCTTTGGGCACATCTTAGGACACCTGCTCTACCAGCTTGTAGTGTAATAATACATGCCCAAATTTATCTCTTCAATTAAACTTTAAGTTTCACATCACTAGGGATAATATCTTGGTATCTTTAGGCTCCCTAAATAACTTGGCATGGTGCCTGGCACACATTATGTTTCTCAGAAAATGTTTTAAAAATTAATCAGTTCAATAAATATCTTAGTACCTACTATGGGTGGATGGATGGATGGTTGGAAGAAAGGAAGGAAAAGACAAGAGGATGGATGAATAGATGATGTCTCTAAATAGCCAAACAATAGGAATTTATAACCAAAGTTGAGTTTGTAGATCCTTTGGGTCTTTCCCTACTGGACCTGATCAAGAGTCACCTTTCCCTCAAGAGTGACTTTATATAGGATTTATTTTTTTGACTTGGCGTATTCTTTATTCTGACACTGGGGACTCAGTATAAACACCCATACTCTGGGAAACCAAACCTGACCTTTGGCTTGTTAAAATGCCTTGCTCATGTGCCCCATCAGCCTACTATATTGCTGCTGTAGTAGCTGATATCTCACTGTTTCACAACATCCAGTGTGGATTACACACATCTGTCCTTTGCTAGAATGTACGCATGCTGAGGAAGCTGAGACTATGTCTTTTCAATCACAGTTTTCTTTGTGCCTGGCATGACTGCCACAAAGGAGGCTGGCAACCAACAGTTCTTGAATGAATGTCTGAACAAATGAGAAAACTCATGATGTCACATAAAGCACAGAAGAGGTGGGGAAAGAGCCCTGGGCAGGGAAACACTTGCAGTCAATATTTCTTTTCACAATATGTTGTCATTTCTTAGAAACGTTACCAAATCTAACTTGCTTCTAGTTCTACTTGTTCAAATCTGTTAAATGTTCACAATTACCCCATTTTTATTACAATGAAATCAATGTATAGTTAGAGCATTTTATAATTTATAAAGTGTTAAGTATATAGAATATTATAATTTTCATCACCATCATTGTTATTTTTGATGTATTATGACCTCAAACCCTTAAGAAGCTAATTTTTCAAGACTGTTACTGCTCTGTAACATTATTCTGAAATTTCTACAGTTCTGGTGTTTGAAACTTCATTAATACAACTTTGTATTTCTATAAGCATATCTTTATCACCAAGGTACCACTCAGATTTAGTGAAGGAGGAAATCTATATTCCTGCTGCTGAAGCTCAAGCGGTATGCACTGATGCATGAAGCTGAGAAAAAGCCATCTTCGGTGTAAGATAAGAAGATATTTCTCAAATAAAGATGAGAACATTTATGCTAACAATATTCATATACCAGTGCTAACGTGTCTTATATGTATTGTCTCCTAAACAATTAGTGATATTTAAATAATTTAGCCCTAAGAAGGTTAAGGGGTCAATTCTTAGAGCAGATTCATGTCAATTCCAGGGCAGAATCTCACTGATCAAAGCTAGGAGGAGCCAAAAATCTTAGTCTACTAAAAGGACTTTTTGTTTCTGGGATGTTATGGGTCACCCTCACCTTGCTGCGCTAATGCTCCTGGTCTAGGGCCACTGACAACATCCTGACTTCTCTTCCTGCCCTCTCATTTCCTGTTTTGTGTCTCTCCAGTGCCTCACTTGGCTCTGGTGCTGTCCAAGGTCCTGCCTTCTCACTGGGGTTTGTGGTGAGTGATCCTCTGAGTTATCTGCAAACTGCCTCAATTAGAACCTCTGGTAAAGACTTCTGCAGTCTGTTTTACTTGTTCTTCCATCAAAAAGGTAGCTTATTTTACCTACCTTTTAACCCACCTTTCTATTGCTAAGTTAAGTACTTATAAAACTGTTGTCCTCCTCTTCCTTGACCTCCCTAGCAGGTCAAAAGTCACATGAGCTCTGATCTAGCATAGCTTTCTTTCACACTATCTTTCTAGAACTAGAGAAATAATAATTTTAGATTTTTCCAAACCAGTTATCATATTCATTGGATTTTAATATATTTCATAAATTCATTGGATTTTAATAAATTTAATAAATATAGCTAAATTAAAATAAATTTAATGAATTAATTGCATGTTGAACACATGTATTTTTCCACATGGTCTTCTCAAGTCGAAAGGTAAATTCATTTAGCATAACAGGGAGAAGTAATGACGCTTCTCTATTATGTGACGAATAATTGCTTACAAGTAACGGAAACTACTAGTTGTATCCCATTGTCCCGCCTTTTTTTCTTCAGTAATAAACTTCCTAACTAAATTTTAGTAGAGAAAATGACTTCCAAGTTAAGGACATTTTCCAGCCTCCTCTGCAGTGAGGTGCAGTCATGAAAAATCAGACCTTGGACATGATCTTAAGTAGAATGGCTATGTCTTTTTCTAGTTTATGACTTCCTTCTTGTTGTTGAAATGTGTGCCCAGAACTGGTGAGCCATCTTTAACCATGCAGACAAAGACATCAAGTCACAAGATAAAGGAAGGTTGGGTTCCTGGGACCAAATCTCTAGATATTACTTAGTCTTTCAAGAAATAAACTTCTATTATATTTAAACCAATTGTGAGTTTGGGTCTTCCTTTGCAGCCGAGTCTATATCCCAATAGGCTTTCTTCTTGATTTTATGTCCCCAATGTATCTTTCTTAATTTCTCTTTTTAAAAAGCAGCCATTTATAATTAGGTATTTGCAGGTTTAAATTTTATGAAACTACAATCAAACACTACAGTGCTCACGCTAAAAGCATTGCATCATGAGTAAAGATAAGAGTTTTAAAAAGATTATCAGTATATACAGAAGTTATATGATATAAAATTTTATATTAATATTCTTTATCCTACCCTATATAGTTATCAATGTATTAAAAACTATATTCTTATCTAGTTCCATTGTTCTAATTATAGTGTAGAATGAACACTAATTTTTTTTTACAGAAAGAAATGTTATAAAGGAGAATAAAGTATACTGGGTCTCAAAAAAAAAAAAAAGTATACTGGGTCTCCTGCCACCATTAATTTAGAAGAGGAGCATGTACCCAGAGTTGCTTAGTACACCTCTGGAATGGAAACTAGAAAAACAGTCTCTCCTTAAGTAGTTCTTCCGCCATTAAGGATCCAAAAAAAATTAAGTGCAATAATTCCATTTAGGAGAAACTAATGTGCAATTAGTGGGTTTCTTTTAAAATTAAGTGTAGAAAGCTTCAGACTTCTGAGAAAATAAATGCAAAGTCATGGCTAAAACAATAGTAAGCGCTAAGCTGCAGGGCACGCGAACTAGAAGCTGACTCCAGCTATGCCACCCGCTTGCCATATAGACACTGTCGGCCTTTGATATCATTTTCTTCATTTGTAAAATCAGGGGACTTCAATAAAAGCTCTCTAGTACTGATAGTCTATGAATTACAGAGAAATAGCAATGTCAGGTAAGTAAGAGCCTACTGGAAATCAAAATTTGGAAAGGTTAATACAATTTACTAAAATATGTAGTAGCTGAATTGAAATTCCAATATTTTACTAAAAGATAGAAGAAATGAACTGTTAGATAAAAAAATGGATTCTGGGGCCCCCACGGTGGTGCAGTGGGTTAAGCAACGCCCTATGAAGCAAACCACAGCCACTACAGCATGAGTTCGATCCCTGCTGCCAGCCAGGGAGGGGACCCACATGGCATAGCAGACCTCTCCTTCCTTGCCCACTGCTCCCCTCAGCAGTGTATTTCAGTTAGTCTGCCTGTTCTGCTCCCCACTCTGTCTCTGGTGGATCCTCTCACCTCCCGCAACTCTGGCCTGTACCCCGGCTATTGTATGCATAAATAAATCTTTAAAAAAATGGATTCTGTACAGCTTATGTTTATCAAGATGGAATGAAAAGCCTCCGATTTTTAAGCATTTTGATGCAAAAATAACATCCTTTAAGAACTGAGTTTGAAGGATGGTCTCCTACCTTTGCAAACTCACCACATAATATGAAGTTTTGAGGAATTTGCAGGGCACAATTTCAATTGTCTAACAAGGTTGTGCTGTAATGAGGTCCTAACTTTAGCAAAAAAAAAAAAAAAATCAAACCCAAAACTGGGGGAGAACAAGGTACTTATCTCATATAAAGATAATTAAGGGTTGTTAAAATGTTTGCTGAACTCAGTTCTCTATTCCCGCAGTACCCACTGTCTTACTTGCCACAACGGTCAATCTGAGTCCTGCGCACTTTCTTCCCCAGAACGCTCACAGCCACTCTGGACAATTCCTGGGTGTCTCAGAGGCACATCCAACACAACATTCCAAAAACTGAAGAGTGATCCACCCTACTCCATCACTTCTTCTCCAGACCTCCTTCTCCCAGTACACGGCTCACATGACCCATCACACAAACCAGAAACTCAGAGGTTCATCCCCAACCCTGTCTTCTCCCTCATCCTTACAAATTCCTCTTGATCCTGATACTTAAACAGCTCTCAATTTTATCCCTTCTCTCCACACCACAATCACCACTCCATCCAAGTTCCTATCAGCTGATGTCTCCTCTTCTCTCATGGAACTTCACCTTCCCCAATCCAAAGTGCTTTACCCAAAGTGCTATCTCATCATGCTAACCCTACACTTAACACCTGTTAGCAGCTGTTGCTGTAAAGTGTAAAATTTCTTAATATAGTCTCTATAGAGTTACCTGATATGACTCCTTTTTGCCAGTTTCATTTTTTACCCTTCTGCCCTATTCTCTCTTCTCCAGTTTCCTACTACTCTTCCAATTCTTTAAAAATACTGGGTGCCTTCTGCCTCTGGTCTCTCATATATACAATTCTGTTTACCTGTAATGATCTGACTGTCCTCCATAACCTCTTCTCCTCCTTCTTCCACTCCACTCTGCTCAAATGTCACTTCATCAGTGATTCCTCCCCTGACCTGAAAACTAGGGGAGGTCTGCTGGTGAATAAGTCTTCCGCTATATATGTGTTTTAGTAGAATCCTAAGCTTTTCCCTCACAGCACTTACAATAAATATAATTCAGCAATTGTTTGCTTGATTAGCTGTTCAGCTAATTGTTCTTTGGTTCAAAATGTGAGCTCCATGCAGCAGGGATTGTGTGTCTTGCCAATGAGTGTGAGACTCCAGAGCAGCCATGGATAAGGCAGTGCTCAATGATTTTTTGATGGGCTGAGTTAAGGAATGAACACCTATTATTTTGTCCAAGGCATTATATTAACAACACTAATGCAGAAATTTCAGTCATGTTTCTTTGCTTGCAATAGTTCCCTGTATAGTTGGGATCACGTTACAACCTCGTGCCTAAGCATTTTGGTGACACCTTACATCACTGTCCTCCCTCCCTGAGTGGCTTGGAGATAAGGAAGATGTCACCATTTTGTATGTGTGTCTCAACTCATCTTTTCATGAGTCTTCATGCTGTTTGTTTTCAACAAAATACGTACTATAAGGAGACAATCAGGAAGAAGAAAAGAGCAAACAAATGCCTTTCCCATGGGGTTAATAGAGATGCTTTGACTAAGCAGTAAAAATGACTTTGAACTCTAATTAAACCCAGACAAACAAAAAGTAGGTTTGTAGTTGCCAGAGGTTGGGCACAGGGATTAGGGAGTGACTGCTTAATGGGTACAGGATTTCCCTTTGGGAGGATAAATATGTTTGATAGACAGATGGTTTGTACAACATTGTTCAAGGTCTGCAATGCCACTGACTTGCAGACTTTAAAATGGTTAATTCTATGTTATGTGAATTTTGCATCAATAAAAAAAATGACTGAAGTTTCTGGTGAACAGGACACTAAAGGAAACAATCATTTCTGTAGTTCTCACTGCAAGAAAGGAGGAAATCTATTAGTCCTTAAAGTGGAAATAAAGTTTCTCCTAGCAGGGAGCTATAAAAAAGCTCACTCCCATGGAGTTTTAGAAATAGATGGTGCTAACTGATATAACAGGTAATGTCCCCAACACATTATTATAATAGGACACAGATTGATCAGTGAATGGCTACTCCTTAATTAAGGCTGAGCATCAGATTATAAAGCAAATCAGTGATGGTCTCTCTCTATTGCAATGAACTAATGTGATGGCCAACTGGATCTAAACACAGATCCTGGGGTAGACAGATTAAATGTCTCTCTGGGGAACTGTTTCTGGAAATCCATCTTTTCCTCATGTAGGTTTCTAATAGAAGCTGGGTATTAGACAATTCACCTGTGAGGATACCCTGGTAGAGCGGCATTTTATATACAATGCTGAGACTAGACCCACATGCTCTGGACAACAGATGAACCAGTGGGAGGATTGAGTACTATCATGAGGCTGGAGATGTCTACCTAGCCTCCTGCCAGGATACAAGACCACTCACCTCATATTCCTACAGAAGCGGACTTACTAAATCTGCAGACTAAGTCATTCTTCCTGCAGCAGCATGACTTCTAAAAACACATTTACTAAGTGCTAAATATATGCCAGGGGTATCAGAAGGTACTGGCACTCAAAGATGAAAATGCATTAACGCTTCCTTCTAGTAAGCCATTGGGAGCCCTGGCCAGGAGGTCGATGGGCAGGGCTAGAATTCCTGGGAGCCTACATTCTGCCAAATCTCTTAAAGTTACTAGTTACTCACTCTTTTTTAACAAACCATAGGTCACATAATGTTTGCAATCTCCTCCCCATCCCTAATGAAATCTTTACTACAGTAGAATGGAAGTGCTTAAAACCAGTACTGGGTTATCTAAAAAGATATGATTTTTGGGCTTCCAGGAAAACTAGTTACTCAAGCATGGCAAAAGATCCACAAGAGGAGACTGAATCTCCCTGTTCATAAAGACTCTCTACAGAAAGGCAATTATTATTACCAAACAATTACGGTACGTGACAAGAGAACAGTAGTGATAGTCACCCCACTAGGGATCTGAAGAGATAAGCATGGTGAGCCCGGGATGTTTGGGCTGAGCTTATTAGATCAAACAGAATTTTGTCTGATTGTTTCTCAGCTGCCTTTATTTTAATGGGCTCTAGGAAAACAACAAAACTATTTTAGCAAGTACTGCTTCCCGGCATTACCCATGTGGCAGTTACTTTCTGCATCACAGAAGGGGACCTACAAATGCTAACGTTTAATTGATCATTAGCCTTTTCTGGCAATTGCTTTTCATAATAAATGCTTCCCCACAACATCATCAAGGAGCTCATACTGCCTGGTGGTATTAAGTCTATTTCCCTAGCTGCTACCAGTTCCATTCAGAGGGCCTTATGAAAGGATTCCGTGAGCCCTGGCTCGATTCCAAAATATATAATAAGATGCATAGGAAAAATAAAAGCAAGCAGACAGGGTCGATGAATGGGCTACCCTTATTTAAGAAAGTGCAAGAGAAAAAATGGGGTGTGTCAAAATGAGAAAACTAAACAGAAGAAAATCAGGAACAAATAATCAAGAGCCCAACCCTTGACAGAAGATTAGTTTATCCTGCCCAAGTGAAGCATGGTTGAGAAAAATGGATCATGCAGATATAAATTATTCATGGTTAAAGATGTCTCAGTCATTAAGATATTTACACCCCGAGTGAAGCCCTTGCACACTGTGTTGATTTATGGGCTACATAATTACATAAGATACACTGATGACTGTTTGCATGGGAAACACTCTTTTTTTTTTTGTTAATCAGTTTTCCCACTTCTGAGCTCTGCATTTCAATCAGAGCACAAGGCTTGATTAGAACCTCCTGGGGGCGGCAGCAAGACTGCCTGGTAATATCAGCTGTGCTTGCCTCACATTCCTTTAGATAAAACAGACCTTCGGGGGACTTTTCAATTTACTCATTAGTTAAAAGTATTTTTATTAGTGATACCCTATTCATATAACATGACTACCTGTTCAGATAAAGTGTTCTTTAATTAAAAACACTGCCAATTTCTTTTATTTTTATCTGTTGAAATAAGCTACTTGGAACTACTTTGGTGCAATAAAAAGTGCACCTTCCGTGTTCCAAAGGCTTTATCTTAACTCCTAATGTTTTCTTGGGACTTAAAGGAGACAACTTGATAGTTGCCATAATGTAAAAAGGGTCCAAAGCAACAAAACTCAATTAACAGTTTATTTTTTTCACATAAGTGATCCACTGTCATTTTTTCCAAAGATTATTCTTTCCTAACTGCATCACCTATGCCATAAGTTAGATGACTATATATGTATATATCTGCTTCTAGAAAATCTGTTCTATTTCACTGAAGAATTTATTTGTCCTTCTTAAGTCAGTACCAAACTTTCTTAATTACTCAATATTTTTAATAAATCTTGACATCTAGTAGCATAAGTTCTTTGACTTTGTTGTTCTTTATGATGGCCTTGGGTTTTTCTTGGACCCTAGTAGAGTGATACTTTATTCTTTATTTATTTACTTTAGGAGAAAATAGACCTAATGATGAAATAAGTGAAGCTTAGGATCTTGCCTAAAACAATAATAATATAAGAAATGACCCATTAGGATTTACATGTTTGGTTTAAATGTCAAATTTGATAGACTTAAATAGCTTCTATAGCTATAAAACATGGTAAAAATCTTCCAAACTTAGGCTTCTAGGCTTCCAATCTTGTCTCATGTAAATAAATAAGAGTTTTCAAGCTTTTCAAAGTGAGGATGAGAAAAATCAGGTTACAATTTCTGAAAAGAAATTTTGGAGCTTGGGGCACAGCGACTTGAAGCTCATTACGTACGCAACACCACATCCCTTAGCATACAAGTTGGGGAAAACTTCATTTTCTTTGTCAATATTAATGTGAAGACTTAGATTTTTAAAAAGGACATAATTCTATCAGTTAACTTTCAGGAAACTCACCAGGTTTTTGTCCCACTTGCTTTAAAAGTGTCAATAGCCAAATGAATCTGGAATTTAGGTGACAAAGGCCAACGGGAAGGTAGATATATTTGCCTCAAAGTGAAAAATCCTTTGCCCTGACAGTTAAAAAGATCTGGCAGATACACATGGCTACTGCATGATCATCTTTCTCCAGAAAGTCTGATTCCTCTTCAGTCTAAAAATAGTGACTGTCAGGTTTTTTTTGAGCTGGATAAGTGATCCACACAGAAAATGGAATGAAGCTCCATCAGGTTCTGCTGAGGCAGAGAAACTACTTAAGTAGGAGTAAGTGTCTGCCAGCCTGAAAAGAATTCTTACCATGCAGGACTGTTAACCTCAGACTGGGAAGGACTGGGTAATCAGGAAGAGTTAATAGCTCAATAGCAAGATGCACTCCCTCCCTGGCATCCTGTGCTAGATTTGGCTTTGTTTTACAGATTTTAAAAAAAAGTATCTTAGTTCTTCAGCAACCAGAAACCAGATCTTAAATGAAACAAATGAAGATGAACCTCAGTGACATCCTAAAAGCTAATGTGCTTTGACGTTGCCAAAAATACACTTAGATATATTTAAAGCATCTATATATCTCACTGACCTTGCTTTACAGGACATAATACAATATTTAAAAAAAATAGCTAAATGCAAGCTCTAAATACACAGCTAGATAAGGAAAAACAACTTGATCACTGTGTATTAAAACCACCATTAAATGAACCTTCCTATTAAGTGAAGAAGCAAAGGAAATCCAGCAGGATTTCACTCCTCTCGGGCCACTGTGACCTCTGGAGGGGAATAAGAAGCTCACAGGTCAAAGTCTTGAATCCAGAGGGGTCTCCAATACATAAATATTAATAAATTGATGAAATTTCTAATTAGAAAAGTGTGGCAGATAGCAGGGTGGGAGGGAATATAACTGGATGTCAGAGTCGGACTCTATAAAGAAATTTAGACAGGTTGGAATGACAGGCAAAAATTTAGAACTTATTATTTAATTGGGAAGTTAGAATATTTTCCATTTTTACAGTGAGTTATAGCTCACAAAATGTTGCTGGTAGATAATGTTAGTCTCTTTGTTGAAAGCATCGGGGCTGGACCCGGGCATTGGGGATGCTCCCCAGGTGAGCCCCATGTACAGAAGGGCACAGGGCTCCCGCATCGGGCTGCAGCTTGGTTGGCAGAAAGCTGTCTGTTAGGAGAGCCGCTCGACAGGACTTGGCAAGGAAGGTCCTGAGGGGATTCTAGCATTGGAGAGTGGGCGAAGCAAATGAGGCTGAGATTCAGTTATTGTGGTGTGTTCTCAACCTCAGAGAACAGCACCTCCAGGGAGCTTGACATTCTTTCAGAAGCACACCTTGACATCACCTTCTCACCTATTTGGTCACATAGGTCCTCCCTGGACAACTCTTTCTTGACCAGGTTTTAGACAGGCAGGGCCTTTATGCCACTATAAGAAACAACCACCTGCAGAAATTGAAACAACTCCTGAAATATCTGAAAAGACCAAGGCAGAAAAATTCCTTAAACAAACAAGAGCCAACTAGTTCGAGGATCTGTGGACTCCCGGCACATCTGACAAGTGTGCAGAGTTCAGGAAGGGGAGAACCTTGGCCTGAGGAGCAGGTTAAGAGGTGGTTCCATTTTAAGGCCTTCTTGATAGAACGCTGACTTTGCTGATTGCCCTGTGATATCATTGGTGGTCTCTCTAAGAGGGGAAAGAGTGAAGGTAGAGCTTTCAATGGCCCCTCATCTATGCTCTCCCTCCTGGCCTACTCCTCCCAACACTTTTTCTTCACTATGGAAATTGGGGTGACCAGACGCAGTGCCTGCAAATTTGCAAAAAGGTCTCTGGGTATACACGAGATATGAAGAAAGTAAGGAAAAAAGAGGGGGGAGGATTCCTGGAAAATTATGCCTCACTCTCTTCGTCTGAGTAGCTTTACCATAATTTGAATCAATAAAAATGCCTAAATGATTAAACACCAGTAGATAATTAATTCAGTGTCTCACTTTCTTCCCTCTTTACTATGAACTCTCTTAGGTGCGCAGTGTTAAATATTTGATGTTCTGGGATTTTAATTTTTTTGTTCAATAATGCACTTAGGCCTAAAATGATTATATTTTAAATGATAAGGTTTCGTTTTTATTTTTAAACATTCTCTATAAGACTTTTATTTTTGAGAGATTATTAACTGCCTAAATATTACATTTCAATTTCAGAATTTTAAGATTAGGACAAAATGAAGACATTCCATTACTTTTTCCACTGCTTTAAGACTTTCATCTATACTTAAAAATACTTGTTTCATACATAGTTACTCTCAGTTTTCTGTGGACACTATATCAGATTTGTGAGGATGATCTGGATTTAATCTTCGGTTAAACACAGTATGGTCTGTGTGATCCTGGACAATTAATGACCTCTTCAAGACAATTACTTGATTTATGAAAAATAAGGGTAATAATATATACGTCAAACAGAGTTAGTGACGTGTGTAAAGTACCTTGTACCATGCTTGGCAGAAATGAACCACACAAATGGTAAGGTATCTCCTTCCGTACTGCTTGTTAACCCTACGCTGTGCCTATGCTGTCTATGAGGCATAATTAATTTCCTAGATGATGTGAAAATTACTTTCCTTACTTGGGCAGTGAGAGCTAGAGAAAAGATATGCAAGTTGAAAAATTATGACTTATATGCTTCCAGAACTTGAAGTTAGTGTTTGCCTTTCTGGACAGTATAATGATGCTGACATCCGGGGCAAGTTTTACAGAGAGGTTGGTGGGATGAAGGAGCTAATGGCTTCCCTGTGCATCATTAGCTAGATTTTCATGTGTCGTTCCACTTACTTGGCTTTAAGCGTTGTAAATGATTTCAATATTACTCGCTCTGCGATTTCAGATTATCTGTATTAGTAGGGATTGAGTTTTATAATCTATAACTAATGAATTTACATCTTGGCAAAGTACTCAAAAAAACACCTGCAGGTAGAGCCTATGGATTACACCAATTAGGAAAATTTTTTTTGTCATTAGTGGGACAGTTCATATTTTTCCCAAATGATACCTTCAGCTTGACTGCCCAAAATAACACCTCTTTTAGTCCCTCACTTCTCCCATGTTCTTCCCAAGGTGAGGATACTGTTGAAGAGCCACCAAGCTTATGCTAGAGTTCTGTTTGGATGATAAGTCTTAAGCGAAGCATTAAGTGGTTGTAGCGTTCAGCACCAAACCATCTCTTAAGGAATCTATCAGTTAAGGAATCACCTCTGAGAAGCTGATTTACTGTATTGTCACTAGAAGCCTGTCTCCACAGTTTGAGACATCTCAGAGAGAAACTGCACTGAGACGAAGAAGCAGCTAACCCGCAGCCATGAGCCAAAGTGCACAAGGCGAAAAGGACGGTTGGGTTTTATGTGCAACACAGAGCAGAAGAAATGTTACTTGAGTATTTGACCCATTTCTGGTGAACAAATGATACACACTCCCTCCTATACCCTGAGAGTGTGTGTATCTTAGTTGTCATTTTCTTTTTAACCCCATGTCTTTGTCTTTTTAACCACAAACATAAACCTGCCAGTATGAACGTTTCTAGTGGACCAAAACTGTCAGGTCCTAATACTCTGCTTGTTCAGATATATGATGCTTATATGAAATCACACTCAGAAGTGTCTAGGAGAATCTTCCTTTTCCCAGTGCATCTAAGGCTCAGACCTTTATGTAAGGTGGGTGAGTATGGATAATAGAGTGAATTTATATCACCAGTTAGTAGCAGTAGACGTAATTAAAGAGGGCCCGGGGATCTTCAAATGACCTACAGAGCCAAGTTTCCAACCAGCTAAGACACCGCTGCAGGTACCTTTCAAAAGCTACCTGAAGTTCCCATCTTCTTCCTTACAGAATTCTACCATGAAAATTTGTATCTGCTACTTTGTTAAAATAAGCAACTTCTAATGTAGGAGGGTTGGGTGATGACTTTGTAATCTGATCCTCGTATTTCCCAGTCCTCAAAAAACTAGAGAATAAGTATTTGTTGCCTGTATACAGTGTACGTTCTGTATATTCCTTCCCAGTCTGGATTTCCAATTAACATTTCCGTATAGATTCTGGAGCTGTGGTCCTCCAGAACCACTGAAAATGACTAATGAACAAAAAGTCAAATGCAGGGATGAGCCAGAGTTACTAAAAAACCCCTCAAGGTATTTCTCTGGGAGTCAGATACCCTGATGCTTTCATATGCAAACTGAAATAAAAGCTTCTTGAAGGGATGGGAAATGAAAGGGAGGGACTAAAGAAGAGGACAGGAGGAAAACAGGAGAGGAGGAAAGAAGGAATGAATGAGAGTATCAGAGTATGAATACAAATTGCTTACTTAAGTCTTTATTGCATCTTTCACTACTACCACCAGATTCTTCAGAGAATATTTACTGTCAATTTAGTGAAATACAGCAGGCCAACTGATTTCAAGCTGTCTGAATTTCATTCATTCAACAAATATTTTAAATGCCTACAGTAGTGAAAAATTATAAAACACCCTTGCCTCTGGCTCTGGTGCTTACAGTTTAGTAACAGAGACTAGAAGCAGATTTGTTCACCAATGGTTTCCCTAGGCTTGAAAAACAGAGGGACCTGATTTTAGGAAAGGTGGAGGGAGGAGCTATTGAGAAACTGGAATAGTTTCTGGGGGAGGCAGTTCTGGGGTCCAGCATGAACAGAGTTCAGTCTTATCCAAAATTTAAGGAATGACATTAAAAGAGAGTGACATGACTCAAGGTATGCTGTAGAAAGGGATACTGTGTAAGCCTTGGTTTGAACGGGAGAGGCATGAAGAGTGAAACAGCCATGAGCTGGGAGGCTCTGGCAGTTCTCTCGGAGAAAGGGTGGCATCTGGTGTGGGAGGCTAGGACAGGGTGCGGAGAATAAAAAAGTGGAGACAAGCAAGGTGACTAGAAAGAGAAGAACTGGAATCTGGTATAAGTGAGACAAGGGAAAAATAAAAGATGACCCAGAACTGATCAGATGGTTTCAAAGGTCTGAGATGGGCAAGATGGGAGAGGAAGGGGCTAAAGAGAATTCAAGTTCAGTTCTAAACATTTACTTTAAGAATGATCATATAACTGTTACATTAGACTCCTCTGATGGTTAAATGGCTTTTGAGCAGAGGTTCTGAAATCACACATAACAATACGAATTCTGGCTCTGTTATGTTCTACCTAAGCAAGTTATTTAACTTTTTTTAAAAAAATTTTCTTACATTGTTCTTTTTTGTACAATATTTGATTTCTCCCTTCAGATGCAGGTCCCCATAAGTCTCCCGCCACCACATCACCCATGAACTGTCACCACAGTCCCTTGTGCTCTTCCCTCCCCTGTTTTAACCTCCTTCCTTCCCCTTCCCCTTCCCCTATTGTATAACCTCAGATCTATAATTCCTAAGCAAGTTATTTTTTCCTGATTCCTCGAATGGGGATAAATACGAGCATTTCTTAAGGTAAAAATACAATGAGATTCCTGCATGGGAGAAGAGACTTGTACATCATAGGCCTCACAGGAATTAGTGTCTAAAATATAAAAGAACTTATGAAACTCAACAATAAAAAGCAAATAATGTGGTTAAAAAATTGGGCAGAAGATCTGAATAGACACTTCTCCAAAGAAATATACAGATGACCAATAAGCACATGAAAATTTCAACTCCAACATCTTCCTTTTAGTCTTGAACCTATAGAGGTCCCACAAGTAGGTGATGAGAAGCCCTAGAATGGAAAGGGCACCGCAGACACCCTGTGAAAAACAGCACCCTATGAGAACAGTGATTTGGGGGAATACCTTACTGAGGCCAGTCTCTTATATTCAAATGTTAACTACAAACATCTTAGCTAATATTCAACAAATATAACTTTCAACATTCAACATTAAATGGGTGATGAGCATGAAGCCTATAAAGTCCTGTATGTTTTCTAAAAATATGTTTTATTTAAGAATGGGAGTTGTTCACTTACATTGAAAATGAACTCACTATCCTTCGTGAACTGATCTACTTACTGCTGTAGCTGTCATGTGGATTCTTATATTTATCAGAAAGTCACAGGCTCCCAGAATCAACATAACCCTTTCAGGCTTTCTCAAGAAGAAAAAAAAAAAATAGAAGGGTAAAATTGCATCATGGTTGTGAAGTACACACTAATACACTGTCAAGTGAAAGTGCTCGAAATAAAAAAATGAGCAGTTTCTTTGAATATTATTAAATTTTGGGGAAAAACAGTCACCACATCAAATACTGCTCACTGAGAAATAAGTCAGACGGAAAAATAAAAAATATCAGATGGAGGAATAAGGGGCCACCAAATGAGGCTTCAGGAAAAAAAAAAAAACAATAAATAAAAAGCCAGAGGAAGGGGAGAGAGAGGGATAAAACCAGGGGAGGGAAGAGCACAGGGGGCCAAGGTAATAGTGCAAGGGTGAGTTGGTGGTGGGAATTTTATAATACACCTGAGAGGACAAAAGCAAACAGGTACAAATATGAACAATGATGTAAAATACATATAAATAAATAAAATTTAAAAAAACCCCAAAACAAATACTGCTCACTGAGTTGTTCATTTACTTAATCTTTCTGTATGGGTTTGAAATAGCCTGTCCTCCAGGAATTTATAATCTTAGAGATAGTTGCGTGCACAAATAACTAGACTATTATATGAGTGGGGTAAGGATTATAAAGGGAGTATCAGAGAGACATAGGGGTTAGGAGGAGAGAGGGAGTACTTTTAGCTGGGTGTTTCAGGACTAGCTTAACACCTAGAGAAAAAATGGAAAGACTCTAATTGAATGGAAAGCTCACACAACAGCAATGATGACCAACGTTTATTTTAAAAATTTCTATGTGTGCCAGGAATGTTCCAAGTTCTTTAAATGCATTGTCAATTTTTATTACCACGGTACTTGTACAAAAGAGCTAATCTCCAATCTGTAGATGGGGAAACTAAGACTTAGACAGGTCACACATCTAGTAAGACGTGGGGTAGGTAGGTAGGTAGGTTAGCGCCAAGTGGGACAGGAGTTAGAAAAAAACACATAGACATGATAAAACATTGTTTCAAGTCATTAAATGTTCAGCATGGTGGAAGCACAGGGGTTTCTTTTTGGATAAAACAAAAAGCAAACCTGGAAAGGCAGATGAGGGAAAACATGGGTAGTATTAATATCAGACCAAAGACTTCGGACACGTCCAGATTGAGATGATGACAGAAGTTACAGGAATAGATGAAAATTTTGTAAGAGTATTTTCAGAGCAGGAAAAATAAAGAGGAAGAATTTTTGAAGGGCTCAAATGCATTTTATTCATTTTTAAAATAAAAGAATTCTGTAGGAGGTATCTTCTGGTTTATAGTAGATCATTTTATGTTTCTTATAAAATATTCTGTGGGATATTAGAGTGATTTTGGGAGGGAGTCCTGCTTGGTTGTGGTGCCCATAGAGGCCTGCTGGCTTTTCCATCCTTTTTTTATTTCTACCTGCACAGTATCTTCAGGTGATAAGACCTAGAAATCACATAAAGAGTATGCTGAATATTGGTGTGTTCTTATGTAAATTTATATTGGAAGTTTGATTTCAATCTTCTACTAAAAATTCACAGAAGAGAAACTCATCATTCATCTTAAAGTGAACCAGATGGTTCTTACCAAAATGCCGTGACTTCCTGTCTTCACAAGGACAGATTCAAGTCAGTTTCTATCACTACAAGTGTGATTATAAGCCTGTGTCATATATAAGTGACAGGAGCCAGGGGACAACAACGGGTGCTGTTAAAGGGAGTCACTGCGCCCTGCTAAGTGCTGTGACAGGGACATCTGGCAGTCATTTTCAGTGTCAAAGCCACAGAGACAAGTAGTGATACAGTTTACCTTGTGTTAGGGCTGAAAGAGCCAGCCTGATAAGTAACACTGATAAGTATACTACAAATAATCCTAAAAATATTAATTTTACTGTATACCAGGCACTGAAATAGATGCTGAACAAAGATAAAAAGCATATGGAGAAAAAGGTAAAAAAGTTTTATGCCTAATTAGGGAATCTGTGGTCTTCTATTCCTTTAAAAGTTATATCCTCTAGTTATACATTATCATGATTAACGGCAGATAAAATGAAGAGGAATTTTTCCTCAGTGAAAGATTGTTTGGAGCTTATTTTCTGATGAGGAATATAAAATAATCCAACCTGAGAGGGAATTAATCTTGATTAGTATTTTGTAATACTCTAAAAAAGAGAAACATACTGACCTGCTGCTCCTCTCAAAAGGAAAAGCAAGTCTAACCTACCTAGTATAGGTTCATGTACATGACCTATCAGAAAAGACAGTTATTAGCCAGGGAGACTTCCCCCAACTATTCAGTCAACTTTTATTTTTTAAGATTTATTTATTTATGCATACAAGCACTGGGGAACAGGCCAGAGGTATGGGGAGTGAGAGGATTCACCAGAGACAGAGTGGGGAGCAGAACAGGCAGATTGACTGAAGTACACTGCTGAGGAGAGCAGTGGACAAAGCAGGAGAGGTCTGCTGTGCCATGTGGGTCACCTCCCCAGCCGGTGGTGGCAGGGATCGAACTCATGCTGCAGTGGCTGTGGTTTGCTTCATAGTGCGTTGCTTAACCCTCTGCGCCATCAGGGAGGCCCCTCAGTCAACTTTTTATCTTTCTAAAATATACCACATTTAAAGGACTACTTTTCCCCTCAGGGGATATATTTAATTTTAAAAGCATAATATACAATGTGAAAGTGAGGATTTTTTTTCTTTGTATTAGAATTATTCATTTTATTACTTTGTTGTTCATTTTTGGACAGTATTTGTTTTCTCCCCTCAGGTGTAATCCCTGTAGTTCTCCCACCACCACAGCACCTGTAATCCATCACCACAGTCCCTGTGTTCTTCCCTCTTCTGTTTTGACCCTCTCCCTGCTGGATGCCTTAGATCTGTGGTCAGCGTGCGAGTTTTCTCTAAAAATAAGGAAATTTTAACCAACTTTCCATTAATATATTAAATGTTTCAGAATGCCAAGAGGAAGACTCTGCAGATAATGGCCTTCTTCCTGTTACAGGAATGCTGGAGAATAACCAGTAGAAAAACTGTAACTCTCAAGGGTGGGATACAATTAAGGGAAATGGCCAACTTTCCTTTTCAGCTGAATTAAAACCATTTTAATTCAGTTTGAACTATGATTAAACGTTATTTTGAACCATTTTTAGGGCTTACCTTTAGAGTTAGGGTTACATGAAAAAAAAAAAGAAAAAGAAATGGAGATAACCTCTTAACACTTTTAAGAGAAGTGACTAAATTCAAAGAATGACTCTTGAAATGATGTAATTCCCTCATGGTCAAGTGAGGAAGAATGGCCCAAAAGATTAAAAAAACCTTAGGATTCTACTACAATGGATAGCACCAAAAGCATGATGGCCTCTAGGGAAAATGTAGATTTTAAGGTACTAATTCTTATTACTTCTACTCTGACAACAGCACTCATACCCATGCAGCTACCATATTGAACTACTAGAAGGACCTCCTCAATGATAAATATTCTATAGCATTTTATATTCTTACTTTATCATTATTCAGACATTTCAAAAAGAATACACATCCCATGCCTTGCCCTCTAATAAATATGCTGCCTCTCTTAACAGTGTAAAAAATATATACAATCATAGAAAGAAATAAACAGAGTGATGGTGGAAAACAATGATAACAAAAAGGTTTTTTTATTCACATTAAGCAAAGAGACATTCTCTAAAATAGAACTACAGTTTGAGAAATACTATGGTCTAGTGGCCAAAGCACCAGTTGGACATCTGAGAGTTTACTTTGTTCTAGGAAGTCTCCTAGGCACTGGGGTTGGTCTAGCAGAGCACCTGGGTGTTTAGACATTTAAATGGTGGCATTTTTCTTAAAGTCTGTTCCTGTCTCTTTATTGATTTTGGTGGATAGTCTTCATGGTAGAATTTCTGAATTTGTGACCCTATGGAATATGATGATATATCACTCTCACGATTGTGTTCTATAGCACAGCTGACTTTAAAAAGAGATCATCTGGGTGAAGCTAACATCATGGGTGAATCCTTAAAAACAGAACTTTCTTTGGCTGCTGACAGAAGAGGAAGGCAGCAGAGGCAGTGCAGATGCACACATGTGCTCACCAAGACATATACACTTGTGTATATTCATAGCAGGAACACTTAAGAGTCTCAAACTAAAAAGCACTTAAATAGTCAACACAAAAGAGATAACATGGGACCTAGTTATATAATGGAATACTATCACAACAATGAAAAGTAATGAACTGCTGCAACAGAGACAGATCATAAACATTCTGTTGTCCAAAAGAAGTCAGATACCATAGATATATCTATATGATTCCATTCATTTCCAGTTCAGAAATTAGGAAAATAAACTGAATGGTTTAGGAAGTCAAGATAGGGATTGCATAGAGGGATAAGGCTGGGACAGTGATTGGCAGCAGTTACACTGGGTTTTGGATAGTAAAGATTATACTCTATTTCTTGACCTGGATAGAGAATACACAAGGGAAAATTCAACAAGGTTTAGAAATAAAATTTCAGTACTTTTCTCTTTGTGTGCTGTACTATACTGTAAAAGTAAATTAAATGCAGATCCATTTTAATTTGGATAAAATAAAAAACATGTCCTCTTTTCAATTTATCTTGAGAAACATATGACAAGAGGTTTTGAGTTTGAATATGTAAAAAGGGAACAAAGTATGTGTGGGAAAAAGCTTTTCTACAAAACTTCATTTTTTTAGATAAAAAAGATGATGTTTAAGAAGATTAAGTTTTTAGGGCCTCCCTGGTGGCACAGCGGGTTGAGCGACACACTGTGCAGCATCCACGGCACAGCAGCGCGAGTTCGATCCCCGGCCAGGGAGGGGTCCCACATGGCGCAGCAGACCTCTCCCGCCTTGCCCGCTGCTCCTCTCAGCAGTGTATTTCAGTCAATCTGCCTGTTCTGCTCCCCACTCTGTCTCTGGTGAATCCTCTCATTGCCCACACCTCTCGCCTGTATCCCAGCTCTTAAATGCATAAATAAATTAAAAAAAAAAGATTAAGTTTTTATATTAGGAAACAACATGGGAAACAACTCTGTGCCTCCCTGGTGGCACAGAGGGTTGAGCACTGCACTGTGAAGCATCCATTGCACAGCAGCATGAGTTTGATCCCTGGCCAGGGAGGGGACCCACATGGCGCCCAGACCTCTCCTGCCTCGCCCACTGCTCCCTTCAGCAGTGTGTTTCAGTCGATCTGCCTGTTCTGCTTCCCACTCTGTCTCTGATGAATTCTCTCACCTCCTGCACCCCTGCTCTTGTATGCATTTAAAAAAAAAAAGAAAAGAAAACTACATTCTAAACAAATGATGGCAACAATTTAAAAATTTGACTTCTTTTATGTAAAAAATTTTCTGGGTTTCCATTTACAATATTTTCTATGAAAAAGTTTTTGCTATTGAACCCCAAGGAAACATATGTGTTATAAATACTCAGAAGGGTCCTAGGAAACCACGTTTCCTTTAAATTGAGATCATCTGCAAGAAATTGATCAGACAATATAAATCATGGCTAATTTACTCTTGGAACAGTGACTGAGAAGTCACTGGTGGAAGCTTCATATCTTGAATTTTTTATTCTGAAAAAAATCAAATGCAAAGCACAGCTAAGATCCAACTGTGATGACAGCACCAGACCTACACTTCATTACTACAGAGTAATTAATCATCTCTTTTGAAGACATAACATTCCAATCCATCCCTGACAAAACAATTACTTGAAATTTAGCATTTTACATTTGTTTAGGATTGAATATAAGCAAGGAAAGAATAATATATTCTCCTCAGCATCCGTGGTTGTGAATAAAAGGAAAGGGTTAAAGATAAACAGAGAAAGTAATTAAGAGGAAATTCAGAGACTTGCAGGAACTTTGAAATACACATAAGTAGAATAAGAGGTTCTTTTTTTTAATTTTAAAGCTTCATAATGTCATTTTGCAATGTGAAATGATATCATTAAATAAATTCTTTTTAAACCTACAAGATAAATAATGATGTTTTTCTATATTCTGTACACACCCACTTGAAATGAGTCAAAAGAATAGTTCATCTATGGATGAATACATTGTACAATCCATAATTATCATCCAGTGCCACCTATGAATGTTTGACAATTTTCTGCAAGGTGAAATAGATATAAACAAAGAAGATGACTTGATTAGGGTTTCTAAGGACCCTAAGGAACCTAGCAGCACAACAGAAAAACACACAGATAACTAAGGCAAAGTAAAATGTAAATACCCTTAAGAATTGCCAAGGCAGTGCTAAAATGGGAAAGAAAGTAAAAGAGGGATTGAGCAAGCTAAGTAAGAACAGGATCAAAGTGGCAGTGGATTAGTCAGGCATATATATGAGCATAATTTTAAGAGGTTTGTGCACTGGAATACTAAGTATTACATAAACAATGGGGAAATTCAAGTTATTTTGAGAAACATTTTAGTTATCTTTTTATCTTTATTATCAACTACAATAAGTTATTGGCTATATCTGACACCTACCAAAATAAGTAAGATTATTGCTTCTTAGTAATAAGGCTTGTTTGAATGACATTACCATTAAGTCTGTTTAATGGCAACAAGAATATCGTATTACTGATGGCCCTTCAAACTCTTACCAAAGAAGAAAGAGCAAAGTCATGATATAAACAATTATTATTATTTTTTAAAGATTTATTTATTTATGCATACAAGAGGTGGGGTGTAGTCCAGAAGTGTGGTTGGTGGGTGAGAGGATACACCAGAGTGGGGAGTAGAAAGGCAGGATGACTGAAATACACTGCTGAGGGGAGCAACGCACGAGACTGGAGAGGTCTGCTGCGCCATGTGGGTCACCTCCCAGCTGGGGAATGAACTTGTGTTTCAGTGGCTGGTGATAGCTTGATAGCACTGAGACTTAACTTCTCGAGCCACCAGGGATGCCTGATATAAACAATTATTAGAGAAACTTGTAATTTTTAGAAATAGTAAGTTATGAGCGATTTGGTGTACACTGGCCTAATGATTGAGGTTCACAATGATGTCCTTGAGATAACTGTATTCAAACCTAAGACTCTTTTGCTTGATGTACATTCTTAACATAATTTAGAATTATATTCAGCAAAGGTTTAGGCAAGCAAGTATCTGATGAATTTTATCAGATAAAATGATAAGGAACATACAATTTTCTAAATATTATTTCCTTCAAAGACTCAAGATTTTCACAGAATACTTTATTGGAAGGAAAGTATTGGGGTAATGGGAAGCCTGATGTTCATTTTAGGGAAGTGGAGCATGGAAACAGTTGACTTTAACTTCCTGGGCTTCAATAACAACTTAATTATGATAAGACTTTACCTATATTTGTTCACTTAATCTTTTCCTCAGTCCTTCAGAGAAGTACTATTTATCATCCTTATTTTAGAAGTGGGAATGCTGAAATTTGGATACACTTAAAACTTGTCCAAGAGAGTCAAGACTCAAAACTAAATTTGTCGGACCTCAAAGGGCACTAAATTTTACTGATGTTGTTTTCAAAACTTTTGTTCCTTTGATATTCATGTTTCCCTTGTATTTTATGTACTTGTAGTCTTCTAACAGCCAGGGATCTAAGACCGCTAGGGAGTACATTTTATAAATTATAAATACAAATGACCACTTGGTAATGCATTTGAACGATAATGGAGTATTCCCCCTATAAACATCTTCAATGTTTGCTTAATTTTTGTTGAGCAAAGAAAGTGCCAAACACTACATATGTATTAACACTCTTGCTTCTCATAACAACCTTGAGGGCAGCAGTATAATTACCATCATTTTAGAAAGGAAAAATCTGGCCTCTGTAATGCCACGCTCTGCCTTGGATCTCCTTCCCCAGCAGTGGAGGCCCCTTCTCAATTTATTTCACAGGTTGCAATTCATCTTCCTGACTTGTCAGTACTGGAGGGCCCCAGAGCTCAGTCCCTGGGCCTCTCTTCTCACTCCCCTAAGGTGCCTCATGGTTTTAAGGCCCATCTCTGGCTGATGCTTCAAAAATTTATATTTCCTATACTAACTTCTGCCTCAGGTATTGAAGACTGAACCCCAACCTTAAATGCTCACCTGTCTATTCCACACCTCCACTTGGAAAATGGATAGTTAACTGTGTACTTGCAACTTCCCTGCAACCTACATCTCCCATACTTATCTCCATATATTTTACTGCCAAGACTAAATTAACTTCAATTAATTGATAGTTTCAACAGTTTTCCCAAACAGACTATCAAGTTTGCTAAAATTTATGATCTGAGGTTGACTGGAAAATATATCTAATTCAGGATCAACACACACACACACACACATTTTAAAGGAAATAATTCATGTACTTTAATGGCATATAAATAAATGAAATCAATATTTATAATTGTAGATACATGTAGTCTTCCTAAGATACAATGTTTCATAATGTCCTACCAGCAAATAAAATATGTTTCAAATCACTATGCATCCAGGAAACATACATTAAACCTACAATGTTTAGAAAGGGGGCCTTTAGATCATAACACACCCATCAGAATGGCTACTGTGAAATAGACTGAGACTACCAAGTGCCAGTGTAAGATGTGAATGAGCAAGGGAAACTCTCCCCTATCCTGTTAGTGGGAATGTAATATTTAACATCAAATTGTATCCCAAAAAGGGAACACATACATTTTATCAACCTGACATCATATGTTGTAGGGAAGTACCATTTCTTTGTTTCATTCTTTTGGGGTTGTTCAACTTATGTTGCCACCTTCTTTATTCAAGAGCAGAGTGCACCACACCATCATAAGCATAGATTATGTAGAGATCAGCCTTTGCCCCAAGCTAAGTCACTGAGCATCTTTTAGGGGAGACTCAGTTTTGTCTCTTTCTTTGGCATCATAAACTTTCAAGACAATGTGAACCTGTCCTGCTGGGCCATCTTGCCATGACATAGGTGAGCCTTTCCTAGGCAAAGGGAACTGAGAGACAGAAGTCCTAGGACATAATTGCATGTGTGTGTCTGAAGCCAGGATCCATCTTGGATGAACCCTCCCCTTTTGTACGCTAATCAATTCCCCTCTTAAGCTAGTGAAAACTGGGGCTGTAATCCCAATGTAAATGTATTTTGAGACAGGGCCTTTATAGAGGTAATTAAGGTTGCATGATGTCACCAATAGGCCCGGTATCTACAAGAAGAGGAGAAAATACCAGGAGGGTGTTGCACAGAGAAAAAGGCCATGAGAGGACTCAGTAAGACAGAGGCAGCTGCCTGCAAGCAAGGACAGAGGCCTCACCAGAAACCAAGGCTCTTGGCACCTTGATCTTGGACCTTGACCTTCGGAGCTGTGAGAAAATAAATTCCTGTTGTTTTTTTTTTTTTTAAATTGGGTTTCTGCTGATGGCATCCTCATATACTACTGAGCTATTGTTCCTCATTTTCCCAATTTAAGACCTTAAATTTACAACAGTAATTTCTGCATCTATTTGGCTTTATCTGAGAGTGATAGTAAGGAGGCCCATAAATTCTGCTTTACAAATTCTCAAGTTTATTTCCTTTGTACTCCTAACTATATCGTGGTTTCCTTTAAAGATGAACAGCTTTTTATTTTAAAACCCTAATTACTGAGGACTTTCATATCCCAAAAAGCTGGATAGGCTCATTATCATTATTCTTATTTTATAAGAAGGAAAAGATGAAATGAAGATATTAAGTCATTAATTTCTAACATCTAACATCAAGGCAGATTGGGAAAAAGTACGAAACATGAATCCACACAATCTAATATCCTTTTCAACACATTTTCCATTAGTGTTCTATGAATATATTATGCATAAAGAAAGTTGATATTCTTTAGGTCAGTATTTAACCTGGATTCTAGGACATTAAAAACCATTGTTTGACTCAAATTCACCAAATAAAATATCAGTATATTTGGTGCCAAAATTCTGGTTTACTGAATATTTTCTCATGAAAATCTTTTTCTGCTTGGAGCCTGTTAAAAAATTTAGATATTTTGTAAAATTATAAGTATTTGCAGATAAAATGAATAAATTAAATGTCAAACATCTGTCTTGATTTTAATGTTAATAATATATTATGTGATAATTTAAATATTTTTACTAGTACAATTTTATCTTTGTAACAGCCTTTTAAAATAGACATTGTGGGCCTCCCTGGTGGCGCAGTGGGTTAGGCAACACACTATGGGGCAGACCTCAGCCACTGCAGCATGAGTTCGATCCCTGCTGCCAGCCAGGGAGGGGACCCACATGGCGCAGGCAGACCTCTCCTGCTGTGCCCGCTGCTCCCCTCATCAGTGTACTTCTGTTGATCTGCCTGTTCTGCTCCCTGCTCTCTGTGGTGGATCCTCTCACCGCCCCCCCACACCTCTGGCCTGTACCCCAGTGCTTGTGTGCATAAATAAATCTTTAAAAAAAAATAAAATAGACATTGTATTTAAACAAGGAATAAAAACACATACCATAAAAAAATAAAATAAAATAGACATTGTTAGGACTAATTTGACAAATGAGGTAAAAGGAAAATAAGTAACATGGTCCAAATTAATAGCTAGAAATCAGTGGAGTTGAAAACAGAATCCAAATCATCTCATTCAAAATCCAACTGAAATGCTATAAGACAAAAGGAAAAGAAAAAGTGGAGGGAAAAGACAAGAGAAAGGAAAAATGGAGGGAGGAAAATTTATTCTTGAATTTTCCATGTCAAGGGGCTATCATACCATTTACCCTGCTGAGAACTCCTTAAACATCACATGTTAAGCCTTTTAGGGTATCTCATACTTCTCTAAAACATTTCAGGCCACCAGACAGATTAAGGACACTTTCAAGTAACACTTCTATTTGACTCATGCAGAGTGGGGAAAAAAAGAGTTTGCAGTTATAGAATAAGTCTCTTTGTTACATTTCAGCAGCATAACACTTGCTGATAAAGTCAGGTCACATAATCAAGTCTTATAATTGCAAAAAGTATTTACAGCATGATCTAAGTCTCAATTTCAGGTTCCAATTCATTCTCATAATTTTTCTGCCTTCATCAACATTCCACAAAACTTTAGCTCGCTCCTAACATTTACAAGTCAGATGAGAGTATCTTGTCATTTTACTATAGTTGGGAGGGTGGAAGACAATATCTTTTAGAATAATTTTTTAAAGAAAGAATAGCTCACTCAACTTCTCATTTTTAATCAATGACATTCTATGTCTTTTTTCCTTTCTTTGTCTCCAAAACAGAAGATCAAATGTTAATTTTCATGAATTCTGATTGCTAGTTTCATATTGTGAAGTCACAAGATAGAAAGGAATGCCCTGTCTCCTTGTAGTAAAAGAAAGAGTACCAGCCTCTAAGTTAATAATATTTTTGTGATTTGGAGAGGAAAATAGTTTCCTGCCCAGGGTAATCCACATGTAAGTGCTGATTGCTAGGTGACACACTCTGACAGAAAGAGATCTTATTACAGGACCTATCAACACAAGAACTCTAAATTGCTTCGAAGTGCCACTTCCCTCTTCCTGAACCCAAAAGGAATAACGATAGAGTATTGATGAAATTCTGTCTGTTACAGGTGCACGTACAGTTCATTCTTAACCCAAAGTGATTTATCAGGGATGGACAGTGACACGTCTTAGACTTTAGAGATTCCAACATACCCATTACTGAGACATCATATTCTATCAGCAGCGTTGCTTCTTGTCCACACTGTTTCAGAATACTCATTGCTTCAGCATGCGTGGTTCCCAGGAGTCGAATTCCATCCACACTGAGCAACCTATCACCAGGTTTGATTGTGCCTTCTCTGAAGAATGAATAAAGGAAAGTCTTTATTAACTTAACATACTGCGGCTTTAGCATTAATAGTCTCTTAGCTGAAGTGGTTTTTTCACACCCATTCTACTGTCCATCATATTTGCATTTCCTTCAGGCCTCTAGTGTGACAATAAGAGAGTAAAGAGGTAACCCTGAACAGAACATTGCTGCAATAAGAAAATCAGTAGTAAGAAAATAACCACGCATTAGCAAGTAACTAAGTTACCCTCAGTTAACTCTTGGGGTGCAAGAGGAATAAAGGCACATTTTCCCTTTTCTAGGTTTTTTCCTAAATGTCTAAAACTGATTTGTTAGAATCCAGGAAATAGCATTTACCTATTTTCCCAAAGCCAGGTGAGCAAAAAAACTTGCTGATTCCATTTAATCTATTACCAGTGAAACCCAAGCGGGAAAGGGAGTGCTGGTGAAGTTTCCCTAGTCTGTAAATTTTCCTGCTGATTTATAAGGCTCTTTGGTGATCATTAAATTGATTCAGTCTCAGCTTCCCTGGAAGAGGCAGGCAGATACTATTATCCTTGCTGTGACCCTACGCGCTCAGGGCATTAGGAGATGTGGTCTCCGGATGTTACTGATCCTACCGAGGAGCAGCCAGGGAAGTTTCCCGATGACACTCCCCCTGTCTTTAGGACAGTCGTGGAGAAGAGGAAAGCGAAAGCTGGATGTGTACTACAAATGTGGGATTTGGAAAGAATAAAAACTACCTTTTAAATATCTTTCCCTTAGATAACACTAAGTATTTTTATTAACTATGTATTTTGATTCTAGATTTTTATTTTAAATTCTTCAATTTCCTTTAGTCCTAAATTAATTGGGCAACATGTTGCTCACAAAACTAGTACCTATTTCTGACATTTCTGTCAACTCTAAATCTAAATGTTAATAAGGACTGGAAATATTCTCATTTGGTTCAAGAAGAATAAGCCACATGAGAAAACCCAAAAGGTTTGAAAAAGGCAAAGTTTTCCTGGAATTTCTGATTTTGTATTATTCTCTGCAAAGGCAAATATTATTGATATTTAGCACTCGTGAGAAACCAGTGTTTTTATTTTCTCTCATTTTATATTAAACACTTTAATCAAGTGAGCTAACAGTACATGTTTAAAAGAAAATAAACCTGAATTCCCATCTTAGTTCTTTTTTTTAAAATTTGTTATTTTTTTAAGATTTATACATTTATGCATACAAGAACTGGGGTACAGGCCAGAGTCTAGGGAGGTGAAAGGATTCACCAGAGACAGAGGGGGAGCAGAACAGGCAGAATGACTGAAGCACACTGCTGAGGGGAGCAGCGGGCGAGGCAGGAGAGGTCTGCTGCTCCATGTGGGTCCCCTCTCTGGCTGGTGGCAGGGATTGAACTTATGCTGCAGTGGCTGTGGTTTGCTTCATAGAGCGCTGCTTAACCCACTGTGCCACCAGGGAGGCCCCCTATTTTAGTTCTTCCATGTCCTACCTGGCTTGTTATTTAATCAGATTGGTCTCAGTTTTGTCATCTTAATTGTGGATAAAAATAGTGGATGTGAGGATAAAATAAGATCACATGGGCCAAGCACTTCATAGCTCTTGGTACATGGTAGATGCTCATTAAAAAGAATTTATTATTATTACTATTTCTATTGCTTCAGAAAAGTTTTAAAAACTTCATCCTTGAAACAGTGCAAAGTCAGGGCTAATCAGTGCATTTTCCTGCCACTCGTCAACAATATCTGTTCCCAGAAGCTGTGTTCTCCCACTATTGTGCAGTCAAATTTTGCTGTGGGAAATTAATACAAAGATAAAATATCTCCTGAGACATCTAAATTACAAGTTTATTTGGGATTCCCTATGGTTTATGATATGAAAGTTGAAGGAACTGTCCTTGAGATATTCAAATTAGCAAGGAAGAGAATGCTCGAGAGACTGAGTAGTCCTTTCTTTTACTAAAAGTCACTCTCATTCTGATATACACAGTCATCTCTGAAAAGTATTAATGGTGAGAGGAGGAGAATGATAATAATACCAGTCAGAACAGCCTATCACTCCAGGTTAGGAGATTAGCAACTGGAGATGAGGCATTTTAAGTTCTATCCAGAGCCAGCTGCTTTCTGTTAAGTGCCCCTGGTCTGTTAGGCCCTGCAAGGCGTCATGTAGCTCCAATCTGATAAAACTGAAATCCTGGGGGGGTAGGCATTTTTATTGACATTTTACCATGGAGGCTACTGAGCTCAAAATAGTTAAGTCATTTGCCAGAGACTTAGGGTGGTAAGATTCGATTTCAGTTTCTCCTTTCTACTGAATCTGCAGCTAACCTGTTTTTGTTTCCACATGGTAAGATATTTAATTAATACCTATCTTTTATTATGAAATATCTCACTCATGCCTTCCTTGCCAATGTCCCAAGCTTTCTCTACTCTCTTTGGCTAGTGACACAGAAAGATGCAGTTACCTGTCAGCGGGCCCTCCGGGGCGAACGCATGTTATCACAACCGGTCTGGATTTATTCCTATCGTCATGTGCACCCCCTAGCCAAGAAAGAAGCACATGTTAAAACATGCTTTTATTGTTGCCATTTAAGAAATTCACTTACAAAATGGGAATTAAGTGCATTTTATTGATGTACGGGGGGGAATGTGTGCAAAATTTTCTTTCTGACATATAATACAATAAACAGTCCTAGTCATTTTCACATTTTCTGGATAATATAGGAGTGTTATCACGGGGTCAATGGTTTCTCTTACATTGGTTCTCTTACAATAGTTCTCTTACATTCTCTTATATCTGGTTACATAAGTAACCAGAGCAAATGAACTAACAAATTATAATGAAACTATCTCAGACTCTAAAATATGGTAGTCACCAGAGGGGAAGGAAAGGGTGGAGAGGGTGTGTCGGAATAGTGGGGAGTGCACTAGAACAGTGGTCGTGGGTAAAGTGAAACTTATACACACATAGAGGTGTGAAACTGTACCCCCGAAGTTTGTGTCATGTTATAAATTGATCAAATTTTATTTATTTACTTGGAGAACAGGAAAGGCAGATTTATTGAAAGACACTGCTGCGAGGAGCAGTGGGAAAGGTCGCCTACCTAAATCAAGCAACTTTTATTAAAATGATAATAAAAAATCTTACTCATTTTATTAGACGATGTTTTTGAATTCATCATTTCTTTACCTCTCAGTGGGGGTGTGGCATTGTGAGTGGAGCTGCGTAAAAGACATGAACTAATGTGACGAGAGCATTTACTATCACAAGCAGCAGCCCTGTTAGAACAGTGGCCAGTTATGGACACAGTAGCTCTGGGGTTTGTTCATCTGGGTGTCAGTACAGGTGACTAAGTATACAACCTAACACAAAGAAAGCATAACCTAAAGTCAAAGAAAATAGTCTAAGTAATAAAAAAAAAAGAAGCAAATTAAATATTCAAGTGGCTGAAATGCCTCCATTAAAACTGGATGTTCAAAATATTTTGGGCAAATTTGTTAGGTAGACCAAGTCAATTACAGTATTTAAGTGGAAATTTAAAGTGTATATAGCGAAAAATTCTCCTCAAGAATTCTTAGAACATAGAAACTTTGAGATGGAAGGTAATTTGTTAAATATCCTTTTTTTTTAAGTCCACGAGCCCTTTGCACAACTTCCATCACCTTCGCTAGTCTCCACCTGAGATCCCCCAGTGTTGGTCTACTTTGGACACACGAAGAGATCAGAGGGTTCTTCCACTCTTCAACTGACATTGATCTTCCTCCAACTTTCATCCAGTAGCTCTCGCTTTATTAACTAGGGCAGTGAACAAAGACGTGAGTTCTCTTCTCCAAGAGAGTTTTCCTGAAAGTTGATATCAGTGACGATACACCTATTCCATTTTATCTCCTTATGGCTGAGCATTTCCAGTTTTTTGACCATTATTCCGGCGACCTGCTTTCCTTGTATATCACCATCCTGGCTGCCCATCTGGGCAGTCTCTTGTTTGCCAGTAACTGATAAACATGACTGTTACTGTCAAGTATTCCTTAATGTTTGCTGGTAGAACAGGCTGACATTTCAAACTTGGCACACATGGAAAGGTCAATGTAAAGAACCTAGCCTAAGAAAAAATTGAAAGGCTTCTGCTTCCTGCTCTTGACAAGGGCAAATGTTTCCTTTCTGTCCTCTGCTGTTAGAAGAGATGTATTTAGTCTGATTGATCGGTAACCATTTCAGTATTTTATGCTTTCATTCAGTTTGGTCGCTTCTTTTACAGTTCCTCCCTTTCCAAACAAGATACCCAATGACTTTCTCATAAAGAAATTTAAAACGAAAGTCATGACAGTAATTTACAGCACATGCTTTCCTATATTTATATAAATAGTATAATGTGATATTTTTGCAAAGTTATAGAAAAATAGGTTTCTTTATCACTGAAGAGGCTTTGATTTAGAAAAGGATGGGGGCTGAAGACAGCAGGAAAACCTTTCCACAATTTTCACTTGATATAGAGGTCTAAATTTAAATGCATAAAAGTAATTAAATACTGAATTTTAAAGTATGAGATAGCTCTCAATTTCTTGATATATGACATCTTATTATTTGAAATAATGAAGCAAGTTTAGTTTGTGATTCTTGGAGGTTCTAGAAGTTTGGAGGTTCAAAGCAAAACAAACTGACCCTGAGATCAGTGGTATTCTCACTCCTGGAGGCATATCAACATCACTACCTGGGGTGCTTTTGAAAAATACCAAACGCAAGACCATGATCCAGAACACATATGAATACTGGACTCCACATGTTAAATGAGTAGACATAAGGACAGTTCTAGACTTGAGAATAAGAGAATTTCCCTTGTTCAAAGTGAAAAGCAACTTAGTGGCAGAGTGCTTTTCATATTAACATAAACCATCTCCCTTAGCTTGGTGGCAAGGGCATGAATTGAAGTTTAATTTTCTGGATTTAGGCCAAAACAACATTTTTATTTTGAGGGCATGGTTCTATTGTTTCGGGGTGTTGGGGTTTTAAAACCTGTGACATAGACTGTTAGAAACGCAACTCCATTTATCAACTAAAAGCCTATCTTATTGTTCAAAGGCTTATTGCAATTAGTAAGAAGAAAGTCTCTACAACTAAATGCCATACTCCATCTGCAATAGCAATACTCTTCCCTCCTTCCTCACTGGCCCAGTGTTCACCATTGATTAAGTTTGGTTCAAATCTCATCTATGTCTTACTGTCTTAACCTACCATGATGATTTTTACCTACAGAACTTTCTCAATCTGCAAGCCTTTTTGAGATTAACCAGTGATTCTTAAGGGAATTATGGTGGTCACCTTTAGAGCAAGGAAGACCCTTCAGATCGACCTTATTAACATTATATCATCAGTTATTTTTAGGTGGTTGTGGATACGAATTACTTCTATTCTTCTAGAACTTAAAGATAAATGACTGCTGGTTTAGTTCTTTCTTTAGCAGTTGAGTTGATATTGATTAACCATACAACAAAATGATGAATACTTGCAACAGCAGTATTTTTTGTGATAGGTTCTCAATAATTGGATATACCCCTCTTTCATATCTAAATTATAAAGCCAGATTTGAACATAATACCAGCCAAGCAGAAATAATTTGTATTAGTTATTTTACACAGAAATTTGGAAATTTGGAAATAGTCTTGGGTAACTTGCTCTGTGTAAAAATAGGACCTATTCAGAAAAATATAATATCTTCTGGTCAATGAGTTCCTACTTGCCCATTTTCTTTACCACTCACTTTAACATTTTATCAACTTATGTCTTAAATTCATTGGACTGGAATTCCCTGTAGATGGGGTCTTATTACTCCATAGTTCTTGGCACTATGCTGACATGTTGACATGTCCTTAATAAATATCTGAATGATTGATTTGCCAAAAGATTGACATAGAATGGAACCTAATGCTTAAACGCAATCATCTGAGACAAATCTATAGAAGTGAACATATTTCTTTTATTCCTTGATACATGTATATTAGCATGTTGAGTTATTTTACTTACTGTTTCAATAATTTTTGATAGAATTTTGATTCTGGTGAAGTACACATTTCAAGATATGTGGAATATTGAAAAATTCCTGATGTTTTTATAGTTCTTTATTGAACCATACTGCATACTAAGAATTACAAGTATTAATATATATATAGTTTTTAAGGGATGAAATCACCAATAAGAAAAATAAAACATTAAAAGCCAGAATCACAGTTTGGAATGCATGGTTTATAGATACATGGTAGCTATCCGAATCTTTATTATTAATGTCATCCTGTAATAATGATTTGAGCTGATGCACACAGGTGCCCAAGGCATTAGATACCTTCAATCCATTTTTAGAAATATATCTCAGGAAAAATTCATTTAAACAAAGTTGTTTAAACTTATTGTATAAAATCAAACCAAGCCATACTCATAACACTTTTTTCCCCTCAGTGATATAGAAAATTATAAAATAGAAGACAAAAGACTTGTAGAAAAGTGAAACATTAGTATGATGATTGAGATGACAAGGTTTACAAATATTGGCTTTTTCTTTATATTAATGGCTGAAAATAATTCTAGGTCTTTTGGATACTACTTTGATTCCCATTCATTTCTTTATTTCTTTAAGGAAAAGTGGGTGTAAGCATATAAGGTGACTGCACATATGGGAAAAGTCAGTTTTTTGAGACTATCCAATGCTCATATTTTCTATCACCTACCTCGTATTACAAAACCAAAAGTATTGCCTTCTTTATGTAACGTGACCTCCACGGTTCGGAAGATAACACTGGATCCTTGAACAGCTAAAAGCAGGAGAGAAGGACATGTAAGTTTTAAGTTATAATATCATTTCTAAATTTTTTGATATAGCAATAAATTACAGATCTCTTGCAAGTAATTATTGTTTTGAGTAATAAAACAGCATTAATTTCCTTTAAAGAAAATGTTAAAAAATAATTGGAATATCAAAAAAATACCAAAAATGATAATCTGCCTAAGTGACTTGTATAGATCCAAGTGGAATTAAAGTAACAGGTATTAACTTCTCTTCTGTGTAGCCTGTTTACAGATAGAATGTAATATTCACATTGTTAAAAAGACTATATAGCAAGCAAGAGAAACTTTATATGATAAATAGAAGCCTCCCTTTGCAAAATGTAAAAACAACGTGATTTTTATGAAACTCATGAATTTTTAGGGCCTGCCTGGTGGCACATGGAGTTGAGCACAGCACCGTGGAGCTTCCGCAGCCAGTGCAGTGCGAGAGCAGTTAGCACAGGAAGAAGAGTTTTTTTTAATTCAATTAGATTTATTTAATTGTATTTGACAACATTTGTAGTCCCCAGGGAGTTCCCATCACCATTTCACCTGTGCACCATCACCTCAGCCCCTTGAGCTCTTTATGCCCTCCTCCCCGTCTTTCCCCTTCCCTCTCTCCACCTGTCCCACCATGCCATGTTCCCTTTGGTCTATCTTTAACCTTTTGATCTTGTTGAGTTTGTTTTTTTTGGTTGTAATTGCCCATTTCCTTGAGCTTTCTCTTGTGTTTTTTGTTTGTTTGTTTGTTTTCTAGGAAGAAGTTTTATTCTCAGATTGCCACCGATACAGTTCTCACATGATAACAGAGTGATTAAACAAAGAAAGAACATAGAGGGCCAATGCAATTCAAAGTATAACACTTAAAGTATTACTACTGACTAATAAAATAAAGATGTACTTCATTTTATTGGAAGTTATAGTACTTAGTGATCAACTGATTTATTGCTGTCATTTCACAAAAATAAAGTTGCAATCTCTAATTATACTACTCACGAAGATATAAGTTGTATAAAGTTCTAGTCACTAAAACATTCTGTAAGCTTTTGAAACATACTTTCAAAAAACTATTAAGTGATACTGGTTATAACAGTACAGTAGTGCTGAATTTAAAGAAATTTCCACTTTATATTTTATTATTATATACTTGCATGGATATTTTTACCCATAGAGGTAATGTTTGCCAGCTGCAGGAGATGATAGTTTTAGATCCTTGAATTTGTACAATGATATCGGATTAACTAATGTGTGCATTATCAGTAATATAATTTTTATTATTACTAGATCCTGAAGGTTCATTATATAAAGCAGTCAACAAGAAGTAAAATTTAAAGGCATCATTTGAAAGAAGTTCTCTTTGCTAGTTATAAAAACGAAGTAAATTTCATTAGGCATTGATTACAATTCTTTTTAATCATCAAATTCTGAATCCTCTAGGGACTGGACATGATTATGAAAAGTATACAGTTAAATTCACAAAACTGCACACATCCAGCTGGGACATGAAGCACAATAAGAACTTGGAGCTGCTGAAAAACAACATAAACCTACAGCTGAACAAATGTTGTGGTACACTGCTATTTAATTAAATGTCATATTCTTGCTACCAGGGGATTTTTCAGTTTATTCTAATCAATGAGGAACACTACATACAAATAGCCAAAAGTGATGAAGTACAGTTTTAATTAAATGAAAAAAATTTGAGTCCAAACCAAATGTTTTCTTATTTCTATGACCCAACAAATCACTTGAAGGTATTAATAGCATGATCTCTGCTTTACTGGTAAAGGAGGAAGGGAGAGGATATGGGGAGAAATAATTAATGAGCATCTACTATGTGCCAGGAATTGTGCAGAGTCGTTTACAAATATTATTTCCTTTAATTATTAAATCAACTTTCAATTACATACAACTGAATTCTAGTTCTGGGCCACCTGTCCTTATTGGCTCAGGTCTATTCTGGGACTGCAAAGTGTTGTAATTTTAATTTTGCTTGAGCTAAATCTTGCTGACCACAAAAATCTTACAATTAAATCCAAAGTCAACATAAAGACTTTGGAGATTATACAGCTTTAGATCATCCACTATTGCTGCTCATCATTTACAAAGATAAATGTGAATACCGACTACATTTTATTATTGTTTTAAAGATTTATTTATTTATGCATACAAGAACTGGGATACAAGCCATAGGTGGGGGGGGGTGAGAGAATTTACCAGAGACAGAGTGGGGAGCAGAACAGGCATATTGATTGAAATACACTGCTGAGGGGTAGCAGGGGAGGCAGGAGAGGTATGCTGTGCCATGTGGGTCCCCTCCCTAGCTGGTGATTGAACTCGTGCTGCAGTGGTTGCGGATGCTTCCTAGTGTGGTGCTTAACCCCTTGCACCACCAGGAAGGCCCCCTGACTACTTTTTTATACACTAATGAAACAGTGATTGACTCTTGGTGACTGCATTTTCATATTTGGTACCAGGACATCCTGTGTTGCCAAGTAATTTTTACTCATTACTTAACACGTGCATATGTGGACCTAAAGCTGCAATTAAGGTGCCTCCCTAAAGAAGCAAATCTGGTACATAGAAGTGCTAAGTAGAAATCACCTTTATAAGGCAAAAATATTCCTCTTCAGTATGTTATTTGTACGGTCATCCCTTGTTACTATATATGAATATGCACGTACTTCCAGACTATGACCTGACAGTCTCTGTTTTACTACATTAGAGGCAACTTCCCTGTCTCTCCCACTCCTACTGCAGTAAGAGAATAGGAGTTTGTACTTTCCCAACTCCTTGGGTTGGGCTTTTCCTTGTGACTTGCTTTGGCCTATGGGATGTTAAGAGGTGTAAGCAGAGGCTGAAATGTTCCCACATGGTAGGGCTCTTCTTGCTTCCCTCTGTCATGGCCACATGCCCATTCTCTGGGTAGCTGCTGCTCCTTAAAGATACCCAGAATGAGCCAATGGAGGTGCCGTCTCTCCCCCTCTGTCTCTTCCCCTCCTCTGCTCCTCTCCTCCTCATCTTCTTCTTCTTCCTCTATCATCTATGTCTCTTAGAATTGAGAAGTACGAAGACCATCACACGTATGTGCTTTAACACATTTATTGTATTCAAGGAGGACACCTGACATTAAGTGAATCTAATTTCACTGGTGGTTTAACAGTGAGGCTGCCTTTGCCAATCAGATTCAGTGACTGGCATTTTACATAAAATAAATGAGGTAAATCTGTAGCTTCAAGGTTTGAACAGTGTTTAAAGATGGATAAAGTAAATAACACATTAGAAATAACACACTTTCTGACTATTTAAGCTTATAATAAAGAAATTTAAGTGTTAAATAAAAATGGATAAGGAATATGTATATTTCAAGTCTCATTAGGGGTGATATAACCACCTCTAATGTGAAGTGAAGGCACTTCTCTGGACCAACTTTTAATACACACATACCTAAGATAGAATTTGGTAATATATTCTCTACATACAACCTTAAAGTGTCACAGAATTTTAGTATCAAAAATATTAGAGCTCATGTAGAGCTGCCATTTCATTTTCATAAAGAAACTGAATCTTAGTAATGTTAAGTGGCTTGTCTAAGGTCTCTCTCCCTAGAGGCGTGCACACGCGCATGCACGCACGCACGCGCACACACACACACACACACTCCCCTTTCCCTCCAGTTCTTTCTGGACTCTTTCTGGGTTGGCTAAAGCTCAGATTGCTGTGATTCTCCAGTGAGTTACAATTCTGGCCTGGGGTGGCTCATCTCTGAGTATTCAGCTCTTCCCAGGCCTTCTGCTGGCAGCTTGCTCCTGGCTGTAGCTGTCTGGGCTCAATGAAAGGGAGCTTAGTAATCCCTACGACCTCTCTGAACTCAAAGACCTATTCATTTATCTAACAAAACAGAAAGAGATAAAAATAATCCTTGGAAAATAGACCGCTCCTACCTGATATCAACCATAACATTCACATACCTTTATGCTGAAAGGCATTTTTTCCCCCTTTCCATAAATTTTATTACATGAGAATGAAAAGCTGGTTGGATTGATTATGACAGGCTTTCACCCCAAAACATTTCTGCTGTACCTCCTCTATTCTTTAACCCCACTAATGTTACATTTATTCAGGATATTGCTTCTTTTAGAATATGCCTTTGGGCTTATAGTTTCTTGTCTATTCTTTATTTGACTTCCTAAAAATGTAAGTCCAAAAATTCAGATCTGATGATGCTGTTCCTTGGCTTTCTCTTATGTCTTCTTGACACCATCCAAGTTCTACAACATGGCTTATAAGGCGCTCCACTGTTTTATTCCAATTACCTCACTGGTCTCGTCCCTAAGGTTCTCTCTATCCTTCCCTTTGTTCTCCAGCAGCTCCAACCCATTTGTAGTTTAACCCATGTACTCGATTATCTTCTTATCTCCTGGCTGTACCATATGCCTGGAATATTCTTTTTAATTCTGGAGGATATGCTAAAGCAAAGCATATCCTCCTTCACATCTACCCAGAAACCTCTAACTTGTTCATATATTGGATAAATCTCCACTATAGATCTTTATCCCTGAAAGCTATATGCGCTCCTTCTAGTAAGACATGGTCTTTTTACTGATATGCATACCCCCATGGTATAAAAATGCTTAATCAAAGATCAGCATTAGCTCTAGAAAACTGGTTTCTCTTAACTCTTTGGCAATGGTATAAGATAGAGTTTCAAAGCAAATTAACTCTTTTACAGTTTGAGCAAACATAGTATTTTCAATGGAATAATAATAATCCTGGTAATAATGGTTGATGAATAAATACTATGGCTTACTGAGTATGAGATGATCAAAATACTTTATATGACTATAGCATTACATTTGTACAAAAATTCTACACCTATCATAGCCAGTTTACAGATGAGAAACCTAAGGCTCAGAAAACTTAAATATAATGTTTAACATCACAAAGGAAGGGGCAGAAAGGACCTTTAACTAGTGACACATTTAACAAGTTCTTAACATTTTATTTTACTGCTGACCCTTGCTGAGTATGAAGGACCTTGTAAGAAGGTCTACCCTTGTATTTTACAGTCTATTCTCAACAAAAATCACATCACTCCTTTGCTCCAAAGCATAAAGTGCCTTCTAATTTCATTCAGAGCAAACTCTTAAGGTCTGTCCAGTAGGATAGGACACACCTATCCTTTACTTTTCTGACCTTCTACTACTTCTTGTACTCATCATGTCCCATATTGCCTTTCTTAATGTTTCTAGAACAATCCCAGCTATATTCCTGGTTTTTGATCTCAGCACTGGCTGCTGTCTCTTTCTGGAGCTCTCTTTCCCCAGAAATCCATCTGGTTAACTTTTTCACCTCTTTCAAAGTATTAGCTCATGTCATTTCTCAGTGAAGCTGTTGCTAGTCACCTTATTTACAATCAAAACGCCTGCCTCCATCTGTTCCAGCACTCCCAACTCTTCTCCCTGCTCGGTCTTCTCTTTCCAACACCATTCATGACCCACAGCATTCGTATTATACAATTTACTGTGTTTTAATTTTCTGTTTTTTCCCTGCAGAATGTAAACTCCACTAATTTATCCCAAACCCCTAGTATCTGGAATATGGTAAATGTTCAATAAGTCACTGCTATACTAATGAATTATTATATACCATTAATAATCAATCTGGGTTCTCACCAGTACAGAGGAGCAAAGAATTTCCCAGGTAGCACCCAGGTAAAGTGCTTAATAATCGGAGAGGTAGTTTAGAACAGCATAGCTAAAATGGTTCAGTTAAACATCAGGTACCCTCCAATGTAGATATATGGATTTTGGAGTCAGGGAGTCTGGGTCCATATACTGACCTTGCTGCCTACTACTGTAAAAAAGATACTTAACTTAAGCCTCTGTAAACTGAGAATAGAAACGCCTATCTTGTAGCGTTATCAAGAACAGTGCTTTAGCAACTCATTACATCTTCGTTATAACAACTATTACCCCCATTTTCCAGATGCGGAAACTCAGGCACAGAAAGTGTATCTAATTTTTTCTCAAAAGCCTGTACTTAGTAAAAGGTGAAGCTAGGATTTGAATCTGATTATCTGGCACCAAAGTGGGCTCTATTATGCAGATTTTCCTATGGTGAGGACTTAAATAATCAGTGCGAATCAGGTTCCTTATATTGCCAGACATCAGTAAGCTTACAACATGTGCTGACTGCTCTTCTTGTTGTTGCTATCATTATTATTATTATTATTATTACTTGATTACTTAATCATAGTGAATTCTGAATCTCTTTTCATACATCACTAATTAACATAATTACACAAGAATCAACATAAAGCATGCCAAACATGTTTTTCTTAAGCTTAGTCATGAAATACAAAGCCTGGATGTACCTAAAGCAGAGGACTTGTAAATACTTTGACTGCTAAGTGGGAAGTAGCTTAAGTGGCAAATGTCACTTAAGTGGCAGATGACAACAGAATAGGAGTCCTATCTAATTTCATTGCATATATGCTCTTTTTAATTCTTCCTGAGTAGGTTATATGTTTGCCAATTCTAATATTTGGTTTGGGACAAAGGGCGGCTCTGTCCTACTCCCGGGTGGTGACTACTTACAGACTGGTGGCAGCTCATACTCCACTTCAAGGACCACTCTTTCCCCGACATTCTTCAGCAAGCTGATGATCTCGTCGTGGCGGAACTTGGCCAGATTGATCCCATTCACGGCTTTGATGTAGTCGCCTACATCCAGCTGGTCACTTCTGCAAGACAGAGAAAGCCACTCAGTGGACCCGTCCTCTCCACAGGACAGCCTGACTGTGTTTTCCACATTCCCTTCAGGAATAAGCAGCAGGAATAAGCACAGCCCCTGCTTCCCAGGACATGGCAGCCCCTGAGAGGGGCTGAGGACACCCCAGGGGGGTGAGAGAGAAATGGATCCTTTTTCTTTAGCCCACTGCTAGATTTTGGAAGTCCTGCTCTGGGTCAACTGTGGTCTCTTTGACTTGTTTCTAACCCTTTGCCCCTTTTATTTTTAAAGAGCACCATAAAACAAAATAAAGAGAAAATGGTTTTCAGTTGTGTTGCCCATAAAGCATGGATTCTCTGGGGGCAGACTATTCAGGTCCTGGACACATGAGGAGTTTTTTCTTCTTTCTCATTTCCTCTCATTTTTGTTGCCTGCCTTTTGGGCATTTCACACTATTCAATACCTTCTCTTATAGTTTGTCTAGAGGCAAGAAAAGGGTCAGCTTACGTTGCAATTTATTGCTTCTAGCAGGACTGATAAAGCAGAGGACACAGAATGAAGACATTCTAGTGAAAGGTTTGGGTTTCTGTAATATTCCTGTCTTTCTTCATGACTGTAAGTAGAAGTTTGACCA
Organism: Galemys pyrenaicus; assembly: GCA_019455555.1. Lineage (NCBI taxonomy): Eukaryota > Metazoa > Chordata > Mammalia > Eulipotyphla > Talpidae > Galemys > Galemys pyrenaicus. The sequence goes on from JAGFMF010011752.1 coordinate 6,025,084, forward strand.
CACTGGAACTTTTAGTCAAACTTAAAATTCACATCACTGACAAGGCAAAATACTTACATAAACACTAGCAAACACTAAACTAAGTGAGACTTTGGAAGTGAAATATGGAGGGAGAAAGGGTCGAGGGGGAGGAAGAGTGATGGGGAAAAATTCCTATCACTGACAAGGACTTTAAATAATATTTTCTTTCCAAATGCAAATACTAATTCACTTATTTTATATAAACCCAACTCCAATCATGCCTCCTTGGGAGAGCCTCCCTAATCCCAGCTCAGCCTGCGGTACGGCCTGTCACTTCTCATGTTCACTGACGCTTACTTGGCAACATCATCACCTCATGCTCTGTGATAACGCCTGTGCTGCTGCTGTTCACTATGACGCAACTCTATTACTGCTCCCCAACTTTTCTTGCTTTTCGCACCCTATCTTTCCTAATAGATGATAAGCCCTTTTAGGGCAGGTATCTTATCTTTAGTTATTTTGGCTTCCGAATTATAAAATGGTCGTTAAATAGTGAATATTTGGTGACTAATATACTCGATATACTGGCACAGCTTACAGTATTTTAAATTACATCATCAATGCAATTCAAAATTATATTTATCTCCACATACATTGCTTTGTACGTACATCTCTTTGTACATACATCTCCCCACACATTGCTTTGGGGGCTACCTATGAGAAGCTCTGGAGATATATGAAGGTCTAGCATCACTGTTTGACTACTATGGGAAAGAAGGCTGTGGAAAGAGGAAATTAAGGTACTTGTGTTGACATCAGCCTGTTGTACAAATAATACCTTGGATTATGGAGCAATCGATTGGATTAAGTTTATAAATTGTACAAACAAGCTAATCATCAAAAGTAATCACTAGTTTAGATGACACTTTGTAAGACAAACACTCTGAAACTTAATTTGGGATAATGTGGATAAGACAATTAGTGTCCAGCATTGAAGGTACATTAACCTCGCTTTTAAAGACTATTAAACCCTGACCATTCTAACCCCTCTTTCTGAGCTAAATCTGGAATGTGTCTAAACATCAAGCCCACCACTGCCCAATGGCCAGGTCATTCTGTCTTTGGTAATAACCAGTGCAATTTGCAGTTCAAGGGAAGGAGGACAAAATGAGACTCCGCTAAGCCTGTCCTTTTGGAAATCACCTCTTTGCTGCCATGAAAAGGAAAATGTTGCAATCAGAACTAGAGAGCATGTGAGACAAGCAAAATTTTCACTTAGAAACTTGGGGTTGGGCCTCCCACTCTTTCTAGGCTGGCCTTGCCCCCCTATGTTAGCATGCCCCTCTCCCCCACTACCCGCTCCCCCATGTCATATTTCTCCTCTGTTCCCTATTTAGTTGACCAGTGGGTCTCATTTCCGTAGGAGCTAGTCTGCTGCTCAGTGGCACATTTGGAGACTACATCCAGATGGGCATCTTCAAATTAAAATCTTTTGTGGGGCTGGTTCCTCCTGAGATGACAGGAGACTCTCCCTGGTGACTATGGCAAAGGCCAGAAAAGTCACATTTCTGAAACACACCCCACTGTGCTTCTGCCCGGCAGATGGCAGTTGTCATTTATTTATTAGTGACCTTTTCTGATGGAGCTTTAATTTTTGAATTAATTACACCCTGTGTTCCATTTCCTACATTTCCCTGAGATGCAGTTACCTAGCAGCAATTCCTCCTTGCCGCAGATTAGATACTCTTGGCTTGCCGTCCTTATCAATTCCTCCTGATACTGTCAGCCCGAGGGTCGTGCCTTCCTTCTTCATCAGTTCAACAATGGTGGAGCCCTTGAATTCCTCTGTTAAAAGAAAAGCATTTGCCTTATTAAACAAGAGCAGAAGCACAGATGTTTTGCGTGTGTGGTGAAAGGACACCACCTCCCCATAAACCCTTTCCACTTTTTCTTTTATGAGAAAAGATCTGTGGCCTCTTTTCCACTGAAACTTGCAGAACATCTCATAAAGATGTGCATGCAGATAAAGCTGAGGCAGATATTCCATTATAGGTTATTAAAATGGGCACCAGTGGGGTCGTTCACTCTAAGTTCACAATAAATAGTCTGGCATGGCTTATGTACAAATGATAATATTCATCCTTTATTTTTTGCCATTCTCAAGTGACTTTCTCTGTTTCTCTCCTGGTAACTCCAAAGGCAACAACTGAGAATTGTGAAATAAGGCGCTAGAACAGATTTTGAATAATAGTACAAATAGACTACTATTTTTAGTATAACAGCAGGCTTCAAGTTCATGGTACATTTCAGCTGAGGGAGTCAACTGACACAGAGCAGAGCTTTCTATAGGTTTAAGAAAAATCATACTGACGCTATACATTTTTTATTTTTCAGAAAACCAAGTACAGGCGCAAGGGGTTAAGCGCCACGCTATGAGGCTTCCACAGCCATTGCAGAGCAAGTTTGATCCCGGCCAAGGAGGGGACCCACATGGTGCAGCAGACCTCTCCTGCCTCACCTGCTGCTCAGTAGTGTATTTCTGTCAATCTGCCTGTTCTGCTTCCCACTCTGTCTCTGGTGAATCCTCTCATCCTCTGCACCTCTTGCCTGTACCCCATAAATAAAATCTTTTTTAAAAAAGTACAACAGCTTCATGTAACAATCACATAACTTCTTACAGAATATACCATAGTATGATAAGGCAGGTCCTCATCGTACTGTGCTGCCATTAAGTCCCTTCTTCTCTACTTACGAAGTTTAAAAAAAAACTCATTAATCTTGTGGAATAATGTCTATACAATAGGAAGGAACCCAAATCTTTTTAGTTTAGACACAATAAAACTTTAAAATATCCTTCTTTCCAGAAATAAAAAATAATCAGAGTCAACATTTACCTATCCAGAAGCTAATTACAATAAAGAGTGTTTCAAAATTCTCTTTAATGTTATTCTCCCCTATATGTATACTTTTTAGATATGGGGAAACTGGACAACTTTCCAATTTCTCCTAAATTAGATTATGAACCAGCTTGTAAATTCTAGGATATCAAAGACTCTAGGATTAAAATGCAAGAACAGATGTTTCAAACTCAGAAAATGAAAAAGATTACTTTGCATACTCTGCTCCCACCTTCATTATAGGTAACAGTAAATTATTAAAAAATTTACATAAATTCTTATCACAAAGGTTTTTAAATTGTCACTGCTGATATACTATCCCACCAATCCATGAAAAAGTCAAATTATGTCAGGAAGGGAAATACTCTCTCCTCTGATGTAGTATGGAGAACAGAGAACTTGAGGAAGAAGGTTTCTGCTGTGATGTATAGGACATAGGTCCAGCTGGGCATTTCCCGGCTGCCCCGTCCTTCCACTTTGCACCCAGCAGACCATCGCTGGAAGTCTTTCTCCGGGCAGTTATACAACACTGCATACCTTTACTACTGTTGCCCATCATAGCAGAGCCAAGGAAGAGTCTACAAGTGTGGGTGATGTCGGTTTCATTTACTACATTTTGTATGAGATAAAATAGTGATTGAAATTCAACAATTGAAATCCCTGTCAACCCATAAGAGCACGATGTCTTGACATCATTGGCTGGAAGCTATGTAACAAACGTCCATCACCACGTGCATGTCATTTATGCCCCCTATAATAGAACAAGACGACCCCTTCCATATCCCATACAGCACACACAGACCCAAATGATATCTGAAGAGATGAACAAAAAAAGCCTAGACAAGTCCTTTGTGGCAGAAGGCTACATGTAAATTATTCAAAAAATAGAGTTAATAATTAAAGTAATGAGAATTATATAATAGGAGATGACTGTTCACATTAAGAGACGTAACATGCTTAACAATTTTACCCAAAAGATGTCTTTCCATCTTCTTTAAATATGCTCCTGTATATTTAAGCATTTGATTACAGAGCTTTACTCCAAGTGTTGGAAACAGTTTTTTAAGGGTCTGAAGACAGGTGAATCACAAATGCACAAAGAGGCAGCAATAGAATAGTAACAGTGCACAAGTGAGAAACAAGTTTCAATTCATAGAAACTTTATTCCTACTCAGGCTTTCAAGAACATGCCCTGCAGAACATAGTACAGTCTATGGGATGTAGACACTGCAGTTTTCTACAGAGGACCCAGGCAGGTCTTCCCCAGGTTTCTGACTAAATCCTAAGAATCTAGAAAAGCTCAATTCCTTTAGTTTAAGTTGATCTGTGTTCATACATGAGTCCACCTAGGCTATTTTTAAACGTAGAAAGAGTTAATTACCCTATTGCTTACAAATATTTCAAATATTTTCCCTAAGAGCTACTTTTAACAACACGAAACAAAATATTCATGAATTAGTTTATTGAGTAATTTGTGCATTCATTGATTTAACCATTTATTGAGTGCCTACCATGAGCCAGACTAAGAAACTCATAGATGAAGCCAGTCAGTCAGAGAAGCGACAATCATTCACAGAGGTAAATGGGTCACAGACCACCACACCAGTGTGGGTTGTGCAGGCAGTGCATGGAGGTGATGATGGTCCTGGCAGCAATGTCAACTGAAGGTTTGAAGTTGCAAATGCAACATCTATTTCACAATTTTGTCTCTGTCTAATCTGTCTGGATTTATCGATCAGGATTAGCTAAGCAGAATAGACCAAAGCAGGAATAAATTAGGCAAAACTCAGTAGTGAAGAGAATATTCTTGTAAGAAAATGCGCTGAATCACAAGAATGTTAACTGACAATAAGTAGCTCTAGTCTCTGAAGGATCGACTAAATCTTTTATAGTATTTTTGAAGGGTGTAGGAGGAAAAAGCAGTCTGGAGGGAGAAGGACATGCTTCCGGAATTTTCTTTCTGCTAACCTGTACTCTCCACTAGACTAATCAATCATTTTATGTCTTTTCTGGTGTTTAATGCTTGCATAATGATCTAATGGCAAGGAGAAATGAAGACAGATGCATTCATTTGCATGAGTTCCCTTATATATCAAGGCTTACAGAATAAACTTCCGCAGTGAAACAGAGCACTCAGCAAGCTAATATAGAATGACAATTTCTTTGTGATTTAACTTGCAAATATCCTTCCCCAAATTAAGAGGACAATGTAGCAAAGAATGTGGTCTTTTCAAATTAGCAAACAGCGCAGGGAACAGATGATGCCCAACTGGCAAAGGAATGAGATTGTTCTGGATTTGACGGTTTCCTTAATCACCATATTTAATTATCTTATAAAAGAAATGAAAAGTTTACATCTGTACCAGTACTCACTCAACATAACAAGAATCTCATTGATAGAATGGGCTTTGCTCATTTGCAGTTTTTCTTTGGATTTGTAATTCAATCTTCTTAATTACTGGGTTCCAGAAAGTTTTAAGACAAGTAACAAAGATCCCTTGCAAAAGCAAAAGAATTATGAAAAATTCTTGCAAACAAATAAGAAACTTTGATAATATAGATGGCTACACAATTAAAATACAGAAAATCACAGCCTTTACATACATGAATAATAACCAGTTACAAGTTACCACAGAAAAAGACTCCATTCACAATAGTCAAAAAGGAACATTTAGTGAAAAATGTGCAAGATCTATATGAAAGAAACTTTAAATCACTTTCAGGGGTAGAGTATAAGATCAGAACAAATGAAAGACATCCATTTTATCCATCCAATAAAAACAGACCAGTTTGCTAGACTTCGAACATAAATAGTACTGAACAAGATAGATAAAATTGTTGCTATGAGGAACTAATATTCCACCAGCTAGCATAACCCAACTTCCAAGATGTCAATTCTCTATAAATTAATCTATAAATTCACAGTATCAATAAAAATGCCAATAGGATATTGTGGGCACTAGAAAGATTTTATTGCAAAAGTGGAACATGTATCCTTGCAAAGACTCTGCAAAATTGTGTTCCCAAAGCATGCCAGCTCCTTGTTGACTGTCACGAAAAAAAGAGAGTCCATCTAGGAAGCTGCCTGAACAAGGTAATGGAGTTATGACTAGATGGTACACTACACAACATTTCTTCCCTGAGAGATTTTAAAAAGAACCATACACCCCAGAAGCAAGGACCTAAGGGTCAGAGGCTAGTAATGCCTTTGTGTCTCCTCCCCAAATATTGGTCAGAGTCTAGATCTGATGAATGTAACATAAGAACAAAGAGGAATCCCAGGTATATGGCATCCAGAATCTAGAAATACCATTTTAGTGTTTAGTCTTTATCCACTGCTTTGCATAGGATAAAGAATATGGCCTAATCATTTTATTTATTTTGTGGAACTCTTGTTGCCTGAAAATTCTTGCCCAGTTGCTTATTTTAAAAAATACAGTTCGGCTTAGAACAGAAAAAGGGAAACTAGTGTTAATTTTTGACAAGTTGCTAAAATTCAGGGGCTCAGTGAACAAGGAATTACAAAGTGGACAAATGTAATGATGACATGAAGAAGAGTTGGGGAGAACAGCATCAGATTTGGGTCAAGAAGGTCACTGCAATAATATTGTTACAGGGCAACTTTATCTAGGGTGCTCCTCTCCCTGCCCTGTAACAATATAATGCATTGTGTTAGAGTAGGTCACATCAACAAATCCAGAAATGGATAATGGCTCATTCACAACACAAGTTTATTCTGTTCATATGCAAGTCTAAGGCGGCTGTTCCTAAGCAGCAGCCAGCTCCCCTCCAGGCAGAGATTCAGGGATCTATGTTTTTTCCATTTCATGACTCACTGTCCCATAGGGCTCTGGTCCCCAAAGGGCATACTAACATTCCTCAAAGTTTCATAGTAGAACTCACGAGGTCTCCACGAACCAATTAACAATTCTGAGGGAAAGACAGTCAGCTTGCTACACAGTACCACCTACTTGTTAGAGATATTTCTGGTCAACATTAGATCACAGTACATGACTTTTGTTAGGGTACTATTGTTCCAAAGCTAGATTTTTTGTAGTTGTGACAAAAAGGAATTCCATGTGAAAAATCAGTGTCAAATAGGAAATGAGTTTGTTAATGTTTCATTTGATTGGGTTAGAGAAGGTGCACAATGCCCAACAAATACACACAAACCATTGTTAGTGTTGTGGTTCTCTCCATTTATTTGTATTATTTTCTTCAACTTCACTAAGTGGTTAGGGTAAAATATATACTATGTGGTTTAGATTATTTGCTTAATATATGGAGCTATGGCTATTTTATTTGACCTACAGGTACTGTGAAAACTTACTGAGTCATTAATGCCTATGGGAACTGAGAAAGTTTAGAAACTTGTAAATTGGACTGTACCCTGTCAGCAGCTATCCTGTTTTTGTTCACATGCTAAGGTCAAAGTTTGTTCCATGCCCACAGCTAACTGCAAAGGAGGCTGAAAACTGGAGTGCCGTGGATATCAGGGCAGGGGAAATTCGGGGGTACAGATAGGTAAACGCTAGAGACCGAAATCCACAAGGAGCATTAGAGATGGCACAGAATCGAGATAAACTGAGGAAGATGTGCAGAGTAAGGGAGAATGAGGGACAAAAAGACTTCACGGTTTCTGCTCAGTTTGGTTGGGGGATGCTGACCGCTCTCCTGAGAAAGGGAAGCTGCACAAGAGAAACTTGCACTGTTGGGATTGACTGGAGTGAGGGCAGGCGCGGGTTAAAGTCATAGAGAGAGAAACTGAAGGAGATTTCAAAACCTGGTTGTCTTAGCATAGTCTTTTGCATTTTCCTCCAAAGTGAGTGGTCTGTAAGACCTTCAGCTGATAGCAGTAACATAAAGAAAAGAAAGTGTACTTAAAAAGCATCTATCTTAAGCCCAGTCAGCAAAATAAGCAGGTGAAGTTCTTTACTTCTTGACATTCCATTAACTGCATAGATTTTTTTTTCTCCGCTTACTTTCTTTTTTTTTATTAAAATATTTTAAAATTTACATATACTTGCCATTAATTGTAATCCCCATGTATTCCCCATCACCATCTCACCAGTGCACC
>JAGFMF010011752.1:6033112-6055524 GCA_019455555.1 Galemys pyrenaicus
CTTTTGAATCAGTGTTTTTGTGTCTTTTGGGTATATCCCTAGGAGTGGGATTGCTGGATCATATGGAAGTTCCATTCTTAGTAGATTGAGGAACCGCCATACTGCTTTCCATTAACTGCATAGATTTTTAAAACTATCCGGAACATTGAAACAAATATGCCACTATTGAAAACTCTATGCAGTAAATGATACATTTTTTTGAAAGTTAATATAGTGTCTTGTTCTTTGCTCTATCTTCAGAGCCTAGAATGGTGCCTGGCACATTAATATGTAATCCCTGGTCACTGATGAATGAATGAGCACATAAGCCCCAATCCAGGGAATTATGAGCAGGCGATGAGCATTGGCTTGTAGCAAACAAGAATTATGGCTCGATGGTGCAGAAGCAAAATGATAAATGAGCAGAATTTGAACAGGAGCAGACAGAGTTATTTCCCTAAGCTTACTCACTGGGTTGATTATTTTTTACCATTGCCTTAGTAAGGGGGACTGAGGCTCACACTAGCACTCTAGAGCTATATCCATGCACTACTTTTGGAAAGAATATTGTTGCTCACACTACAGTTTTACCTGTATATTATTTTTAGTGGTGCCACTAGGAAGTTTATCCCCCTTAGGAAATAGACATTTCCTGCTTTTTCCAATACTCATTTCAAGTTTCTCCTAACACCCAGTTCAGCAAAGCTGCCGGGATCAAAGCAGGGTTTCTATCATGAACAGCTGCATTTTCAGTCTCAGTTCTTGCCACCCAGACTAGCAGAGAAACATCTTTTGGCATTTTCTACCTCTGTGTGGTGACATGAGGGATGTACCAGAATTTCTCTCATCCCCTGAGAATATGAGCATAAGTTAGATCAGTGGAAGGGATGTACAGCACATAAATATTCTCTAGCACCAATATTCATGTGAAATAAAATAATGATTGGTATTTATCTCACACAGTGATAGGGAGGGATAGATTAATAACTGCACTTTTCCCAGAGCACCTCAGTAAGTCCAGCAAATAGCGGCAGAGTGAAGCTGCTGGTCTCACCTCCTCCAGATACAACGAGAGCTATAAAACAAAGCTAAAAACCCCTGAGGGAAAAACTGAACAGAGGACCACTGCACACAATAGAGAGATCCATACGAAAGAAAGGGGTAGGAAAACTCCAAATGAACTTTGTTTAGCATGATAATAGGAATTAAAGTTCATGATAGGGAAGAGTAGCCAGGGAGCAGATGCTCCCACAGCTATTGAGTCAGGTATACCCCAACACCCTAAGACCTGGCACTGCATGCAGATAGGGTGCAAGAGCAGGCACCTGGGACAGAGGGTGCGTTGCTATAGAGCAGCAGAAGTGCAGAAGTGAGCACAGAATGAGGACTTCTGGCTTGAGCCTGAGTCTCTTAACACAGAACAGCTGTCACCTAACTCAGATCCAAGACCCGGACTCTGGAATCGAAGAAGCTACTACTGAAGTCCAGGCTAGGCTAGCCAAAACACTAGCCACCTCCCAAAAATAAATAGTTGGACCAAATTCTAGTGTCTTCCAACAGCAGGAATGGATACCCCAGGGTAAAACTGTGCTAGGGAGAAAAAGAGAACAACTCCCAGTCTGGGACTCCGTATCAGCTGCAATCTGTGCCCAGTGCTGCATCTGATGCCTAAAAGTTGCCTCAAGGAGAAGTGGACAGGAGGCTGTAGGAGACACTGAGGCCAAGGAGCTGGCCTAGAGAAGGGCATCGCTGTGGCTCTCCCCCATACAATGGCGGTGCACACAGCACAACAGGAAGCTCAGATTCCTGAGTCTATTGGAGGTGACCCTTTAGTGCCCACGGCCCCAGTCTTCTATTGTACCCAACAACCTTCATGTTACCAGTTCCCAATGACTATGCAAAGTCAACATTTGAAAATTCACTCTCAGGCCTCCCTGGTGGTACAGCAGGTTAAGCAACGCACTATGAAGCAAACCGCAACCACTGCAGCATAAGTTGGATCCCTGCCACTGGCCAGGGAGGGGACCCTACATGGTGCAGCAGACCTCTCCTGCCTTGCCTGCTGCTGTCTTCAGCAGTGTGTTTCAGTCAGTCTGCCTGTTCTGCTCCCCACTCTGTCTCTGGTGAATCCTCTAACCTCCCTAGACTCTGGCCTGTACCCCAGCTCTTGTATGCATAAATAAATAAATCTTTAAAAAAAAAAAAGAAAATTCACTCTCATTAAAACTAATAAAAAAAATTGAAAATGAGGATACAGTGGAGTACATCACAAATGCTGGAGGAACAAAATCCTGAAAGGAGGCCAAACTCAGGGTTGCTGTGAACCATAACAGAAGGGGAATTCATGGCAACAATTCTAGCAAGGCTCATGGAATTCAAAACCAAAAGAGAATTTAAAAGAACATTAAAGATAAGGGAAATAGGAGGCAGCTACAATTAGAAATAATGAGCTAAGAAACACCAAAGCTGATTTTTTAAAATAGAATTGATGATTTCAGTAGAAGCAATGGAGAGAATCAACAGACTTGAAAACACAATGTTGGAGAACAGAAGAATAGAGCAATGATCAGAAAAGAGAGTAAGAAAAGTAAGATGCATAGAAAGTCGGGCCTCCCTGATGGCGCAGTGGGTTAAGCAACGCACTATGAAGCAAACCGCAACCACTGCAGCACGAGTTCGATCCCTGCCGCCGGCCAGGGAGGGAACCCACATGGTGCAGGAGACCTCTCTACCTCGCCCGCAGCTCCCCTCAGCAGTGTGTTTCAGTCCATCTGCCTGTTCTGCTCCCCACTCTTGTCTGGTGAATCCTCTCACCTCCCGCGATTCTGGCCTGTACCCCCAGCTCTTGTACGCATAAATAATCTTAAAAAAAAAAGATGCATAGAAAGTCAATTTAAGGAAAAAAGCACTGAAAGCCATCTCAATCTGGAAAATGAGCAGAAATTGTGATCCATGAGGCTCATACAGTTCCAAACAGACATACACCAAGACACACTACAATAAAGTTGTTGAAACCAATGACAAGGACAGAATATTAAGACCATCAAGAGAAAAAAAAGTGACCCATAGGGGAACACCAATCAGGCTCTCAGCATACTTTTTATTAGAAACATTATAAGCATGAAGGGACTGGAAAGTGATACTTAGAATACTTAAAGACTTCAGTCCAGAATCCTCTACCAAGCAACATAAACAATCAACACAGAAGAAAGAGTAAGGAGCATCAGTAAAAAGCAAATCTTAGAGCACTTCAAAAGAAGAGAACGTACAAATAAGCAGTACACAATATAAATATCTATGACCCCTGAACGTACATAACATATTGTTAAAAAAACAAAACAGAACAGAGATGTAGACCCTATATGTAACTGATTCTGACAGCATCTGTTTCTAATGCATTAAGAAAAAATAAATCAGTGCTTTTAATATAGCAATACTTGAGTTTTTTAAGTTTTCTACTCTCTAAAACCAATGATTTAATTGTCAACATTTGCTATTGTTAGTGTCACAACTTATTAACAAATATTCAATTTTCTGGCTAATCATTATTAATTACTTGGATAATGGAAAATTTTAGGTATACAGATTGGCAACCTTGTACTGATTTTGATTGTTACGAAGACAAAATAAAACAATAAGCAATGGGTGGTATTTGCTGAGTTACAGATCCTTTTTGAAAAATCTAATGAGAAGCATGGGGAATAGATTCTGATAATCTATAAAGATCAGAAAAAGGCAAGGGACAGGAGATTCAGTGGCTATATTTGCCTTAAGAGCACCAGGCAATTTTCCTTTGGCAAAATTCTTCATCTGCGATTTTTTCCACTTATAAGTGGTTGCAATCACATTCTTAAAATTGTTGACATGATTGAAAACTGGATTCTTTGAGTTAAACTTAAGCAATTGGCACAGCTAACTTTGAAGTTACTCTGATTTTCAAAGTTCCCTCTAGAGAAGCTAACAGCATTCTTACAGCTACTTGTAGATCATTTTGGTTCAAAAATATTTTTCAAGCATCTTCTATTGCCAGACTCTGTGCTAGGGGCTAGCATTTCAAAGGTCAATAATCACAGCCTCTACCTTTTTATAGCTCATATTTTAAGTGTCTAAGAGACAAATGTCTATACTAACAATTCCAATGAAATATAGTTAGTTCCACAGCATGACCTGGGAGCCTGAGGAATAACAGTTCAAGCTGTGGTAGTTTATGGATGGGTATTTAGAAGTTTTAGTTCTTCCTTTAGGTGAAAATAAGAAACTTAGAGTGTTACTATCATTTCACTTAACAGTTGGAGGAAGAGAAGATTCAATATTGCTCTAATGAGATATTGTTGGAGGGATATTTAATTTTTGCATATTTTTGATATCCTTTTGGGCAGCATGTTACGTTGAAAACTCTTTAGATATTAAAAACCAGAGTGTCTGTGATCAGAAGCTTTGATCTGTAAGTTCAGCTATGACAGGGATGAAATAAATCTTGTCCAGATGGATTGGAAAGAGGGAACCCTCTAGAAGGAAAGAAGACTGGAGACATCAAGTGAGGCTGCACTAGCAGCTTATCAGTGAGTTAGGTAGCTTAGCTAGTTCCCAAGACAGGGGTTAACCACTGCTTAGGGGATTTTGCCTTTTGAAAGTTAACTTGGAGGATAATGCTTGAGTCCCATTCTGCCTGAAAATGAAATGGAAGGAGGATAAACCTCAACCCAAGAAATTAGACTTTTTAAATATTCAGAGCCAAATGGGACTTAGAGTTACACTTGCTTGCTCTCCTCCTTCCACGCATACCTAACTACCCATGAGTTTAGCATGAGCTAGAAAACTGATTGAACAGAGAATTGAAATGGAGAAATCCATGATGGCTTTTAAGATTACCCATTACTTTAAAGCAGGTAATATTTCTCAAAATGTTCTCAGATTTATCTTCTAATTAACCTTCAGGATAAATCCATGAAGAAGGTAACACTCCCACTTTATTTATTTATTTTAATATAAATTTTTAAAATTTACATATATTTGACATCAGTTGCAATCCCCATGTAGTCCCCATCACCGTAACACCAGTGCACCCTCACCTCAGTCCCCCGTGTTCACATCTGCCCTCAACCCTCCCCCTCCCCTCCCCACCAGGTGTCCCCAGTCTGTCCTTGTCTCCTCATTTTTGGTTTCTGTGTCTTTCCTGTTGTTATTATTATTATTATTGTTCTTATTCCTTTCCTTGATCCTTATTTGGTTCCCTTATATTCCTCCTAGGGGAGGAACCATCTGGTATTTTTCTTTTGCCTTCTGACTTACTTCGCTGAGCATAATCCCTTCCAGTTCCATCCATGTTCCTGTGAATGTGTCTAGTTTTTCATTTTTGATTGCTGAGTAGTATTCCATCGTGTATATGTACCATAGCTTCCCGATCCACTCATCTGTTTTTGGGCATTTAGGTTATTTTCAGGTCTTACCTAATGTACAGAGTGCTGCTATAAACATAAGGGTGCAGGTATTCTTTTGAATCAGTGTTTTTGTGTCTTTTGGGTATATCCCTAGGAGTGGGATTGCTGGATCATATGGACGTTCCATTCTTAGTAGATTGAGGAACCGCCATACTGCTTTCCATAATGGTTGGACCAGCTTGCATTCTCACCACCAGTGTAAGAGAGTTCCTTTTTCTCCACATCCTCGCCAACATTTGTTGTTGCTACTTTTTTTGATATGTGCCATTCTCACACATGTGAGGTGGTATCTCATAACACTCCCACTTTATAGATGAGAAAACTGAGGCTTAAAAATTCTATTAAGCACAATCTCGTCTCTGTTTTAACGATATGAAACTGCTTTGTCATCTACCTAAATGCTATCACATTTCTGACCTGTCATAAAGTAATTGCTCAACAATGAACTGAAGCACGTGTAGACGAATTGCTACTGAATGAAAGACAGAAATATAAGGTGATTAAGAAATAGGATTTGTATATACAAACCCAAGTTGTTAGGGTGGAATAAATTAGGAAATCAAATCCTTTCATCTTGCTACAGATGTCAGGAACATTTATTTGACTTTTTCTTGTTTTATGAACTTGGTTCATTTCAAATAAAGGAACAGATGGAAAACTAATAGGGCAGTCACTGCAGACAACCAAGAGGCAGGACATAAGGGAGCCCTGTGAACTCTCCATGGAGAAGCCAGAAAGTCTGCTGCAGTGAGTGAGTTTTCTGAGAGCCCTATTGACACACCATCGGAATTCAGAATTGGAGAGCACAGTGCCGCCCACATTAAGGACACTCCCATACCCTAAATTTGATTTCAATCACCCTAGCAAGTAGGACAGTCTTCTCTTCTGGCCCCTCTCCTAGTTGAGTTCTTTTCTCATGCTTCACATGTGACACACCTGAGTTCTTGTCCCAAGGGAAATGTTCCCCATTAGGGTATGCCCCAAGGCAACAAGAAGACAAACCAGTCATTACTATTTCCTCTCTGCTCACTATTAATACCTCAATCAATATATATATAATAATACCCAACTATATAACTTACCTAACTATCTTATTGCCTTCCTCTGAGTAATACTTTAGTCCTTTCCACCTACTCATCCAACTATCCATTCACTCATGATCCAACCTTCCATTGACTATCTATGGATCATCTACTAAATGCTAGACACCTTGCTATCTAGCAACAAACATGATAGGTTTAGTTCCTGTTCTCAAGGAATTTATAATTTAGTATGAGACACAGATTTCAAGCAATTAGAAGTGATAGCAAATATGATTAGTGATGACTTGCAAAACAACGGGTGAGAGTTTTAGTCTAGGGCTAACAAGGGAACAATAGCTAGAGAAATACATTCTCAATTGGTTTATTATATCCTGAAAAAAACATTCATATTGCTGTGGGCAATACACTGAACCCACTCTGGTCACTACCTGCTGAGCCATAAAGAACCGTATTTCATTGACTTCGAGATGCCATAACTTTTAAGGGACACTTATTTTATTTACCACTAAAAATGCTGCCAATTATATTATAACCTAGTTCTTATTACTAAGGTTTTAAAAAATTTTATACTTATAAAAGAACACAAGTACATAGATGAAAAGGAAATATGTAAGCTAAATTATCAATTGAGGCACTCTAAAACTTCTTCACATTCATTTTCTGAACTCAAGTCACCACGTTGCGTGTCTCCCACACGATATTATTTTCTACACATCAATAACATTGTGGCATAGATCTCTTAGACAGTGCTCTGTTATGTCTCTTGGACTTTCCTCCAAGCTATGCTGAGACCCATTTGACCAGTTTTTGATGCCTGTGCTGCCTTAATCTTACCAAGAAGTGTCAGCAGATTGTTTTAGACAACAATGCATGTTGCTTCTTCAAATGGTCTTTAAATGGTTTACTACCTAAAGCTTCAAGGGTTGCATTTACCCAACCATCTTCCAAGAATTAAAATGAAGTTGGAGCACACACAGGCAGACATGATGACATAGTAACTACTGCAGGCTCAAGAGCACCTGTGAGATACATCTTAGTTTCATGGTTATTAAAATATGGGAGGAAAAGGTCTTTAAATGAAATATAGTATGTTCCTCTAAAGACTCCTTTCAACAGGAGTTCTTGAGATACCCAAGGAAAGAGGAGGCAGACCCCAATGTCTCCTGTCTCACCTTCAGCTATTCCTGCCTGTATTCTCTTTTGTACCACAATGTAAGATTTTGCAAAGCAATTTCTATTGTAAAAAAGGCATGAATCCTGTTAAATGGCAGGGAAGAACATTCCCAGCTCTGGCAATTGTAAGTCTATAACAATGCTGCACAGAAGAAGCTTAGCACCCTTAAATTTCTGGGACCTTCTGCCACCATTTTCTCCAAAGCCTGAGAGAGCTTCAGGTGACATGTTGATATGTCACATGAATACATAAAGAGCTGTTTCCCCTTAAATTACATAAGCTTTAGGCATCACAAAACCTATACCTTCCTTTGATAAGACCATGTTACATGTATAGCACTTTGTATAGCACTTAATGAGCTGCCTTGCAGACTCACATTTCCCCATTTGATTCTCAAAGAAACCAGGATCTTAAACATGAAAAATCTGCAGCTTTTCAAGGTTAGATGACTTGCCTAGTAGGGACACTATATCAAGCAAATCATTTTTCTAAAACTTAAGAGTAGGTACTCTAACTCTAAATTCAATCTTCTTTTTACTATACCACTTTGGTTAACATGAGTTGTCTTAGATTGACAAGTTGCCAAAGAGACTCATAAAAACAGTTTCAAATTCTAATGAAAAGTTTGAAAACTATTTTTCTTTGACTTCTTGAATGAAAAGCATGAAATATCAAAAAAAAAAATTGTGGTTCAAGTGGGTTGTGAAAGTCACTTTCAAACAATGGGTAAAAGAGTATTTACTGATTTGTATTGTTAGTGACCTGCCAAAGTCACATTTGGAAGGCCACACCAGTTTCAAAAATAACAACTCTGTATTGAAATTCATGAGAAATATGTTCTACTTAATATCTAAAAAAAGGTTACTCTTTCTGCTTTATTTTATTTAATCTTTGTTCAACTCAGTGATATATGCACACACAAGAACATATTTTTCTCATATCTGAAATCTGTATACATATTTTCTGAAAAAATATTACTGCTGTCTTTTTTTCCCCCCATTGCATATTTTCCTTTAGCAAATTCATCATGTGGTCTGAACACAATCTCCACCCTTGTTATCAGGCATGAACAGAGCAGAGGACAGTTTCTTTTTTGAAAGCACAATGCCCTACGAACGCCTTTAAAATCCATTAAAGAATATCTCACCAAGCCCATGAGAGCATTACAATAATTGCTTCTCTTACCCAGGTGAAAAAAGGACATATCTGTCAACTAAAGAAGAGCAGAAGCAATTAACACCTCAATACTCTACTGGGAAATTGCTTAAATTAAAGAAATAACAGGGAAGCTTCATGATTATTATATTTTTAATATTTAGTTACCAGCATGGCTGTAGAGAGTTTCCCACCCTTCCCGGCATGGCAGCGCTGGGACCCAGTATACATGACTCAGGGTGGATAGGATTTGGGTGTCAACATGTATAGCACACATAGTTCTTTAGTTACATTTTTCAGGGGCTGAATGCAGAAATAGGACTGGCATATACACTTAGGAAATCCATATCCAAGGCTACATCTGCCCTAAATCAACTTCTGTGGCATAAAAACACATTTCTGGAATCTGTGGTGCCACAAGTAGAACTGACTTATCCATCTTCTTCCAAGGCTAGGCTACTAAACAGAAAGTGTATTCACTAGCCTTCTACACAAAAAGTGGAGACACATGACTAAACTGGGGTAGGAATCAGACAGGTAAAAACCCTCCTTTATCAGCAGCAAGATCTGAAGAAAGCCTAGACTCTCAGTTCGTTCTTTCTTCGTTTTCCTACTTACACCTGGTTATATTGCAAGGCTTCTACTGGATGCAGTCTAGGTATATAACCCTCATCAGGGTTTTGAGAAACCAGAAGCAGAAAACAGTGCCTGGGCCCCTGCAAAGGTAAAATGCATTTCTTTCCTTTCTCTCCATTCCCTTTCCGAAGCTTGACTGTCCTAAGAGAAACAAAGTCATAGAATTTTCAAAGATCATATAAGATGCTCTAGCTTTCATTTTTATACAGGTAAAGTCAGGCAAATGAAAAAAAAATATATAGCATGCAAGAAAAAAAGTAGCAATGAACCCAGAAAGATGGTTGGAGGAGGACAGTTTGCTCATGTTACCTGGATGAGTTTAACTCACATGGTTCAAGATGTACCTGGGTTTTTATTGTGCCCACAGCCATCCTTCATTAGCTTTCTCAATACACATAGTGTATATTGCCTGTATCATCCTTAAATATCTTCGAAGAATAATGACTACATTTACAAGCATCTTCTATGTATCAGGCCTGACTGAGGATGCAGTAGCAGATGGAGTCTAGGCTGGTCTTCCATGATCCCTGACTCCTGATCATGGGTCTTACACTGTCACCTGGTCATGAATGTGGGCGTGACCTGTGACTTGTGTCTAGCTAGTAGAACACAAAGGGGCGAGGATGGGTGGATACAAGTATATGCTTATGCACAGAAGATTTGTGCCCATTGTACTGGAGAGTTCCTTGGCCTTGTGGGCTGCAAGGAAGCAGGCAGCCATGCGGAGACTGAAGGCAGCCTCTGGGCATATAGCCAGTAAGAAACTGAAGCCTTGGACTGAATTCTGCCAACACCCTGAGTGAGCGTGACACTAGAGCCTTCCTCAGTACATCTCATTTGAGATTGCAACCCTGGCTGATACCTTGATTGCAGCTTTGTGAGACCCTAATAAAGAAGACCAGATAATCATGTCTGGATTACTGACCCAATGAAACTGGAAGCAAATGAATGTGTGTTGTTTTTAAACTGCTAAATTTGTGGTAATGTTGCTATCTAGCAATAGATAACTAATATAGATGTTTTCTATGCATGAATTCCTTTAATCCTCATTAGTCTCATTTCATACAATGGGGAAGGTGATACCTGAAGCATGAAACTTAAGTAAGCACACTAAGTCCGCAGAGCAGTAGGTGGCTGGAATTTAAACAAGGTAGGCTAACTTTAGAGCTTATGTTCCTTGCCAATGAGGTTATGCTATCTTTTTGTACTTCTCAGGAACTTCCACCTCAAGTTGTAGATTTGTCCTCTTATAATTCATCCTTAGAGAACAGGGCAAAAGTCCATAGGGTGGTGCTAATGTGATATGTTAAAGTAAGGAAGCTGGCTGGTGTAACCTGATGAGTAGGGTGTAGGCATGAACTAGAGGGGGAGCGATGGGCACTATCTCATGGCACTCTCTGGTCACACAAATGCATATGCAGGCCACCGTAAGAGAGTGGGGTGATGCCATTTGGGGGCTGACACAGATTTGTTGTAGTTATACCTCCAAAGTTAAGAGCACACTGACCCCATTTTTCCACATCACGTACACTATTTGAAACCAGTCATCAATTTTGTTTCAAATGTTCTATTTTTTTTCCTACTAATATGAACTGTAAGATTCTCACACCTTTTTGGTTCTCTCCTGCAGACAGTCTTCTTTGACACATATATACAGATTTATAAGGCTGTTGGTTCTGTGTGGTATCAGTTGGTGGAGCTGCCTCCATTTCTTCTCCATCTGCAAGGTTGGGGCTGGAATGCTTACCAAGAAATGGTTCTGCTAGGAGATGTTAAGGAAAACTAGAAGAAAATTTCCAAGTTCTCAGTAAGAACATGAGGAAAAGTCTACTGCTGGTGGAAGTTGCTGTAAAGTTACTTTTGGTGTGGTGAAGTGCTACTCAGTTCCAAAGATGCACCTCCAGTAATTTCAAGGAGGACAACTCTAAATTTAAGTTTAAAGAAAGAGGATACTTGTGCCAAAGAAAGGTAAGGTGATATTAAAAGAATACCTTAGCTCTTTAAAACATACTTGAGTTTATATAGTTAGATAAATTACTTCCCAGAGAATATAATGAGCAAATAGATGATGAAACAAAGATAAAAATGAAGGTTATGACAAAAATCTTAATTTCTATAGGGAGAGGCTCTGGAAATCTTAAATCTTGGATTAATGGCATATCCTGGAAAAATTTTAGAATTAGGATTACACACAACTGAGGAATAAAGTATGCAAACCAACATTATACATAAAGAGAGATGGCGAAGATACGAATTTGAATATTTCCATGAACCTTGAGAAGGATCTTTCATTTTAACCTGTGGAAAGAACAGACTACTGTGAGCTGGAGTCTGTGGCTGTGAGGCTCAGTGAGGGGCTACCCAAGACAGCAAGTCTGTTTAAGGGGAGAAGGCCACTGTCTCTGATGGGATGGGGGAGGGGGGGGGGGGAAATGCTAAGGGCGCTGTCCATGGTACTGCCATGTTCCAAATTCGTAAGACAGATGCTTATCAAATCTGTGGTTAATTCACGACTATGAAGAGTAGTGAATATATGTGATCAGCAGGAAGAGAGACTCTATCCTCTTCCATGTTGGAAAGAGGAGCTGAATCATTCAAGAGTTGATAAATAGCTGAAAAATTTAGGAAATCCTAAGCTCAAATATCAGCTCTGATGTTGGATATGTACAGTCAAGTTACTTAAGTTTTGTGAGTCTTAATTTCTTCCTCTGCAATATTGGGATAATTAACTATTTATTTAGAAAAATAAGACTGAAACAAGATCAATGCCAATAACTGTTGTGACCTTTCTGGTCTCTTCTTCTCCGATCTTACCAGCTGAATATAACAGGGAAAAATGTGCTAACAAGTGAATGAAGTGTACAGCTGCCCACCATTCCAAGGAGACTTATGTTTAAGAGAGGAACCCCAGCTCTTCAAGTAATTTGTGAGAATAAGACCAGTAAGCTTTGGTGAACTGTGACTTCAATCTAAATAGACACCATTATTGCATTGCAATACAATTTTCATCAGCATTAACTGATTAGAATATCAAGATCAGGGAAGGCAATGTTTTCCTGTACTTTGTTCTCTTTTGTCACAGCTGAAAGAAGGTTGTCTTATGCTAAAGGGCACGGATAAACTGGAGAAAGACAGTCAGGGTATGGAAACATGTCCAGAAGGCAAAGTTGAAGGCAGGAACATGCTTCATCTGATTAAAATACAACAAGAGTTTAGGAAGGAGAGGGTAAGTCTCTTAAAGCACCACAAAGTCTTTCTTTGAGGAAGTTCAAATAATCGGAAGGGTCAGTGGATAGAGTTATAAGATGGGAAACTAAATTCACCTGCATAAGTAATACTGCCTATTAGGCAAATATAAAAGAGGAAGCTATCTTGTAATATAGTAAGATTACAAGATTGCTATCTTTTTAAGAAAGATTTATTTATTTATGCATACAAGAGCTGGGGTACAGGCCAGAGGTATGCGAGGTGAGAGGATTCACCAGAGACAGAGTGGGGAGCAGAACAGGTAGATTGACTGAAATACACTGCTGAGGGGAACAGCTGGCGAAGCAGAAGAGGTCTGCTGTGCCATGTGGGTCCCCTCCCTGGCCAGGGATCAAACTCACATTGCTGTGCCATGGATGCTTCACTGTGTGGCGCTCAACCCACTGCGCCACCAGGAAGTCAAGGATTGCTATCTTTAAAAACAATGAAGCAGAAGTTACCTGTGGAGCTTCTTTGAGTGAAAAGAAAACATGCATGAGAATGTGTGTGGAAGGTCTAGGCATTTATTACAGAAAGAGCAGTGAGAATACTGCAGGTTGCAACCCATTACTCCAGCTCATAAATCTGCAATGTTTGAGACACCATAGTGAGCATCCTTTGGTAGGTGGTGGAAGAATTTTTAATTCAATAAACATGAATTGCACTTAGCTATGAACCCAGTTGGGTAAAATTTGATGGGCAATTTTTTTTAATAAATATTTTCTTGAATTTTAAGGACTGTATCTTTAAGTTAGAGATAAATCTAGAATGCAGACTAACAACTGCAGAGCAACTTGAAAAAGGGTAAGTTAAACTGCCAGAAGGTTAATAAAAAAACATAGTATTTTTGATGTTCCTAAGAAGAAATGATTATGGGAAAGAGAAGCAGGAGAGGTCCCAATGGAAATAGAATATGATTCATGGAAGTGACATGGGGAATTAGCACTAGAAAGGCAAGTTCATTCTATTCCTTTTTGAAGAGGTGGGGTTTGTAAGAGAGAAGAGGGTTTTGTTTAGTTAGGAATTACAGCACTGCAGGGTAATATTTCCAGTCTTTGAACACCCTCCTCCCATTCTTACTCTTCACCTATTAATTCACTAGGGAAAAAGAGCAGTGAGAAGAGGACTCACACACACTTTGAGCAGGAACTACCCCCTCTAGCCTTTCTGCCCTTGGACTCTGCCTTTTCTCCTGCTGATGCATCCATTGCATGCTGGGTGGTGCCCTCTAGCCAATTCAGACTTTATTTTTGTTTTCACCCCCTCTTCCCCCTGCATCAGTTTCCCTCACTCTACATGATCAACCTGCTGATCAACCACCTCAGTACACATGTACACACTGTCTCCTCACCAGCACACATGTACACACTCTCTCCTCACCAGCACACATGTACACACTGTCTCCTCACCAGCACACATGTACACACTGTCTCCTCACCAGTACACATGTACGCACTGTCTCCTCACCAGCACACATGTACGCACTGTCTCCTCACCAGCACACATGTACGCACTGTCTCCTCACCAGTACACATGTACGCACTGTCTCCTCACCAGTACACATGTACGCACTGTCTCCTCACCAGTACACATGTACACACTGTCTCCTCACCAGTACACATGTACACACTGTCTCCTCACCAGTACATATGTTTCAAAAGAATCTCCCTTTAGCCCACATGTCTCCAGTGGCTACCGTCCCTCTTCTCTGCTGCTCTTTACAGTTTTGTTTTGTTTTTTACCTTTGAAATAGTTTTATACATTTTCTGCTTCTTTTACTCAAGTCCTGTTCTCATGACAATCCACTCAAATCAGGCTTTGGTTCTGACAATTTCACTGAAAGTTTCCCTCCTTAGAGAATGGTATAGCCTGTTCTCAGTCCTACCTCTTTCTTATCACTGATAATAAACACAGCTTGTTTCTCCTTTCTTAGTGACATGTGGTTCTTGTTCTTAGATTGCAGGGCACAGTATTCTCCTGGTTGTCCTACCTCACTGCTTCTGTCTCTTCACGTCTTGTGCCCAGTCTTCTGTCACTGCTGGTCTCTGAGGGGAGGCATGTCCCAGGTTCACACTGTAGAACCTATCTCAGTGCTCATCCCTGTGGGTGTAGCTGACCTACACCAGTAGGGCTCCACTAATCTCCCCCCGAGTTCCTCTGTGAGGACCTGTTCTTCATGCATCTCTACCTCAGATATTAGCGTCAATATTTATATCTAATTAAAAGTTTGGGACACATCCTAAACATCTCTTTTCTTCTCACGTCACATGCAATGTGATAGTAGACTCCTCAGACTCTTTTTTCATATTGTAACTATTTTTCATGACTTCCACACCCCATTGCCTAGGCCAGGCCACCACTGTTTTTCTGCCTGAAATTCTGCAACAGCCTGCTAACTGATCTCCCTGTTTTCATTCCTGTATACTTAAATGTCATTTTCTCCATATAAAAGCCAAAGAAGTTAGAAAAATAACATTAGAACCTCAATTGTACAACTCCTGTAGAGGCTTCCTGTCATATTCAGCATGAAACCCAAACTTTACCTTAGTCTACAAATTCCCCAAAACCTACACTTCTCTCTTTCCAACGTCATTACTTACTATCTTCAGTCTTGCTCCTCTCTTTCCAGTCATATTGGTTTTCTCTCAGTTTATTTACAAGGCCATCCTAGTTCCGACCTCAGGATGTTTACATTTGCTGTTCTATGGGTCTTGAATTGTCTTCCTCAGATTATGTGGTTTGCCTCTCATTTCAGGCTCACTCACCTTTTACTGCCTTATAAAGACTATTCTTGACTTTCAACCACAGAACCAACATCTTTCTGCCCCTAATCTAAGTCTCCTTTTAGACTAAAGAGTCTGAGTGAATTCCTTAGACAAGTTCACTTCCTCTTACTGTACTTATCATAGCCTGACCTCAACTTAGACACTCAGTGTTTGCTGAATATCTGTCTCTCCCACTAGCATGTCTACTCTGGAAGAACAAAGACCTGGAACAATACTATG
Organism: Galemys pyrenaicus; assembly: GCA_019455555.1. NCBI lineage: Eukaryota > Metazoa > Chordata > Mammalia > Eulipotyphla > Talpidae > Galemys > Galemys pyrenaicus. The sequence goes on from JAGFMF010011752.1 coordinate 6,048,792, forward strand.
TATACAGAAGGTACTCAACAAGTCACTGAATAATTGTTGACTGACTATATAAGGGTCAGGTCAGAAAATGTCAGAGTCAAAAAATGAGAGATAATCATGGTAGTTATAATGAATTTTGGGAGCAAAGAAAGAATTGGCTGGAGAACAAAAACCAGCAATGCAACAAAGGAGGTGGGTGAGAGGCTTGGAATCCATATGAAAGCAGTTTACTTTCAGCAGACAGCAGGCAGGAAGGCACCAGGGCTGCATCAAACTCATAGGGAAAAAGAAATTTGCCAGGTGTGATAAAGTATTTCTCCCAAAATTTTGATGTAGAAATCTTTAACACCAGCTTAAGTTCTAGCTCATTAATAGGTTCTTAGAAATACGTAGAGATGTGCAAGAATGTTTACCTTCAAAAAAATTTTGCAATGAACTTAACAAGAATTTAGAGAGAGAGAGAGAAAACATTGATAGTGGCTTCACCCACTGACTCCCATAATATGAGATACATATGAAATGATTTCAGAAACCTATTTGCAAGGTTAAATGCTCTGCTACAGAGCAAAGCAACTCATTTCATCAATATTGTCATGAAGATTTGCATTATGGCAAGATCTTTAAAGGGAAACATAAAGCATATAGTTATGGTGTTACCATTTTAAGAACACTATCACTATGTATACAAGCTTTTTTGGCCAACTTAATTCTTCTCTTGACTCTGAAGCCCTGAAAATCATGAAAGTATAGAATAAACTACAGCACAGCCTGAAACATTGTAATTCCCGTCTCACTTTCTTTTAGTCTTAGTTACTTAGAGAACTAATCGCATGACCCTTGTGGCCTTAAGGCCATCTCTGGTCAAGGGCACCAGTGGTTGGGGACAGCTGTGGGTTCTGGAAGATGGCTGGACAGAGGTCACCATCACTCAGAGGTTCCTCCTCACTTCACATATTCTGGCTACTTCTGGACAGAGGTTCAACTGGCCACTAGAAGTCAATGTCTTTGCATCTCAACCTCAAGATTCTCCCACCAGCCTTCACTTTCATTTGTGACTCAAGATTCTGTTTGAAATTCATTTTTATCCGGCGCTATCCAAGCACCTCTACTTTGTAGCCTGGGGCAGGACTACAAGCCTTGGGAGGTTACATTAGCTCTCCAAACTTCAGCTTGCTCATCTGTTATAAAGGAATGAACAAAACTTATTTCTTGGAGGTATTGTGAGTAAGAAAGGAAATCATACATGTGAAAATGGTTCATCTAATACTTGGAACATAACATGAAAAGAATGGCAGCTAGCATTTTTGTAAGGATCTATAGCTTCCCTCATTCTTTTTCTTGGGATCATTTAATTCTTGTTATACTTCAGACTTTGAGTTAATGTTGTTCAACCCACTCTATCTCTTTTAGTATTTCCTTTTGTAGCAAAAGGCCCAGATGCCTTGCACTTCCATTCCAATGGGCTACTTCTCCACTATTCACCAGCAATCACCTATCACTATACCGACAATATAGAGAGCATTTAGGTTCTCTAAGTTTTGTCTTCTTGGAAGAATCTCATCCAAGCCAGGGTTTCCCAAAAGATGGTGTATATAGACAGTGATGAATTTGAGGGGCTATAAAAACCTTTGTTAAAAAGATTTCAGAGATGGAAATTTTAAATGTTATATTAGAAAATTCAATCAGCATATCAAATCATAGATAGCAAAGATTAGGAGAAAGTTAATGAAAAATGTTTATTAATTCAAATGTACAGGTGGAAACAGATACATAACAAATATATGTGAGGGACTGAAATTTGAGAAGCTGTTTTAAATCAGGTCAACCTGATGGGTAAGGAAAGAAGGTCAAAGGACCCAGATGATGTTCTACAGCAAATTGTGTGAAATAGTTCTTCACTTTCCCCAGCATCATCAGTCAATACCACTTTCACCCAGGCTAATTCTCTAAAGTCACCTAATTTAATAATCTGGAATTGAAGTCTCCCTAACCTGGGGAGTGGGAGAATTAATTTTCTTCAGTGTGAACATAGTAGAAGGAAAAAGCTTTCTCCCCACAGCTCTTGTGCATGTAGATTCGAGCCCCCTCTAAAATGGTTTTTGGATACTGGGGGGCTGCACTGGCCATGGTTAGTGTCACTCCATCTGACTTCTGTGTGTTCCCAGAGCATGATACTGGCCAGATGCTACACAGAGGGGCTCAGAAAATATCAAGGCACAGTTCTAATTCATACACATAATTTTCCTTCAAATTTCACGCTGGAAAAATTATTGTTTAAACATCATTGATGCACATGCACCACTTTATTACATTTCACCCATGTTTACTAAAGCATGTGAGAAGTTCAAACATAATAGACTGTCGTTTCTCTGAATTGCTAATGGAAGCTGAAGCACTGAACACACAAATCAAGCTGCTCATTTTGCCCCATGCTGTTTGAGGAGATCTCAGTACGTACAACCAGCCACACAGGAAAGTGGACCAGTTCTCCGGGGGAAATTCTTAAAGCGTACCTGCCGTAATAAGGCAAGCTTCACTTTGCCTCAGTCTATTTATAGACACCAGATTTTATTTTATTTTTTTTCTATTAATATAAATTTTTGACATCAGATATCTTTGCACAATTTTTAGTCCTTCCTATACAGCTTAAATGAATCATTTTCATCTTGTCAATTTTATTGCTAAATTGTGCTTGAACTTTCTTTTCAGGTGTTACAGGGCTGCACAGACATTTTCTGCTCAAACAGAAACAAATGAGGTTTAAAGGGAGACCTCCGGCCTTTAAAATTCTCCAGCTTCTAGCTGACCTATATTTCATTCATTAGTCTTGGGCAACAGCTGATTTCCTTAGACATTTCCTTAGAAATTTGGTGTACCCTCAAGGCCAATAGCTTTGCTGTAGCACGTAAAATGAGTCAGAACGTATGTGGTCAGCAAAGACTTTTTTTGTAGGAAAGTATTCTAATCATAATGTAACAGACCCTGCACAGAAGAGCTGGCCTGCTGGTGTTTGCCTGCTCCTTCAGTCCACAAATACCCACCAGTGCCTACCATTTGCTAAGCACTGTTTGAAGCACTGGAGAGATAGCAGTGAATAAGACAAAGTAGCTAACATGCAGGGTGGCTTGCATTTTAGTGAGGGAATGAGAAAAAAAATGATAAATGTATGAGTTCATCTTAGTCATAAGATGAGGGAAAAACCAAATAAACACAGGTGCAGGCAGAATCTCAGATGCATTTGCAGCGCTAATAAAGTTTTCCACTTGATGATCGGGAAACTTCTCTTAAGAAGTAGTAGGAATATAAGGGAACCAAATAAGGATCAAGGAAAGGAATAAGAACAACAACAACAATGATAATAACAATAAAGACACAAAAACCAAAAATGAAAAGACAAGGACAAATTGGGGACACTTGGTGGGGAGGGGGGAGGAGGAGGGGGGAGGGCAGATGGGAGCATAGGGGACTGAGGTGATGGTGCACTGGTGATATGGTGATGGGGAATACATGGGGATTACAATTGATGTCAAATAGATATAAATTAAAAAAATGTTCAAAAATAAAGTAGCAGAGTAGATTGCTGTCTGCTTTGGGTTCTGGAGGCTGATGGTGCAGGTCTCTGACAGGGCACGCCCTGCTGTCCTCAACTCTGTCTCTGGGGTGCAGGGACAGCCTGCGTAGCCAGGACACCTATCCCATGGTGGTGCCCTGGGTGTCTGCGTGGTTCATACTTTCACTGATAACAGAGTTTGACTCAGCATCTTTGGGCAGCACTGCAGCACATGTTTAAAAAAAAAAAACTCGTACTCCCTGGGGAATACAAATGATGGCAAATATGATTAGTAAAAAAAAAAAAAAAAAACTTGTATTTTGAAATAACTTTGAAAGTAATCAAGAGTGGCAAGAACATTACAAAACACTCCTTCCCACCCTTTGTCTACACACACACCAGTTTTTTTTCTAAATCCCTTAAGAGCACACTGCAAATATAATGGCCCATTATCTTTTCTTCACCCAGCTAGTACAAGTGATGAAAGTTAAAATATTTAAGGTGTACAAGGGGGTGACATTTACACATACGTGGTGCAGCACCTTTCTATGTATGAATTAATCAGTTGCTTGACTCAACTGACTTTGGTTACTCACCCACGAGGCTCACCCCTTTTCTGGAGGTGTTCGATGGTGCGACTAAACAGAGAGAGCAGAACCAAGCCCGGAAGTCAGAGTAAATGCCCTTCATACACCTGATCAGTGTCACAGCTCTAAACCCCAGTGTAAATGTCACACTATATTATCGACTATAATAATGAAAATTTAGACCAATGAAGCATCAAATTGTGTGCATAACAAAGATCGAAAAATGCTGACCAGAATGGGCAGTTCCTTCTACATTCAAGGTTGCCAGTTTCTCTGTGGTGCCCGGAGCACATGTTACTTTTTGACTCTGATTTTTGACACCTGATTTGATGTTGACTTTTTGTGGATGCATTTTAAACAGCTGGAATATACATTTCTTGGGCTATTGCATATTTCAGGTTCTCAGCTCTATACCCAAGTATCCAAATGTGAGAAGCAAAAAAGACTGATATCAGTTTTATAGCAATCAGATAAAACTGATGTGACCTACTTTGTATTCGGGGAGAAAAAAAATGAAACAAAATCTGTGGACTTATTCTGGCTGCAAAGTGAAGACAATATTTCTGAAGCACCAAAGTTGGAAATGTAATATAGAATAATGTGAGTAAGTGGCAACCTCCTGCATTTGTGATTTGCTCTAAATTCTTCATCAAAGCATAAGCAAAGAAAAATGTCCTACCTGGAAAGAGGAAGAAAGTCATATAGATAATATACTAACTGGCCGGGAATTCTAGTGTAGCATGCTGCCTATTCTCTTCACTAATATTAGACAGGCATGATTAAATGCCTTATCTCTAAGTGGGTGAAGTCACAAATTATTGCAAAATCTGTCAAACCCAGAGTCTGTGCAGGTTTTTTCTAATAATTTGGACAAATCCTTCAAGCGGTCATACTTTAATTTGCCAGTAATCTCTCAAATAAAGGATACTCAGATCAACTCATTTTTATTTTACAAAATACCCTTATACTTAGAATTCATCTCATCTTTGAAAAAAACCATGGCAAAGATGAGATTGAAAATATTCCTCCTTTAATGCTTTTTGAACAAAAATGTTAACATTTCTAAATTAAACTTCATGAGAATAGGAATACTCATGATTTTTTTTTACTAGCATCATTCAAAATTTTTAAATATGAAAAGCTAAAAAATATTTTAAGAACATTTTATGTTATAGAGATGCAATTAAATGACCCGCTTTGCACCTAACATTAATAATACATTTCTCTTTTATATAGGCAAATGCATTTTGTTTCTAAGTGATGGTTAATCCATTCTCCTTTTGGAGGGAAAAAAAAGGAAGTCATTGTAAGGATTTATAGTCAGAATTGGCATTTAATGAAAGATATATATTTGACTTATAATTATAAAATAATTGCTATGATAATTTTGAATTTAGGGAGGGGTAGTGGATTTTGATGTGAATGAAAAGCAATTAATATTCAAAGTTAGCTCTTTGGGACAGAATTATTAACAGTTACTCTTTATTATGCTATTGAAATAGTGGAGCCCATGTTAAGAAACTTATCTATGTGTATATACATAAATAGTGACTACAGGAAGCACCAGATCTACATTTACAGATCAAGATTTAAGGAACAATACACGTTTGCCTAAACCCTGGAAAGAGGAGCTTAAAATGCTCTGCATTGCCTTATACTCTTCCTCTGCTGCATCCCCACTCCTGCATCAAGAGATACAAGAGAGGCATGAGAAAGTACTCATGGAACAGTCAAATCCAGTCACCTTCAGGGGGTCACTGGGAGTAGAGTTTGTGAGGGAAGATGCATACATAGCCTGTAAGTTTTCCATTTCCTTCGCTATGCTTACTCCCCAGAATTGGGGCAACAGAGTAGTTCTAGGTGGCCTGCTCTGACTGTTAGTGCTTTTGCACTGGGAAGACTCAGGGGCAGATAGGTAAGTCAAGATCTCCTTTAGACCTTTCTTTTTTTTTAATATAAATTTTTAAAAAATTTACATATATTTGACATCAATTGTAATCCCCATGTATTCCCCATCACCATAACATCAGTGCACCATCATCTCAGTCCCCCGTGCTCCCCTCTGCCCGCCACCCTTCCCCTCTTTCCTCCCCACCAAGTGTCCCCAGTTTGTCCTTGTCTTTTCATTTTGCCTTCTTTCAATTCCTTTGTGCACTTTTCTCAAGATACACTTTTCCTTGCTGCCAGGGTGGTGCAATAGTTTTGAGGAACTCTGACTGGAAGGTGAGCACAGGAACACAGAGCAAAGGCTATAAATTTGCATTTAGTTGTTACAGCTGCATATGGTCCAACTTACTCCATCAGGAGAACAGTGAGGGATTTTTAGCTGACGTTTCAGCAAATAATAGTGTGCATATTCCTACTGTTTCCTCGCTGCATTCAAAATTTTTGTGTTAATATGGATAAAGATGACCACGGTATGGTAGGTGACTGGCTAAGATTTCTGAGAGCTGAGGTAGATCTCCCTTTGATTTAAGTGACTTCTTTATGCCAAAAGAAGAATTAAGAATACTTTTTCAGGGCCTCCCCTGGTGGCACAGTGGGTTAAGCAACGCACTACGAAGCAAACCGCAGCCACTGCAGCACGAGTTCGATCCCTGCTGCCGGCCAGGGGGGG
>JAGFMF010011752.1:6055574-6066776 GCA_019455555.1 Galemys pyrenaicus
CGCTCTCTGTGGTGAATCCTCTCACCCCCCACACCTCTGGCCTGTACCCCAGTGCTTGTATGCATAAATAAATAAAATCTTTAAAAAAAAAAAAAGAATACTTTTTCAGTATGATAGTAAAGTTTCAAAACTCCAACTCTCTGAAGTCAGTAAGAAGCAGTTTTCAAGATGGCTCTTCATTTTCTCATTATGATAACAATAAGTAACAAATAGCTATTAACCATTTTGTTTTCTTAGCCATCTAGCTGGTAGTCTTCTTTTACTTGGACTGTTGTAAATAACTAGGAAGATTCGACAGACTGCTGACCTTTCTGGCTGTTATCTTCTGATAAATGAACTAAAAGGTGTTTGCCCATTTTCAAACTCCAGAATAAGAACCAATTAAATCTACACAAAAAGTTCAAGACTGTATTGACATTTGAATTGCCTTAGGAGGAATGAAAGGGAAAATTCTATCACAAAGAATCACTTGGGCATCATAAACTAAGAATTATGATTATCAGCTTCTATATAGCTAACACATAATTTAAAAATGACTTTAAGGAAAAATCTGCCCTCAAACATGCATTATGATTTAGCATTTATCACTAGAGAACTCATGAAGGGAAATATGGTACTTCTCAGTGCTTTAATTAGTATTACAGAAAGTGGTAAGGATATTGGAGAGTTTCTTCATTCTGAGTACTGAGGAGAGAGGCCAAGAAGGAAGTAATGGAAAGCTGGCATTTTTGAACCTCAAACTGTGGATATTCCTTATTGCCGACAAGAACAATGCTGAGAACACAAGCTACCGCTGAGTTTTTCTAAATGTGACCAGTACAAAGAATGATGTCTTATAGTGTGGAATAGAAGAAATCTCAACACTAGCTGATGCCATCTATATACAGGATTCAAATTGCTTTAGAACCTTCGAAACATGCAAACAAGGTTTTATAGCCACAATATGCCTTTCTATGAGACATGTACTTTCATAACAAATCCAAGCTTTCAGAATAAGAGTAAAAATAACCCTATTTAGTTCTTATAAAAGTAAATAATAATCATGAATTCAGTTGCTCAGAAAGTGGACTCATCTTGCTCCTTATTCAAATGGAGAATCTCCCTTTCACTAACAGATTTGCCAAATCATTCAATTAAATGTTGGGAATACTGCTCTGTTTCTCCCAAATTGCTAAAACTCTTGTCCTCTAAAATCCCACAGGCACTCAATTGACATGTATAAAATATATAAGGATGTTGTTTTAGATAAATGTCTGAAATGTAATAATGCTTTTAGCCCTTCACTTGAGAACAGTTCCTATCCATAAGAGGTTTTCTAAGAATTACCTAGTTGGAGCAAGTTTGCATAATAATTTGAATTTTGTTCCCTCTTTAATTTTAGAACTTTTGTGTCATTCTCAAATGAAATGTTTCAAAATATTGAAGTTCTGGGCAAAGACATTTTGAAGTATTTCTCCGAAATGGTTTGTTGAAAAAATAGCTATCACTTATTGGCACTACAAGTTTATGAACTGCAGTTTTATAAGAATACAAAATACCATAATTCTTCAAGAATTATCCAATGGAAGTAAATTTGATTTCAAAGAGATAAGAAGAAAGGAGTAATTTTTATTCAGCACATATATATGATCTGCTACAGCAATTCTGAACCCTTAGTTCTGCAAGTATGTTTCAATAAAGAAATAGATGCTGTGAAAGTCATCCCCTGAAAACAGAGGTGAGAGTAAGTAAATGAGCAAGAGCTGATATAAATTCAAGTCATTTTACAGAGGATTTGCACACAGATGACTTCTCACAAGTTGGCAAGCTTTTCCAAAGTCTAGTTTGTATGAATATCGTTGAACATACTGTGCAGGATGCAGTCTGCCTGATGACATAGCATGATTTCCATTACCAAGTTGGAACGACTTAGGACCACCAAATAACAGGGTTCAAAGGAAAAACAGCTGAAAAATCCAACAGTCTGGTCTAACCTGGGATGCTCTGTCTCCTCACAGCCAATGCTCCATCGGGCGGCTTTGTCTGGCTGGCAGATTTAGTGTAGGGACTCTCATCTGCAAAGGTACAATGAAGGGTTTGGTTAATTTCCATCCAGTTTCTAACGCAGTGAAGAGTTTTAATGGATTGCAATCCTTCTGCCAGAGAGAGGTGATAAGGTGTGGCGTGGTAGGAAAAGGCAGCAGACCTAGATCCTAACCTTGGCTAAGTTGTGGAACAAGACATTTAAAATGCTCTGAACATCAGTTTTCTCTCCTAGAACGGAGGAGTAGGTTTTCTCAACTCTTAGGATTGTGGGGACAAACTATAGTGCACACGAAGGCATAAATGGTAAGAAGTATGCAAATATAGTATACAAATTTCTTGCCTGTCACCTACATTCATTGATAAATAAGTATCAGTGAATGTCAGCAACAGAGACAAAGAAGGAATAAAATGGCTCAGTGGGCACAAAGAATAATCAGGTAGAGGAACAAAGGAAATGAAATGTTACATTTCAGGTAAGCAGGTGACAGAGCGTTAGTATTGCAGGGAAATAAAGACAAACAGAATTAGAGGGCTCCTCATAGGTGGAAACTGACAACCGGAGCAAAATGGAAGGAAAGGGGTATTCAAAGACCAGAGAAGTTAGGATGAGAAGAGGGGAGGAGTGGTGGTTTGGCAAAATGAAACATATACTGCAATGAGCTTATTAATTTGTCTTCTTTCACAAAGAGATGAAAATAACCCGCAGAACCATAAAAACAGCAACTGAAGAGAGAAGGGTTAAAAGCTCAGCATACAGGTGAGAGTTAGGCAAGAAGCTGAATGAGGACAACATGGGTGACAAGATCACAGAGGTGCTGGGTCCGTCAAATTCTAAGTCAAGTGCTTTTAACAAAATCTAGAAGAGAACTTAATTAGAATACAGAAGGAATGATTTAGGATGTAAGTATCAGGGTTAGAAGAGAAAGGAAGAATTCTCCCTAGTTTGCAGAAGGCATTTGTATAAAGTGAAAGAGATGTGTGAGTAACAAACAGATATTTTCAAGAATAAGATGTGTATGGCCTGCGTGTTATGTAAAATAGTGACCTAGCAACAAGTCACAGGACCCAAATGTCACTCTGGCCTCACTGTAAGGTTGGTTTGGTGTTTTAATTGCAATAGAAATTCATTAAAGGATTAAAAAGAACCATACGGTGTCTGACAGACTATTAAATGTAATAAGGATTGAATTTACCAACAAGATTTTGTCATCTGAAAACATTAATTCTCCCAACTGAGAGGTTTGTGTTTCAAAATTGAGGAACTTGATTCCTCTCTGGAATGTACTTCTGGTTGAAATGATTCACGATTTCTTCATAAACCTAACAAGGTCTTTACAAGCAATGACAGAAAAGGAAAGATTAACACTGCTGCAAGCTGCAATTAACTTTAAAAATGGAAGTCACACTGTTACATGTTTATGTTTCATTTGTCACACAATTCTTTATACTCTTCCAACCATAAACTACAAACTTTAATATACCAATACAATCAAGAGCATCATTTTTGCTTATGAAGCAGTATCCTGGATCTTTGATTCTTCTCTTCACAGGCACATTGTGAATGTAATTACCAACCACAAAACAAAATGAAGCCTTACACTGCAAGCCTCCATTTGCCCTGCCATTTGCACTGAGTATTTCAGCATTTTTCTCCCAAATTCGATTCAGTCACAGTGATATACTTTACATAGCACCAGCGAAAAGAACCATACTATACACTAAGATCTGGATTCTTTATAAAACCAATTTAAAAACATATTTCCAAAACTCTGAAACTGTATATTTATGAATATAGAACACTGAGTCACGAGATACATGATCATAACTACCAGTTTTAGGGACAACAATTTGGAAGCCTAAAAGTTTGCCTCAATTTTTAATTTGTCAAGATTCCAGCCAATTAAAGTTTTGGTTGAATCCAGTGTTGGATTTTCTTAAAGGGCAATAAGAGATTTGCCCAAGAGACTCTCAGTTTTCTACTTTCTTTTTTTTAAGGAGGTATGTCTTTGGGAATTTACCCAGTTTGCATCACAGAAGTAATCAACACTGGTCAAATTGCTCTCTCATTTATATTTGAAACAGGTTCCAAGATCTAGAGAGGAGAGAGTCTAGCTATGCACATCCTTAAGAGGCTGAAAGTGGCCGCATGGCCAGTATGTATATAGGTTTCAGCCTCTACATACCCACCTCCCAGCCTCTGCCATCACTCCCGGTATTGAGTGCCCTTTCAGAGCATGGGTGAAAGTAAACAATGATCAGGAAGTCACAAGTGGTATTGGTCAAAGGGCCACACTAAAATGAACTCCATAGTATCTAAGAATAGCTTGCTAGAGTCATTCAGGGTGCAAACAATAATTCCTAGTGGAAGCTGATCTTGGCAGCATTTATCATCAGGGTTAAGGAGCACAGCATGACAGCACGAGACGTTTGTTTCTTTAAGGAAGCTCACTACTTTAAACACCTAAGAGGAGCATGGGCCTTTAAAAAATTTATTCACCTGAGTGGACATCAACTCTCTTAATGTGATTTACTCAAAGTCAGCTCTTGATTGAAATTCTGTTTGAAAATATAGAGGAGAGAAGACACTGAATGACTAAGTAACTGATGGAGCCATAAAACCACATTAAAAGATAAAAATTTTTTGAAGAGGTACCTATTTATTCCTTGAGATAAAGTTGTAGAGTGCTACAGAGATTTGTGTGGTGGTCTTCTCAGGAATCCCTTAATGGAAATTTGTAGATATAGCCTAGAATTTTATGATTATAAGGGATGATCTAGAGCAGAGCACACTTTCATTTTAAAGTTGGAATGAGGCCCAGAGAAGCACATTTATTAAGGAACACCTATCTAAAATGAGTCTAGATTGAGTTTCTGCTCTTTTTATTCCCACGCTCTTTCCTCATTTTATTTCCTTTTGGATGGACAATAAGATTGGGTAAATCCTCAGGTGCGCTTGTTTCTGTATCACACAGGTGAGTGACCAGACACACCACTCCTGCAGAGCATGAATTAACTTAATTCTTATGGAGAAGGTTATACAAACAAGCAGTCACAGTCAATTCCTTTTGTGTGTATAAATCTCATTTCTCTCTCCAACATATATTTGTTTACCTAAACTAAAAAACTAAAATTATAACACAGAACCAACTAACACTTTTCCGTTCACTTTTCTTGAAGAAAAAACTTTCTAAAGAAATGCCATGCAAAACTCAGTGCTCCACAGTAAGAGCATGAAAAGCTCCAGTGATCTCTAAAGACATATGCTAATTCTTCTCTTTTATCAAGGAAAGACTAACTAGACATTCAAGTACCAACTAGTTACATAAATGAAATAAAAAATAGGTCAGCTAGCTGGGAAAGGAAATCAACCAGTAGGACCCAACACACTCTAGGCATTTATTAAATATTCATGCTGATGCATCAATGAATTATATTCAGCTTCTCAAATGAGAATATTTATTGTAAGAAAGCAATACAAAAAAAGTCAAATAACTGTATGAGTTACCCTCCCTCCACCCTCTTTCTTTTCCTAGGTTTGTAGTCTGTTCCTTTTTAAAATCTTGCCATCACACAATAGTTCTCAAGTATTGACTTAGTAAATGTTAAAACTTAGAAAAATATATTTTAATATTAGTTATATAGTTTGCTTTAGATCACAGAAGAATTGATCAAACAATCTTTAGAACAATGCCTTTAACAGCCAGAGGGAAAGGAGAGCTGGGAAGTGGAGGGAGGGCGCACTGGATTATGGTGGAGGATTATGTGGGCTTTTGTGGTGGGAGGCTATGGTGACCATGGCTGAGGGGAGAAACCCTATCCTGTCAAAACTTTAACAAAGTTGTAAAGCAAGGGTATTTTATTAAAAAATATTAAAAATGCCTGTAAAAACTTTTTGATTTTCATTCCAGACTCTTAATCTTGACTTTGATGGTGCATCATATTAATCCATATTAGAAAGGAATTCTTAATGAAAATCACTATAGGGACAAAACAGACATTCAGCTACTGCTCACTGAAATGAATGCTGAAAGTGATCATTAAGGTATCTCAGATATCAGAAGTGTCAGCCTTTTCTAATGTGATCTGAAAAGCTAGATATCAGTGCCACGCAGGATGACCACCCAGTATTCCAGAGGCTACATACTGGCCATCAGAAAGAGCATGGCTCCTCTTTACAGATATCCCACCAGGCGGGGGAAAGTGCCCTCCAATAAATGGAGAATTAACACTATGACAGAGACACAGAAAGGGTTTAGTCAAGTGTATTTTTAAAATAGAATTGGAGCAATGCGAGAGGGGTCATCTGTCCCTCTCATTTCCCCCAATTTGGTCAGTCTCTTCACATCCCAAACCCCGGAGGGGCAAACACAGACCATTTGTTTTGATTACATACTCCAAGTGAGACTGGTGTTTATAAATGTGGAAAGTAAACAGCAGATAGCTAAGGGTTAAGGCTTCACTCTGCATCACAATCAAAGCCCATGTTGGAGCCAAGAGAACATCACATCTTGAGAAATGAAATCAGGTCCCCTCCCTCATGTTCTCATATCCTCCAATGGTTGAGTGGCATCAAGTAGTCAATTTGTAATCATTCTGGTTCTTGTACATTTACTACCTTTCCCATTCCCAGGATCTGGGTTTCCAGAGGAAATGGATGTGTTTATGTTTTGAGACTCTTTACTTGTGTTCTTTCTTGAAGAAAAGAACTTTCTTGAAGAGAAGAAAAATTAAAAAAAAATTAATTTCCTCTGGCTGAGACTAATCAGTCTATGCTAAACGATTCCTAGCAACTAATTATGCACAACTGAGGCACCTGCTAAGCCAAGAGATCCCTTAACTTCTTGATTAGGCATTTTGTGCAATTAACCATTATGACCATTTCCTAGCAGACGGGAGACAGGCAGCTCATGTCACCATCGTCATGCTCATCATTACTAATTCAGAAGAAAATGTTTTTCATGAAGGAACAACCTGAAATCATTTGTAAAGGAAATAACCTGTCTCTTGTACTCAATTACATTCCTCAAATTTTAGTGCCTACTATGTGCAAGCTAAGAATCAAAAATGGGTAAAAGATACTAAAACTAAGTAGCATGATGATGTCATCACTTCACAGGTTTGAGGTTAGAACGTGGAGCTTCATTAGTTGAAGAGGAAAATGAGTGGGGTCTTAGGGATACTGGGGGAGGTGGGCATCTGAAAGCTCCACGGCAATGTATTAATGCAGAATTTTCCAATCAGAAAATCAAGAAACAAATCATTTAATTTTTTCACCCATTATAGGAATTTTGTGCGGTGCGAAGTCATCTTTTCAGTACGTGGTCCTGCGAATATTTTATCGTAGCTCAGCATGTGGGCTGGCTGTTTCTCTGACACACTAGACCGCCATCTGAGTTGCTGCCTTAGTGGTTTGATGGCACACTAAAAATTTTTAATTAAATGTATTATTATTATTATTTTAATTTGGGGGTCACAGTTTTACTCCTCCATAGCTGCACCTGTTCCACTCACCTGCCACCCAGTGCCACCCTCTTGCTGCCGCCATGCCAAGAGCACCTGAAGAAAAGCTGATACAGGGTTTAACAATAGAATTTAATTATGTCTCTCTTCTTATTAAAATAACATATAACGCTAAGCATAGGGTGGCATGATTTAAAGAAATGCAAACTCAAAGATACGGTGAAATATTCCTCTTCAGCTCTAAATAGTTCTTAATCCCTGATTAAAATAACCCTGTTTTTTCTAGGGTCAAACAAAAAAGTGTAGTCTTAATCTTTATTAGAGTCAGAGGTTCTTGGGTCCTAAATAGGCTTCACATCTATTGCTTTGGCATATCTAGGCTATGACATGTATAGCTGCTTATAACTGATCATTGAGAATAAATTAATTTCATCTCCTTCTTTAATGGGATAAAGTGGTTCACACACTGAGATTTAAACCATAAGGGAGTTAAAAATGATCTGAGCTTGACGGCAGGAGATAAAGGCATTGTGTTACTCCATTATAGTCTCTTTCCTATTAAGAGGGGACTTCCCCCTGCGGATCCTCTACTTTCCTTCTCTCCTTTGTTATGTTCTGCATCTGCATGGCATTAACGCCTATCCTTGACTCTGCAGGTTTCTTCATAGTTTTATAATCCAGACACAGATGTGCTTTATATTCTTAAAGGGAGGCAGGTTTTTGTTTTTGAACATTAAAAAAAAAAATCCAAACAGATCACAGTTGCATTTTTGAAACATTTCTTCACAATGATAGTTTCTCCTCTAAAATTACATCAATCACAATCAGAAAATCATTTCAGGGATTAAACATTACAGACCCAAAGAATGGCAGCCATATAGATTGCATTGCCAAGGGCCTGTCTTATAAGTAGACCATTTTTCTCTCTCACTGCTTCATTATCTAACTCTTTGCCACTCAAAAAGTGACTCAAGGCTGACAGCATGGATATCACCTGGGAGAATGTCAGAAATGTTCGAATCTCAGGCCCCACTCCAGACCTATCAAATCTGAGCCTACCTTTAATAATATCTCTTGGTGATTTATATACATTGAAATTTGCAAAGCCTGCTCCAATTGATAGGACCAATAGCAACTGCACAGGGTGTGAGAATATGCCTGTCCTGATGTGTCACCTGACAGTGTCAGTGGCATCCCACAAAGAAATAAGTAGAATGGTTTCAACAGAATCCTCAAGCCTCCATACTATAATTATTAAACTACTTACGGAATGATTTCTTCCAATGTAAATGAAATGATGCAATGTTACGGTTTTGAGTGAATTTCATCTTCTATTGATAAACTCCAAATCCCTTAATAGTCCCCAAATGGTTACCTATGGACCTAATTATAAACATCTAAGGTCAATTGATTACCTGAAGCAATTGAAGCTGTAAAAATAATCTATTAGTCAATTTACACTTTAGGATGGGGAGAGAAAATAGCATCGCGTTACTATCCCTGAGCTACTAAAGGACAACTAAAAATGAAGAGTTACGTAGGGACATGGGGGAAGACTCTTCCATGGCACTGCCTCCTTAAACTCCTCTTAAGACATGTGCTGCTTCTTCGCATCTGCACAGTAGGAAGCTATCCAGTATAGAACCTGACCTATGGTCTTCCTGCAGGGATAAACTAGGCCAATGAGGCCATGGAGCATCTGGTCAACCTTGTGGAAGTGGTCTGTAATAACTGCTGCTCACTGATGCCTGCAGGCCTTTTGAAGACTAATATCTCTAGCCAGGTTAATTTGTAAATCCTCTCCAAAATTAATGAGCATGAAATTGCACATTTTCTGCCTCTGGCATTCCTATTTCTCGTGTGTCTAAATCACAAATGATAATTCCTTTTTGCTTTTTGCTAGGACTGTTTCTAGCAAGTATAGATAAGGAAGAGTTAGAGAAACCACAGACCAGTTTCATCACCGGTGGATCAAAATTTCTTGAGGGATGGACTCTATGCCATAAAACTCATGTTTATTACCATGTCAGATCTCAATTTAAAACTTCATAAATTCTTAATTTCAGTATAGCGCCTATATTGTCTGCATGTAGAGAAGGTTATGTATACTTTAAATCTTTGGGTTAACCATCAGATTGTGCCAGCTGACATTCTTGGTATCTTAACACTAGGAAATATGCATAAGTTCAGTAAGTCATTAGAATAAACATCTGATGAAAACCACAAATTATTTGAGAATATTGGCTATTTTAAACCACATTTGCTAATTCTTACTTTAAAAGCTCACTGTGGATTTATGTGCGTTTAAGCTGGCAAGACCATATTTGAATATATTTGTAAAGTCACAGGCATCAACGATTTCAAGCTGTAGATGTAGTAAGCATCTACAGCTGGGTGGTAGGATTAATATTAAATAAGACATTTGCAGACATTCATTAAGGTTTCCCCAATTTTTTTGACTTATGAATAATACAAAATTAAGTTACTTTCATACATGTTGATGACAAGTTAGACTGGAGTAAATTTCAGTGAGTATTTTAAAACAGACATTTTTTGAAATAGCTCATGAAACAAAATGTAAAAAATGTCTCCATTCAAAAGACCGAGAGTCACAACTCAAAATTGGATCATTAAAATTATTATATCTTTTGATTAGTTAAATCACTTCCCTTTTCTGCCCCTTATCTGGGACCATTTTTGCATTTCTAATGTAAACTAGAGAAAGAGATGGAAATTTTGTAAAATCTGGATTTTCAAAGAACTCTTCTTTTACATGATATTACTGTAAAGCTTTCTATATTTAGAAAATTTCAGAATAGGTCAAGATGGGTGAAAAAATTGATTGAAGCTAAATGTAATCAGGGTGACTTTTTAAAAGGCCTAAGTCTTGTTCCAGAACAGGAATGAGTGCTGATGTCATTAGAAATGATTCACAAATATCTGTGGGGTGGAGCATTCCCATTTAGGTTTCATTATTCAGAGAACAGCCTTTAAAGTGCTCACCTGTTACTGTTCACAATCACGTATATATGAAATTTTATAACTGAGGCAACTTTCAAACTTATTCAGTGGCTTAGTATTTTTCCTGTTAACCAAGCATAGTATAAATAGAAACAAATGTTAACTGGGGGCAAATTACTCTGGACAAATAAATAATCAGAGGGACACTGCTGTTGACAAATTTCTAAATGGAAGTATTAGCACCCCTGTTCAAACTCAGTTTTCAAATTGCAGGCTGAAAACCTGTCTCTATATCTAGCATCTTGGATGAATTAAAAGGAAACAAAGGAATAACATACATTTATAACCTTAAGTTATATTTAGGAGCTAGGGGCACAGAATGTTTTCCCTAAGGTCACTGATAAAATGGAGGCACAAAGACCTCTACGACTGCCTCCATGTGGGAATGGACTCTGTGACTCCTGACTCCTTTATGTTTGAAGTGTATTGTGTGGTCTTAGAAGCAATGCTTCAAAGGGTGTTTCCAGTATGCTGAGGTGTCTTCATTAACAATCAGAACAGTGAAACAAGAGTTGAGACTTATGCTCGCCAACATTTGTTGTTGCTACTTTTTTTGATATGTGCCATTCTCACTGGGGTGAGGTGGTATCTCATAGTGGAGATGTGGAGAAAAAGGAACTCTCTTACACTGCTGGTGGGAATGCAAGCTGGTCCAACCATTATGGAAAGCAGTATGGCGGTTCCTCAATCTACTAA
>JAGFMF010011752.1:6066942-6104336 GCA_019455555.1 Galemys pyrenaicus
GAGGTGATGGTACACTGGTGAGATGGTGATGGGGAATACATGGGGATTACAATTAATGGCAAGTATATGTAAATTTTAAAATATTTTAATAAAAAAATCTCAAAAAAAAAAAACAACTTTAATTTCAAAAAAAAAGAGTTGAGACTTATGGTGATGGAGAGAATGGATTAAGCCATAAGTTATCAGAGCACAAGTAGGTGGAAGAAAAAGTAAGCCTCAAGGCTCTAGGTTGGATAAGGGTTGTAAGTTACATGAAGGAAAAAATAGAAGTTGACTGTAATTATTGAAGATTTTTAGATGCTTTTTTCATTATCCATAAAGAGCACTGGCTTCTTCTACAATTAATCTAAATAATTTCCTACAGATATTTTCTTTACTTCTTCATGTATGCTCACGTCAATAAATAGTTCAGCATCCTTGAGTCAACCAGGAGACTTTTTTATGTCAATAATATTAAAAACATTACAGTTATGGCTAATACTTATTGAGGACTCACCGTAAGTCAGCACGAGTCTAAGTCCTTTATGTGTATGGTCTTTTGTCTTCTCACAACAACTGAATACAATATAAAATGGCAAGAAAAGATAAATTTGTTTCATGAAAGGAGTCTTGGTTTTAAGGAAGAATTTGCCATTATCCATTCTAAATAGATTACACAGTAAACTGTAAATTGAACACTATTGTGTAGCAGCCCAGAGTGGTGTGGGGGTACTGCAAGCCAAGTACTGTGCTCAGTACTTCACATTCATTAGCAATACTCACAACAGTGTAACTGTGCAGGTCCAGATGCAAAGGGGATGCAGAGGCATAGGTAACTAAATGTATCCAGGAAGCAAAGTGTAGAAGTAAAGCTTTACCCTAAGTGCCTTCATTTGGTCTGCTCCTTAATGTGATGTATTTACCAAAATTTGACTCAGACATTTTTGAAGACTGTGTATGTGTGTAGTGGAGGGGCTTGGGGTTTGTGTGCTAGGCGAGGAACATTTCCTTAGAGTAGTCACTATGACTGGATTTTTTTGCATTTCTGTGTGACGACATATCACTGACAGAGGGACATGGGATAGCATTTGAAGACCTGAAATTTCAGTTTCGAAAAGAAATTAACAGCTCTCCCAATTTTCAAATCTCAGTTCCTTGTCATTATATTTTAGTTTAGTTTATGATATAAGGTGCAAAACTTTTTTTGGCACATAAGGAAATCACTTGAAAGAACACCTTTTAGCCAAGAAGCTTCAAGCATTTTAGGACACGAAGGCTGAATTTATCTCTCTAACTCCTACTCTATGTCAACCATTCTCTACTGATAGAGCATTTCCGAACTGGTTGCTGCAAGTGGTTTATCATCTGAAGGTAAATAAATAGTGGTGTACTCCCTTTACTCCTCTTGGAATTCCACAGAATATTCATAGCCTGCTGCTTACAATATTTCAATATTAGTGTTCATGCAGCTAGAAGAGGAAAATAAATCTTGGACCAAGGGACATCTAGCAATGCAATGAAGAAAACGGTGTTTTGATTTGTGTGATTGCAGAAGAGGTCAATTTGTGTGATTGCAGAAGAGGTCACTCAATCTGTCTTTCTCGTGACTCCCAAGTCTGTCTCTACTAGTAGCCAGGCTCCAGAGCACGAGTGCTGCAGTCTCACTTGTCAGACTCAAGGATGGATCTCTAGAGCGAGTTATTGGGACAGCAGGTGTGAACTCTTTGATGAACTTAAGAATGTGATGAGAAACTTTTGAGATCCAGGTGATTAACACCAGACTCCTTCCAAGATTTCCATCTCTTCTGGGCATAGCTTATTTCAAGACTGATCTCGTAACTTACTTTTTAATAGTTACTGGTTTTAATAATAATAATAACAATAAAGACACAAAAACAAAAAATGAAAAGACAAGGACAAATTGGGGACACTTGGTGGGGAGGGAGAGGGGGAGGGTTGAGGGCAGACGGGAGCACGGGGGACTGAGGTGATGGTGCACTGGTGATATGGTGATGGGGAATACATGGGGATTACAATTGATGTCAAATATATATAAATAAAAATAAATAAATAAAAATTGTAAAAATTGTAATAAAAAATAGTTATTGATCTTGAAAATTCCAAAATTTAAGCTCATTTTCTAAGGAGGCAATGTTGTTACATTCCACTTTAAAATGAGCAAGTTCTTGGCTCTGGGGTGGGGGTGAGAATCACATTTGTGTCTTGGGAACAGTATATTTCATACAGAGCCCTTGTCACATATTTTGCTTTATTAATTCGTTGCTAGGTCAAGCAATAGCAGATGACTGCTTATCAAACAGATGACGTGCTTTTAATGCATGATTAATGCAGGATTTATCATGGCTGTCAGAATCCAGGGAGTCTGTGCTTTTTGTCATTTAAAACCATACTTTGGCTCCTCTCTGGTTTTACAGTGAGATACAATGACCATACAAGACAAAAGTTTATGAGGGTGGTAGGCCAGGAATAACTTTTGTATGGAAAACACTAAGTCTACTGTTAATACACTAGAATTTTACTGTACCACAAATCCGAAGGGTTCATACTGTTCCGCCACTTACTGGCTGTGTGACCTTGGGCAGTTACCTATTTCCTTGAGTCAGTTTCCGTACCTTTAAATAGCACCTAGTGCATAGGGTGACTGCTGTGAGGATGTAATGAAATAGCATAAATAAAGTACCAGGACTTGAGTGCAAGAGGTATTGGTTCCACCCCTTTGTCTGGTAGATGAGAAGTTGAATGTCAGACAGAAGCCAGCAGGGACCCACAGCGACAAATAGATATTTCTTTGACAGTCCTCACCTTAGATACTACTTTGTAATCATCAGCTTGCTTCTCTCTATGGTAGGACCTCCATAGAGCTGAGCAGTGGGGATTTCTTTTATAGTCATATATCTCATTATTACCACTTAAAGGAGAAATTCCTATTTCAGATGAGAAAATTGAATTTTAGAGAAGCTGAAAATCTGTTTAGAGTTAAACATCTAATAAGTGAAGACAACACGATCTGAGCACAGGTATGCCTAGCCACAAGCAACATTCTTTTCCCTAAATTGTCACACTAACTCCATAAAGAGTTTGCATAACGAACATCCTCAGTGCAGAGGAGAGGAAAGTCTGTTCGCTGACCAACTGTAACCCAGTCTGGGCATTGCTCAAGTCCATGTTTTCTATCATCATAAAGAGATACTTGACACATTTTTTTCTCCCCAAAGCGATGGGCTACAATTTGCTGAGTTTTTCATTGGAGAAATTCACCGACATTAAGTGGTCTATTATGACTCAATTTGTCAGTGGCAAAATAAAAATTAAAACCCAAATACCTAGATTTAACAGTTCAAAGATCATCAAATTATCTTCATTTGCTTTAGAGACAAATTATTCAGACATACAATTTCCTCACGAATTACTTCCTTGTCTAACTCTCCCTGGGTTATGTCTACTTCATCAACTTCACTACTTTCACCATAAATCTTGTTTGAACAAAGACTCAGCTTTTACAGTTAATTAGAACAAACAAGGAAAAAGCAATTCAACCTACAAAATGTGAAAGTTTAATTTTGAACTGATTTTGTAACATTATGCTCAGTAGGACACTTCCAATTTCCAATTAACGAGTTACTGACATTTACAAACATCCAGAATAAAAGAAACCTTTCCTTCCATCACTGTCAGTTTCATTACTGATTTTTGGGTCTCCTTTGGGCCACTTCAATCATAGAAGTAATCATGTAAAACTATAATGGATTCCATTAGCAATAATACCTTAGAGGAGGTTCATTTATGATAACTGAAACTTTCTCTGACTGTTCTCATCTGCTATGTAATTTGCCTCAAGGTATTTTAAAATCACATTGTCAAAGCTTTAGAAAGGTATTCCTAAGTGTTTAACTTTGAACCAGAGCATAGTTGGAACAGATTTTTATGAAATCCAATATTGACAGGAAAATCACTCTAATTTTCAATGTAAGCGTTGTTTAAATTTTCTAGATCAGTGCATATCAAATCCATCGAGAACATCAGAAACACACACACATGCATATATACGTCACAGTTATAGAATCACCCATGTATACATATACATATCTGTTGAGACATAAAAAGTATACATCTGAATGAGAAATAAAGGACAGAAAGCCAAGACCCCCTTGCTTTCTTATCATTCCAGAAAAATGTAATGGGAAGATGCTGAAATCATCATCTACTTTCCATTGAGTCTGCTGTAGAATGACCAGGATCTTAGAGTTAGTGGTAAGAAGCAAAATGGCACAATAGCTTCTATAAGATTCCAGAAACTTCAACTTCAACTTTTAGAAAAGATACGCAGGGCCTCCCTGGTGGTGCAGCGGGTTGAGCGCTGGACTGTGAAGCACCCGCTGTGTAGCAGCATGAGTTTGATCCTTGGCCAGGCAGGGGACCCACCTGGTGCAGCAGTCTTCTACTGCTCGCCCACTGCTCCCCTCAGCAGTGTATTTTGGTCGATCTGCCTGTTCTGCTCCCCACTGTCTTTGGTGAATCCTCTCACCTCCCATGACTCTGGCCTGTACCTCAGCTCTTGTATGCATAAATAAATAAATCTTTTAAAAAAAGATATGCAAATTTGTACTTTATCTTTAAAGTCTAATGTATAGACTTTTGAACTGTATGTTTAAGATGGCCATATTATATCAGGAGATGCTTTCAGAGAAATAACAACTTAGGAAATGTAAATTGGGACCTATAATGCAGATTACAGAAGAACAGAACAGCTATGTAAGAAATTAATTTATCTCAGTGATCCAAAGTGAATAATTTAAGTTTAGCACAGCAGCCGTCATGGAGGAGGGCATGAATACTACTTGACATGTACTTTATACATCCACTGTATAAAGAAGTGGCTTAGAAAGGTGATACTGGTACATGAGATCTATTGAACAATTTGGATGCTGATTTTAAGCAAAGCCTGCCTTCACATTTCTCCACTGTACAGCTGTAACCTGTAATGTCTTCCATTTCGCTTAAGACAAGTTTAACAAAACATTCAATATTTATTGTGATAGAAAGAGTAAACAACACCTAATGTCTATTCTGGGTACAATAAAGCTCAGATATTTGCTTCTTTGACAATTAGGGATGTATTGCTTGAAATAAGTATAAGCATTTGTGCATTATCTGAAAAACATCACATTGATGTAAACAGACCATAAAACTAAAATATGTAAGTGCTGCTGTGCTACTCTTGTCAGTACCTTCCCCGCAGGAAATGATTTCAATGGATACTTTTCAAAATTCCAAATATGAGAGATTTTAGCTAAAAATCTATTAAGCCAAAAAATTCTTTATTAAACCAAGTAGGAAGCTTGGCCACCATTGTTAAATACCTATAAACTTAATTGGGAAAAAGATATTAAGTTTGGTGGAGAAATACCAGAAAGCCTCAAGCAACCTGCATAATTAAACCATTATTTTCCATTTTTTTAAACTGTTTTTTTTCCTGGTGACCCCAGCACTTCCTTCTTGCATTGCATGCTGTGCATAATTGAGATGGAGTATAATGCAAAGGCTGAACTCCCTTCTTTGAAACCCCAGCATCATTGAAGGAACCCTCAGACATTCTGTGAGGAATGTCTATGGAACTTAAGGACTGGCTGCCCCGCTCCCGCCCCCCCACTAACTGATCTCTCCTCATTTAGGTCATGAGTCATGCAGTCCTATTACAAATTTTATAAATATGAAGGTGGCAGGTCTTTACCACAAAATTTTTTTTCCCTTGCCATCAGTAAAGATACACCAATTGGAATTAGGTGAGAGAAGGTAATCCTGTATTTTTCACCTAGAACTTTTCTTCTACTCATGAAATGCCTAATGTTTCTCAGTTAATATCATAAAATAATGTGAACATGGAGATGGGGGTTCCTTCATAGAGTGGCCAAGATAACGTGGAAAGCAGACAGGCTTTATATTGATGAAATGTCTGATGCTGGTTCCTCCATTTACTTTGGGCAAGTGACATAAATTCTCTAAGCTGAAGTGGGGAAAACAATACCTATTTTTCAAACTTGTGAGATTATTGGGAGAGCAGATGTAAAGACGTGGTATATAGCACAACTCGATAATATTAGCCTCTTTGTATTGCTTGTGCTTTCGATGTCCTGGGTTTTTGGTACACGTTAATTGATCACATTCAGTGAAATAAAAATGATGTATATGAAGAATTTTTTAAAAAAACTTAGGGTTTCTTTTTCATGTTTTAATTTTTTTATGAAGGAAAGATAGAAGTCAAACAACAGAGAACCATTGCACTGATGTTCAAATTTAATGAATTAATTAGAGATGAGTTCTGAGAGCTAAAAATGGCTCCTTAGAAGCCTAGTTAAATAATTTCAAAAATACACATGAAACCAATTAAGTATAAAGCATATCTTTATAATATAATGTGGTAAATCCTCAAAGAGGCATAACTTAGTTCCCTAAACCAGACATCAGGTGGGCAAATGCCAATTCTTTTATACTACTAGGATATCATTTATTAAATTATCACTTTAATGATGCCCTAGTGGCCCTAGAATTAATGCTCCTTGTAAAGGTTTAAGCTAGAACGAGGGAGACGACTCGCCCACCTGATTTGATTCTGTTCCACTGAACACCTCCAATGACATCACTTGGTACATAGCCAACCTGAGAAGCTCATCCCAGCAACACACAGAAAGTTTCCTACATGTTACAATTCAGTTCAAAAATTTAATTCAATAGAATGAGAAACAAGTGACTAATAAGGCAGCCACAGCTCTTACATGAGTGTGCACTGGTCACCGGTCTCCTTCCTTTACATGACAAATGATGACAAAGGACAGGCTGGTGTCATTAGCCAGTTTGGCAACAGCTATTGAAAAAAAGAGAACTTTAAAATTCTTTTTATAAAATTTTATTTTCAGAAATGAAATATGGCAAAACACAAGTACTCTTGGGTATTATAAATCATTTTCCGGCTAGGAAGAGAAATCTGCTGGAAGGCTGCCCAGGGCACACTGATTTGTTCTCTTTTCCTGAATCACTGTTCGGGTGCAATTACTTTTCATTGGATTTAGTTTATTTTGTGTAAACACATGCACAAAAAAATGCTTCTGCATCCTGGAGTTTAAACTACAGGAACAGCACACACCCCAATGCAGTAGAGGTAGCCTCTCTGATGAGAAGATGCTCTTAAAATCATGTCCTGAGGCACATCCTCATTAATGTTAATTTCAAAGCATTCCCTGATCTCTACCTTCTCGACATCTGGCAGCTTTATTATGGGAGTGAATCTATCTGATCTGGGATATATCTGCTGGTCATGGCTTCTCACCTACCGCACTAACCATACCGACTCAGCTCGCCATGGTGCCTCTCCCACCATCTTCCACACTCTTTCAAACCCACAGTATGGATATGCCTCTCCTGCTCTAATCTACATCCTCCTCCTCTGAGCTCACCTTTCCCATGCCTGTAAATTCTAACAACTCTGTATTTATGTCTGCAGCCATGACCTCTCCCAGGAGCCCCAGACTCAGGATATAAAACTATTAATACGGCATCACATCCTGTACACTGTAAAAGCATTTCAATGTTAACATGTCTGAAACAGAATGACTGATTTCCTCTATCCCAACCCCACAATGTCCCCATTCAAACCATTTATTTAATCCGGCCAAAAGCCTCTGAGTTGTGCTGGATCTTCTCTGACCCTTCAATTCCACCTTGAACCCATGAGCAAGTTCAGCTGGCTCTCCCATAGAATACACCCCCAATCCCTTCACATCTCAACTCTTCACTGCCACCATCCTGGTCTAAGCCACCACCCCTTATCCGCATTATTGGAACAGAGCCCACCTCCTGTCCAGATGACTGCCAGAGTTGTATTTTATCCTCTTCCCCCCAAAATTATTCTTAGTCTCTAAGTCCTCCAGAGACTTCTGATTGTATCCAGACACGGCCTATAATTTCAGGTTTGATAGGACCCCTGCCCACTTTTCTTACTTGTCTTAGATCTTTTTTTCTCTCCAACCACTACCCTCTAACCACACTAGCCTTTCTACCTCACCTTGACCATGCTAAGGTGATTGTTACCTTAGAGCTTTTATGTTGGCTGGCCCTCCTCCCTGCAACATTAAACCCCCAGGTCTTTGAATAATCAGCATTTTCTTATTATTCTGATCTTGCCAAAGTATCGCCTCATCATTGAGCACCCTTTCCCAATTCA
This sequence comes from Galemys pyrenaicus, assembly GCA_019455555.1. Taxonomy (NCBI): domain Eukaryota; kingdom Metazoa; phylum Chordata; class Mammalia; order Eulipotyphla; family Talpidae; genus Galemys; species Galemys pyrenaicus. Next base: position 6,075,161 of record JAGFMF010011752.1, read on the forward strand.
GTCTCTCTTCCCAAGTGACTCTGTATTTGTTAACTTGTTTTCATTTTCTTCCTAACACCCACAACTCTCTGAAATGTCTTTATTGATTTGCCTAGTATCTGTCTCCCTAACTAGATTAAGAACTCCGTGAGACTCAGGGCCCTGCATACATGCTTTATGTGCCTTGGCACATGGTATTTAGGTAAGTGTTTGTTGAATGACTATTTTGAATGCATTCCTGATCATCATCTATAACAAAGTCAAACATAACAAGTAAATCTTATACAATAATTTAAACTAGTGAACTCATGTTCCTTTCTGGTCACAGAGTTCAAGGACTTGGAAGTGCAGCCTTCCTTTGTAGTGTTTTGAGGTTCTGGGAGGAGCAGTGAGCCACCAACCCACCAAGAGTTCACAAAAAGAGAGAGAGGCAGAGTCAGGCGTGGCCAGGCCCATAGTACAGAAACATCAAGTACAGCTGGCTGTTCCTTGTTATATGGGCAGCTGTACAGAACTCATTATCTACACAATTAACACCCAAAGTTAGCACCAAGTGCTTACCCACTATGCAAAGAAGTGAAAATATTATTTTGAATCATAAATTTATTGTAAATGAATATGCCACTGGTTCTGCATAAATGGCAACCTTTTAATGAACAGTCTGTGTGCATTAGAATTTAGAAGGTCTTTGCAGGGACAACTGAATGACACATGTCTCTAGAGAAAGTAACAAGGAAAGTTTTAACTGACATACAACTCTCCAAAAATGTACATACACATCTCACAAAAATGTTCTAAAAATCTAGATAACTACATCTTTACAGCTTTAGTTTAGCCACATAATGATGTATGTAGTGCAGTCCTCTACAGTACCCAGAGCTTTTCTGGAAGTGGAGAGACATCAGTGCCACCTGTTAGATTTCTGGAACAACTGGTATTTTTTATTTCCCAGTAAGGAAATTTTGGGATGGGGTTGTTGAAGCTATGGAACATTTTAAATGTTTACATTAAACAACTAGTATGTCAATCCCTACAAGAGTGCCTTATTACTATCAGGCTTATGAACAGTGCAGTAGAGGCTATGTGATCTGCTCGGGAACACCTACTCTTTGCAAACCTGTTGGTGAAACTATGGGTACAGTCGTGAATTGCCCAACTGACATTCGGCAACGATGGACAATGCAGACAGGGGGTCCCAAGAGGCGCTGTCACAGAGCTTATGTGTGTATAGGCTATACCATATACGTTTGTGACATCCACACGACAAAATCACCTAGCGAGACATTTCTCCAAAGATATTCCCACTGTTAACCAACACATGACTTGAGATGCAAATAATGGTGAACATCGAATTTTGAGAGTCCTTTGGAAGATGTGGCCTTGCCAACTGGCCCTCTAGCACTCACAGCGGGTATTGTGTATCTGGTGTTTTTGTCTTCTGCCTTCACTCCCCGCACCCCCCCGACACACACACATAAGGAAGCGGTGTGGAGAGAGGATGTGGGGACTCTGGCTACCAAAAAGAAGTTGAAATTGAGTGCACAAAAGTGGTGGGGGTGACAGTGGGGTGAAACTTTCTGGCCAAAACTTAAAAACCAGCCTACCAAACAAGTAAGGAGAACTGATGTGATTGTCTTTCTCTCTCTCAACCTACTGCCTCTGAGTCTCAGTCAGAAAGGAGCAACTGTTGGGGATTTATGGTCACAATGTCAATCCTGAATGAGGAAATCTGCTCTAGACCTGGCCAGATCCTCACATGTACATTCAGGCATGACTGAAATTAAAGCAAAAATATCTGTTAAGTAGAATAAATGCCTTACCCTTACTGAAAGGATCACTCTATCAGGTCTGGAAATGAACTGGAAGGAATGATCTATCAGGTCTGGGAAGGTAATTCATTAGAGAAAGGAAATCCAACTAGTTTCCCTAACAGTTAAGAAGCAAATTAACAACAATGTAAGAAATAAAAAAAAAAAGTTAAGAATCAATTGGTGGAACTAGGGTGTGTGTGTGTATGGGGCTGGGGGCTGTCTGGGAAAGGGAGAGAGATGTTTAGCCTGAGGTCTCTTTCAACTTGAAAAAGATTAGCTCTACAATGAGTCTGGGAGACAATTCAGTTTTAATTATCTAGAGACCCTGTTTGGGGTTTGGCTTTTTTCTTCACATAGCCAAAAAAAAAAAAAAAGAGAGAGAGAGATACTTATTAATTACTTTTGGTGGCCCTAATCATCTTTTTTTTAATTGACATTATCCATATAATAAGCTTTAGTTCTTAATTGTTTTACAAGAATGATGTTTAATCGACACTAATCATATCAGAGTACTTGAATCACCACATGAATTAATTTAGCAATATAAATGCTTCATCACAGACGCTCTGTATTTCTCTCAATATTAATTAGAATCACTTTCTATTTCAAGAATATAACAGGCCACAGAAAGACTCATTGGTTAGGGATCATTTTCTAAACTTTTTCTAAATTTTTCCCAAATTGGGACTATCTATAGAAACTAGATTTTAACATATGATAACCAAAACTGAGTTAAAAAAATGGACTTCTGATATTAACACAAGTTCATAGAAAAGTACACATGAATGGCTCTTAAAGTTAAGAAAAGATATTCACCCTTAGACATACAAAACACAAATTAAAGCCACATGAAAAACCTTCTTTCCCTTCTCAATTAGCACCATCCCACTCGCTGGGTAACAGAACATCGGCGAGGCTGTAGGAGAGGGCACTGTCACACACTGGAGGTGGGAATATGAATTAGTACAACCTTCAAACGGACAGTTTTTAACAACATTATAAATACAGATATTCTTTGACTTAAATTTCCACTAATGTGATTTGTCTGTGTCTATTTTATTTCTTATAAGTTTTGAATATTGGGAAGTTAAAACTGCTGATATTCAGGCAGTTATGTTCATGCAGATATGAACCGAGACATGAATACACACAATAGGTTTAAAATAATATATGTATAGTACATTTATTATGGCAACTTCATAATAGCCAAATATGAATATCAAATGTTCATAAATGGAGACTGGAAATTCACATGTCCGGAAACGAGAGATGGGTTAAATAAATCATGATGTCTCCACAAGAATACCAGCAGGTATAAAAAAAGAATGATGAACCACTATTTTTTGGAAAAGAATCCCAAGATATACCTTTTCAGGGAAAATATAACATACAGAATAGTCTACAAGTATGCTATGGTTTGTTTTAAAAAGTAAAACTATGAATAAGAATTTATATTTGGTTGTATTTGCATAAAGAACATCTGGAGGGATTCTAAGAAATGAATAAACATGATTTTCATTTTGTGTACATAGTGTTGGGAACAGGCTGGTTGGGGGATATGGGAGAGAGTGAATCTTTTCTCTGTATACCTTTTTATATGTTTTGTGTTTTGAAACATCTGGTTGTACCAGAATTTACATCTTTTGAATCTACCTATTCAAAAAAAATAAAGTATGATTAATTAGGGCATTTCAATCCCTGGATTTTCCAAACATATACTGCATATATATTATGAATACACTTAAATTTCCTCTGACAGTTTTCTTGCCAAGGAAGTCTAATAAGTATCAGAAGACCAATTTCATGAATCTATGTCCATAATGAAGCACTTATAAAGGTCCACTAATGCATGTAGTGAATTAAGTTTCTTGAGAATGAACATTGTTTCAGTGTCATATTTGTAGAACAATTAAGAACTAAAGCTTATTAGATGGAAATTGCTGAAAAAAGACAAACTTCACCATCTTCTATAGAAAACACACAAACAAAAAGATGCTAAGTAGCTATCACATATCACTAAGATAAATAAGAAATCTATTTGACTTTTTTACAAGCTTTTAATATTGGGAAGTTAAAACTGCTGATATTCTATTACTGTTGAAAATGATGTTCAGGAAGACATAAACCAAGGCTATTTAAAACACTCAGATAAAAAGTTCCCTTCAAGTTTGTTGCAGTTATTGGAGATCTTGCTTGGGTAATTAAAAAGAAAAAAACAGAAACTAAAGTATCAATATCAAGACAGAAGACAAAATAAGATAAACTAAAATGTACATATTAAATTTAAAGGAAACAAAGAGATTTTAATATTGAGAGAAATAGTTCAGGAACTATTTAGCTAGCCAAACTAAAATACAGGAGTTATAGTTCTCTTTTTAAAAGGCAACCCAAAACTCACATGAGGTATTCTTAAATGGGCACACAATAGTCACACTTCACAGTCTGCGAATGACACGCTGAGAACTAAGGACTCGGTCACAGGGCCTAGTGGGGTCTGAGGAGGAGGACAAAGTGGGCAAAGAGATTACGGGAAGTTCCCCTTGGTCTTCCTGAATCAACAATATACATGAGAGGAATTTCTTCTGGTGGTGCCTTTGACCAGAAGAGCAGCTCCCAGGATTCCTATTCAAGGTCCACTTTACGAAGAACAGAGTGGTAAGCTTCTAGCATTTGCCATGTTGCATGCAAAAAAAGGCGAGAAGTAAATGAACGCTGCAGGTGAAATCAATGAAGACTATAACATAGCCAAAACATTTAAACTCTTTCATTTTTATCTTCTGGTACAGGAAAACCAAAAGGAAAAAAAAAATGTGAGGGTAATTATAAAGGAACAATCTTTTCAAAATGGCTATAAAACGCAGGTGACTAGGTATTGTCCACCTAATTTTATTCTCCAGTGAGAGTACACATCCATAAAGACTTTATGTTCAGAAGATAAAAAGGAATGAGATTTAAAAATATTGGTTTACTAATATGTGGTTTTGATTGAAGGAAGAGTACAAGTAATTTTGTGGATTGAAATGACTGCCTGTTACAAAGATCTAACAAAAATAACTCTTATTTAGAAAGTACTTGGCAACTTCAGTGGAACTTTCCAACTATTCTTTCATTTGGTGAGCTAATACTATCATCTTGGATACAGCTAATATCTAGATACCAGCACTCAGAGGCATTAAGCTACCTGCTCAAGGTCACATAGCTACAAAGTGGGGGAGCAGAGATTCAAACCCAGTTCGTGACTTCACAAATTTTGTGCTTTATGTTCCACAGACCCTCAAGAATAGAACAGAGGGTACAGAGGGGTGGAGTGGGTAGTAAAGGCAGAGTGAGCCCAATGGACTATGGTGGAGACTATGAATGACTGAGGTGTGGGACTATACCACTGAAGAGGTGTGAACTGTGCCTCTAAGTCAAATACAGTGTTGCAAACCAATGCTACCTCAATAATAATAATAATAAAATAAGCCATTTTAAAAAAATAGATGCAAGTAATGGTACCCGGGAAATCTTTGAAAAATGAGGCATTCTGTTCTCTTCTAGAGAAACCAGAGACTAAAGGTATTTCAGCAGTCTGTGCTAGCAGAGTACCACTTAGAGAGAGCTCTCAAAACCATGTTAGTTATGTGGACACACTGATGTACTGTCATCATAGAGGTTCTTCAATTCCCTGCACCCAAAAGACCAATATAATTTTGAGCAAGGAGTTGAGCAAGGCATTGATTTTTCTTTGATTCAAATTCCTGAGCAGGCTGCTCTAGAAACATGGGAAAGCTTTGCTCTCACCTTCCAGACATCCCATTTCAATAGCCTTCCAGACATCCCATTTCAATAGAGACAGATGTTAACAATTAGGGATGTTCAAAGAACAATAAACATAATTAAGGAGCCAGTAGGATTGAACTTATTCTCCAGATAATGGCTCTCTGAGGATACTGTGCCTTTCTGAAAGCAAGAACAAAAATAATACCTTTGTAAAGCTTCAAACTGATGCTTATTTTCCTTTGGTCTTACCCTAATCAGCACCCCCTTCACCTCCTTCCTCCTCTCCTACATTGTCCACCAAAAACTCCTTGACTTTCCAGGTGAGGAGGGTGGTGGAGGGTCTTCTGATCCCAAATTATGGGTTGAGTTGTAGATGCTCTTTTGACAGTTGGATGTTGGAACATGAAATTATTCACTCAGAACAACTCTCTCTGCCCAGACCTCTCTGACTTGTTCACTTACACACATTCCCAAGACCCAAAGGCTACAAGCAGATAATGTGTGAATTAAAAGTTCAAAGAGATTACTGTATTTAGAAAAGTTTTAACTTATTTTGGGGAAAGTATTTTATAAACCACTGGTATGACTTCTGTGCTTTGGAATATTCTACATGTATCTTCTTAACCTCTCTTATTTACACTCATCCTTCAAGTCTCAACCTAGTCAGCAACTTCTTCCAGAAAGTCTCCTATGATCTGCTTCTATTTCCATCCAGAATCCATCTAGTCTTTGAGCTCCTATGTCTCTTTTTATGTTATGTGTCATAGATTTACAACAGAACTTCTTATCAGCTGTTTCTCCCTCTAGATTATAAATTCCATAACGACAGTGTCCAGTACATAATTAGTATTTATCTCTATAGGCTCAGTATCTCAGATAATTCCAGGCAAAAAAGTAGATGCTTAGTAAGTAGCTGGAGAATGAAGACTAAACAAGACTAATAACATTTTCAACATAGTGTTCTAATTCTAGCAATAAAGAAATGTTTTATGGGGTGGTATAACATTCAGAGACATAACCTAAATTTCCTTGATCGTTTCAATAATTTCTCTTTTGTGAAGTTTAACAAACTTTTATCAAGGTAGTGTTTCAAGCACTTAATGAATATTAATTCATTTACTCTTCACAAGAGCTTGATGAGATATTATCTTATTATCTACAGTTTTCAGACAATGAAATAGGAACCCAGAAATATTAAGTAATTTGCTCATGGTCATATAGCTACTAACTGGGCTTAGGCCCAGTCAGCCTATGCCATATCTTAGTTGTGATGAGTTTTGACTAAATAAGAAACATTATATACTAGAACATTTCATAAGTACATAGGGTCAAGTTCATGATATTTATAATGTTCTAAACTTGGCTCTTTTTCACTTTGAATTTATGGTCTCATTTGCTTCCTAGGAGTCCCAAGTTTCCTTAAACGTTCTCACATCTGACTTCTTAGAACTTGAGCTCACTCTGTCCTTGCTCTGGGAGGTTCAGCTGCTAGAAGCACTGAGCATTTCACATATGGATGGACCTTATTTGTTTACAGGATTAAAAACAAAATTTATTTGGTTCCTGATATTCCTTTGTTTTCAACATCTTCAATGTATTTAAAAGCTACCTAAAAGGACCCTTAGGTTCTTTCCTCAGTCGTAGCTGATGAACAGAACCTCAGCTTATCACTGAAAAGGACATTTGTGCTAGATCTCCTAAATGTATTCTCTTATGGTTGCTTTTAGTAGAATTAATCTTCAGTGCCATTAGTGGTATTACACAGTGAGGTCTCTCTTTAACACTCTGCGCCTTCCTTCCTTTTTCCCCTTCCTCCCTCCCTTCTTTCCACACTGATTTGTCGTTCATTCATTTCTTCAAATATTTATTTAATATTTCAGGGTGTCAAGTTTTGTGTAGATGATGTAAATACAGCTCTCACCCTCAAGAAGTTGGTATTTTTCCCAATTAAAAAGGCATCACCCACACCATGGAGATAAAACAATTTCAGGATTTTGGATATTTAAAAAAATTGTGAGAAAATGCTATCCCAGTGCTAGCCTCTTTTCCCATATTCATAGCTGCCCTCTCAAAATGTTGAAATACAGCTGTCTAGAGGTCAGTGCTATTGCTGTGATTTGAATAATTAAACGGAATGTCTCATTGAAGAAAGTAAAAAAAAGTAACAAGGTGGTTTAGAACTTTAAGTCAAAGTGTATAATAGGTAGCTAGAGTTGTGAGGTAATCCCTTTTAAAAAAAAAAGATGAGAAGTAACATTTTAAGGCAAGAGAGATATATTAGAAATTTACTATTGGCTAGATTGCAAAATGTCTCCTGCATCTGAATAATAAATATAATTTATTGATTCTCTCTGAATGTATTAGAGAAATAAAGCATACAAGATAATCATTTATGCTAAGGACATACAGTAAAGAATCAAAATTATTCTCTGCAGCAAGTACTAGGCTGGTGGTTAATAGCACATACATTCATTTTCATACCTCTTGCCCTTTTTAATATATCTCCAAGGAAAGACAGAGGTTCTTATTTGGTTTTCCCCATGTGAGATTTCTCATATAATGCAGTAAATCTTTAAAAGTTATGTGAAAAGTACATTTTTCTTTCCAGATTCTCATTCATAGTTAAGAATGCTTGTGGGTATATTTCATCTAGCATGGACAACATTTCCAATTTAACTCGTTTCCAGAGAATGTAACATTTGCAGCTAATTTCCAACATAACATTTAGAAATAGCTCAAAGTGAAAACCCATTATTGGTTTTTGCCATGTTTAAAAGCCAAATGCAAATGAAAACCAAGGCAAGACTACATTTCACTTTTAGATCATGTGTTTCAGTTCGTTTTCCATGAAAATAGATTTGGTATAGGTGATAGGCTTGTAATGTCACTCTTTGTTTAACACATAAGGCAGGAAGGTCTCAAGAAGGAGAGGAGTCATGTTAACCTCTGGCATGACACTTCATGGCCTTCAAATGACCTGATGGATGGTTTTGTTCTTTATCATTCTCTTAAGATACTCTCCTAGCTCCTGAGCTAACCAATATAGTGCAAAATCTTGACTTTTATATTCTGTTAGCTGTTATTCATTATAGATGGCTTTACATTATGTTTTTCCCAAACTGAATTACCTAATCTAGCTCACATCTCTTCCTTGCAAATGGATAGATTTTCGCATATGCACTTTCCCATACAAATCGATGACATTTTTTCTGAGTATTTATAATGTTATAAATTGCTATATTAATTTTCAAAGAGGCTCAATAGAATAGTAAAATATTTACAAATTTAGATAGAAATGCTATAATTATACTATATATAAAGAAAATCATAGCAGTATTAGTGATTTTTTAAACACATTTACCCTCTGAAAATCCATAAAATGAAGAAATGTAAATGGATGGGATTAACCTTAAAGTCAAAGCCAATGAGTAATTTTTAACTGGTTAATACAAAACGTCATTGAGGTGGAAAAATTTTATAAATTTCATAAACTTTAAATGGAGTTTCCAAAAATTTTAAGGTAAAGAAATTTGGGGAGTCAGGGTTAACTATTTAGATAAATGTTTGCTCAAAATATCAATAGAATGAAGAATATGGAGAGACACTTGCAAGTATTTTCCATACAGGCTCTGACGAATTTTTATCTCATGCCTACTAAGAATGTTGGACACTGGCAACTCCTGAATGGGAGGGAAAGACACCATCAGGTGAGGAATCCATCTCTGTGGAAGCGACATGAGGACAACAAGTCAGCCCAACTCTGTGGGAGGTTTTCCACAGAGCAAGCATTTCCATCACAAAAGCACACTAAATGTCTATTTTTAAAACCAAATGCTAAAAGGGTCAAAAGTTCAATTATACATTGATATAATTTATAACTAATGCTCATATCTGTCATATTCTGGCAATATGTGTGTACACACATATAGGCGCGTATACATATATGTAGATATATGTGTATGGGTATGAATATATATGAATATGTATACATAAATAAATAGTATTTATGTAGAGAAAATTGCAGGTCTATTCCTGTGCTTTGAATAGAAGCAGAAGAAACAAAGAATATTCCACCACCCAAATCCTGAAAATATTTGCTTTCAGTTTGTCTTAACAAATCTATCTTGTCCTTATTTCTCTTGGTCTCTCTTCTGCCAGTGTCTCACATATTGTCCCCCTCTCTTGTGAGCTGGGAAGCTGAGAAGGCCTTCCTGTCTCAATTAAAAAGAGGTAGTCAGCACCACAACTCCACATTTCACAGTTCTGGAAATGAGCATAGAAGCCTGATGAGAAAGAGGGCATTTTTTTTTTTTTTTTTTTTTTTTTTTTTTTACAGAGGGGGGACTGCAGGNCTTTTTTTTTTTTTTTTTTTTTTTTTTTTTTTACAGAGGTGAGACTGCAGGTGGCAAGAAGAAAGGGCATTGAGCTGGGATACCCAGGGACTTGGCATGGATGCCATTTTACTAGGATTCATGCTCTTGTGCTCTCTGACCATCTCTGCTTGATCCAAGTAACTCATTTGCATGGGCATTAAGCTCCAAATGTCATTGCACACTGTGCTTTCCCATTTTCTAACCACAGGTGCTTACAGATCAGGCTCTTGCTCAACCTGCCACTGACAGCTGAGCCATTATCTATGTTATAGAGCATTAGGACAGCTGTACTCTTTCTTTTCATAAGAATACTTAGATGTTCTTCCTCATCACTCAATACAGCCTGACATTTGCCTGAGGAAGACTGTATTACTGTTGGCTTCTTAACAGGTGGTTTCTTTGTTGTAGAGATCAGTGTTTAACCTTAGGATGATACATTTCATTCTAGGGAGGAGACTGCAACCCTGAAATCAAAACAATAATCAACTCTACCATGTTTTTCTGACCACCAGGCTCCTACTCCTACTTGGTTTCCCTGAATATCCTCCTTCAATCATAAGAATTCTGCATGTAAAACACAATGACAGTTTCAGTTCACTTGCTCATTCACTCATTAATTCAACATATATCTACCACATGTACTGATTGTCCTCCCTGTGCCATATACATGTCTTATAGACGTCAAAGTTGAGGAGTCAGGGAGAGGTGAACAGGCAGTACACAAGGGAAGATTTTATGTAATTAGTAGTCATTTTTTCTCCTTTTCCCTTATCTGTACTTGGATTTACCTGGAGAAACATCTTTCCCCATTCTGAACCCATGCCATTGGATGGAGCTGATTCTACCTGAAGATTTAGGAGGGGTCTACTGAAGACTTAGTCTTGGCTGATCAGAATACTTGTAGCCCACTGGGGCACAATGATTGGTTCAGGGAACTAGACACGATTCTGTTAGACATAGGACAATGCTATTTGTGGCCTTTGGTTGGAGCCGTTAGAAAAAAGAACATATACTGTTAATGGTGCTGCGGAGGGGTTGTGCTATCACTATGAGAGAAATTGGCCTTGCTGGGGAATAAGGATGGGAAGGAGTACCTGGGAATAGGTACTGGAGAAAGAGAGGGAGAAAAAGACAGAGACATATACAGACAGGTAATGAAGATAGTTAAATAGAGTAATCATCCATCCATCCATCCCTCCATCCATCCCTCCATCCATCCATCCATCCATCCATCCATCCATCCATCCATCCATCCATCCAAGCATCTACCATTTATCTATCCAAGATAGCTAATCCTAATATTTGAACATTCAGATCTAGTTGTGCCCTAAGCTCTATGGACAACAACGAAAACACTGACAAACCACAAAAGGAGTACTGAGTAGGAACTCTACCTGGAGGAGCTGAAGGAACCGACTTCCATCTGGCCCCTGCCTTTTTATTCTTCACTGCTCTTCAAGTGTCACTTCTTCAGGGAAGTCTTTCTCTTCCCTGAAGAATCATTCATACCCTAAATTCAATGTGAGGATATATAGGTAAGCTCAGTAATACCAGAGAGCAGGCTTAGTCATATTACATCTCACTGTGCCTGTTAGATTGGAAATACATTATTCCTTGCTCGTCTCTATGTACCCAACCCTACATTGAATGCAGGGGGTTCAGATGGGAGCAAACTGTCGTCTCTGTCCTTGGAAAAGTCACCAGGTAATCAACATGACTGACATACTGGCTTTCAGAAAGAAACCAAAAATAATTGGTTCTTCTTTTCTCATTTTCGCTCCTTCTCTACATGTCCTTTTGCACATCTCCCAGCCCTTGAGTCTAGTAATCCCCCAAGAGAGCAACACAAATGTTACCAAATCAATTATCACAAATCCTACCAATTTAAGTCCAGTTTCTCTGTTACATGATCTCAAAGCATCTGGTATTTCTCCTTCAAAATAATTAGCGTTTCTCAATCAGAGGTGATTTTATTTCCCCTTCCTGAGGGTATTTGAGAACATCTGAAGATATTGTTGACTGCCACAAATGGTGAGGGAGTGTTGCTACTGGCACACAGTAGGTAAAGTGTACCTTTAAACACCCTGTGATGCCAAGGACAGCCCTTCCCTGGCCCCAACGAAGAGTCATCTAGTCCAAAATGGCAACAGTGCTGAGGTCAAGAAAATTTTGTTTCATGGTTTAGAACATTGATCCATTTTTGTCATTTCTTGATTGAACTCTACTTCCCCACTAAACGCTAAGCTCCAAAAGGGCAGGGACTTGCAACCTTATATTCCCAGAAACTCACAAGTAGTAGGGGCTCCACTATCATTTGTTGGATATTGGCTTTTAAGAAATGTTAACTCTACTCTGAAACATAATACAGCAGCCAGGCAAATTTCTCCAGTGCAAATATGTGTGTGTGTTTATATATATACATATATAGATGCACATATATGTGTGTACGCCATTTATATATATCATCATACTAAATTTAATTCTGTCTAATCATTTATCCTTTATTAGGAATAAAACTTGTCCGTTGCATGGCTGTATTTTGATTTAATCGAGGAGATGCCATTCCATATAAAAATATTTGCTCCAATGTATTAGCAAGAGCTCAGGAAGTCAACAAGAACTTCACAGTGAATGTCTCTGGCTGCACTTATCTCTCACACACCAGAACACATAGAACTGACAAGCCTCATCAGCACAAGTAGCAAAGAGCCTAAGTGGGTGAGGACCAGCGTTTCACAGAGGTATCAGAGCAAAATCATCAAGATATCCACGGTAAAAAGAATCCAGGCTCTTGTGCTATATTTCTGCAACCTAAAGACAATACACTTGGATTCAACTGCGCTGTCTCTCTATGACTGGTAGTTCCAAAGCCTCTAATTATAATCTTGAGTCATAATATTTGCTCAAAGCTTTAACTCAAGTTTAACATTCAAATGTGATTTTTATATAGAAGTCAACTTCTGGAAGAGCTACAATATAGAAACACTGGGGAAAGGTCATGGTTAATTATTAAAGTGAATCAAAATTGATGTACTAAAATACACTGCTTTACAAAAATAAAAAGTAACTCATTTACAGAGGACACCATCCTTAAAAGCATGTTCTAAATGCACATTAGTTTCATTTTCATCCAGAGATGTTTATCTTCTTCATGAGGCAGTGAATTATTTATATACTGTATCCATAGGCTTTCCTTTGAAAGCACAAGAAACCATTAATCTTTTATATTTCCACATTGAAGTTTTGTACCCAAAACATTTCATAACATATTTTTAAATGATACAAAGTTAATTTTGATTTTAAAAAAGCTTTCCACTCCCTGAAAATCCATGGTCTCTGGGTCACTATCAAATAAAGGGCAGAGCTTGAGAAGACTTTCAGGCAGCTTTTGCTTTGTTTTTGTACTGACAACCTCAATACACAAAGCCCCTTTTTGCTAGATACTGAAGAAGAAATAAAAAATCTGGTATTATCACATTCAAATCCCAACTCAGCATCTCCCTGGATTTTTTTTTTCTTTTCTCTGTGCCCTCAAGGAACTTAAAAAAACCCTACAGAACAGAAAAATGATTTGAGAGCTCAATTTGTACAAAAAAATTTTTTTTGAGTGAAAGAATGGATCTCATTTTCGAGGTAAAAAAAGTAAGGTTTATCAAATTAGTTGACAGTACCATTAAATGGAGGACACTTTCCTGGGTCTTTGAAGACCAGACCTTCAAAACTTAAGCTGTTCTGCCACTCTGAGATTGCAGTCTATGTTGGCAGTGAGCAGAGACTTTTAAAATCATTTGTTCCCACTCCTATGAATCGTAAAGCAGCATCTTCTGCAGCTCATCATTTTCAGCACAGTAAAAGATATTCCCCAATAGGTGAAAGTCACTATGAAAGAGAAATATCTATGCTAGGGATTTTATGGAGATGATCCAACAGGGAAGAAAAAGAAAATCTTGCAAAACCAAATTTCCATGCATGCTGGCTACATTTATTGGGAAAACTTAGGAGAGTAGATGAGGAAAGTAAAACTTACTACAAAGACAGGAAGACAGTTGGGAAAGCTGATATTTCCTTGGGTGTGGACTTGATAGGAAAATCACTGGCGTTGGGATTATGTCCTTATTTTTGTTCCTCACACTGTATGTTGCATATTGTGGGCTCTTAACAAATGTTTGATCATTGGCTTTGCTTACTGCTTGGATAAAAGGGATATTAAAAGTGCTATTCAAATAGAATTTGAAAAGATTTGTTAATGATAATAACAAACACTACACCTAATCTTTATAATGAGTATCACAGCAATACCAAAGATATACATAAGATACCATTCTTTCTGTTGTTGCTTTCCTCCACTTAGTAGGATTAGGAAGAGGCAAATTTTTCTCTCTCTCTTAATATAATGCCATCCTCCACCATGGCCATCTGACTTTCTATCTAACATGGGAAAAAGGACAAATCTAGTCATTATTCTGTGAGATGGATGACAGCATAGCATGGGGTTCTACCAAATGAGAGAACTGATACAGAAACATCTATCTAACCAGAGGACTGTGACCAGGTAACTTTTTCAAGTGATAGAACTAAGATAAAAATAGAATGAACATGTATTAACACTGACTATACGTCAAGGGCTGAGTGAGTTATTTTACATGTATTATTTCACTTAATTTCTGTAAAATCTTATGAGCTAGGTATTCTTTCCTACATAAATTTAACATAGAACATGACACATAAGAAGTGTTGTGAAGGGACAGTGAGTTGATGATAGTATTTTGGTCTCACTCAATTCACCCCTTGGTGATTTATCATTGTTCTCTCTTGGGTCCTCTGCCTTGCAGGTCTAAAAAGTGGTTTTTTGTTATTAAAATCAGAGTGGTGCACTCAGAGGTGCAAAATGTATTACCAATCTGAAGAGATTATACATATTAAGAGATGTAGAAAGAGGAATTTTTGGTCATAGGTCTAATAATACTCACTGAATGATCTACATAGAAGACAAAATGTAATCAGAACATTGTTGGGTAAGTGGGGAAAGAAAAAAATAAACTCCATCGAAAGGAATGGCAATGCCATTATAACAGAAGTGCATTCACAGGACAACATTTTTGGGATCATAAATGTTAAGTCTGTTTTGAAAGATAAAGACTTTCTCTTTAGAAAAAGGCACATACAGGGCCTCCCTGGTGGCACAGTGGGTTAAGCAATGCACTATGAAGCAAACTGCAATCACTGTAGCATAAGTTCGATCCCTGCTGCCTGCCAGGGAGGGGACCCACATGGCGCAGCAGACTTCTCCTGCCTTGCCCGCTGCTCCCCTCTGCAGTGTGTTTCAGTCAGTCTGCCTGTTCTGCCCCCAACTCTGTCTGGTGAAGCCCCCTACACCTCTGGCCTGTACCCCAGCTCTTGTATGTATAAATAAATAAATCTTAAAAAAAAAAAGAAAAAGGCACATACATAACAGGATTGTAGAAATCTGTACTTGAATCCAAGACTTAAAACCATACATAAACATACATAACAAATATACATAATCCTCACAGATCAACATATACAGTCCTCACAGATCTATTCCAGACTGACAAAACGATACACTCAGAGGCCTCACGGGACCTACAGTCCTTATTACTTGTTATCAACTTATTTGTCAATAAGAAAACTTAAAGCTCTCTGAGGATAAGTGTCTTGCCCAAGAACCAGCAAAGAAAGGGCAGACCAAGGGATCTATTAGACTCTACAACAGACATAGGAATGTCACTAGTATTTTAAACGACTTTTTTGTAAATGAAATTTTCACCCATTCATTATTCATAAAATTAAGGGAGTAAGAAAAGAGGGAAAAAGATGTTTTATAACTTTTGAATATCCAAAGATGACAACAGCTTTATTTATAATCAGTAAAGGCAAAGATTCAGTTTCTACCATTCCCAATGCACTGAGGAGGAGAAATTAACTGAGGTTAAATAACTTGCCCAAGTGCTCTTAGCTATATGTGACAGAACTAGAATTTGAACAAGGGTGTTGTGTCCCAAAGGCTGTGCTTTTACCCTCTCAGCTTTATGACATCTGGCCACAGCCAGAGTAATTTCTGGTTTCCTCCATTTCCACCAGCAAGTCTTAAACGTAAGTTACCACAGTAGTCAAGTACTATGCTTTAAGCACACTTGAGAGTATTGTCTTGAAGAAAGTCTGAAACTTCAAGTTCAAGAGGGTCAGAGAGCAGGGAAGCCCTGAGGTGGATGGGAAGTGTGAGAGTGATCTGCTTTCATGAGCTTTTTAAAGAGATGTGAAATGGTTTATGTTTTATTTCAGAAATAGTCCATCTTTGAATTTTCCTTTTGCATTATATTATATTTCACTAGGCAACAAAGGCTTTTTTCCTCCTCTCCTGGTATTAAGTAGTGATTAATCACAATCACCTGTCATACATAATTTAACATTCATTCTATGGAAAGATTTTCCTCACGCTCCAAGGTGAAATCTACATTTTAATGTCAATAGATAAAGAAGTATAGCAGTATGTGTTACACTTTTTCCCACTATGAAAACCATTTTCAGGAATTTAGACTGTTAAATAATCATTTCTTTTATGAGACTCTCTCTAAAAATACACATAAATTTTGAAATCTATAGTATTACTTAGCAATTTTAGTGCTTTACTTTTTGTAGCCAATCATGGAAGACTTGCTTTTATAGCTTTCTCTGCAGAGTCATCTTAATTATAGGGAAATCCCTTTACAAATGGCTCTCTAGCTACAGTGCTTCAGCCAGAATCTAAGCTGGTTTTATTGGAAATGAAGAAAAATTACCAACATAGAGTTAAGAACCAGGATTGGAAATGAACTACATTCTGCTACCTTTAAGAATGTTTAAACTCGTTACATTATTTCCTTCTAAATAGTTTACCCATGGAGGTTTAATAGGGCAAAAACAGTCTAGATTCTCAGAATCCTAGAAAATTTTTCAAGGTGAAAGAAGTGCTATTCATTCAATCCACACATTTCACTGACAAATAAGATGAGTTTCATCCAGTTCACAGAGACAGTGATATTAGGATTTCCCTTCCCACAGTGCTTTGAATGTGGTGCCCTTCTTACCCTTTTCACACAGTTCAGATGGGTGGAAGTTTACTAACCCTCATGAGAGGACTTTCTTTTAGTCTTTTTCATAGAATTTATGACAACCAGCATCATGTTATATATTCATTTGGTTACTGCCATCCTCTTTCTAAGAATGTAAGCTCCACGAGGGCAAAGAATCTGTGACCTATTAAGTCTGGAGATACAGTAGAATTCAATGAGTACTATGCTGAAATTTCATATCTAATCTTAAACACTTAATCCTAATACCAATCAACTACAAATTATAAATGGTTAAGTGGTAATTTTTATGTTACAAATACTTTACCACAATAACAAAAGAAGAAAAAAACACATTGAGATAGTGCTGAGATAGCACATTTGAGATAGTTTATAGCTACTAGATTGACCAAAAAAACCCCAAACTGCTGACAGTAGCAAGTATTATTTTATATTTTATTTTCTAAAATGTTTTTGAGCATTAATGAGAATTTTAATAAATGAAGTATCAATGTTTTCAAGATTTCCTAAGAAATAATAAAAATAATTCAGCTACATTAAAATTAAGGGTTTCTACTCAATAAAAGCCACAATAAATTATAAATAAAACTGACAAATTAAGAGAAGAAAATGTCGCACACACAAGCAACAAAGGACTAATATGCAGAATAGCAGAATATATTAGCAACTCCTAAAATTCTATTTGAAAATAAATCCAACTTACCAGTTATGAAAAAAAATTAGTAAAAAAATAAGTGTATATTTTAAAGAAGAGAAAAGACAAGGGGATAATCATAGCCCAAAATGACCAATCTAAATAAGATTGATATTCAACTTCTTTAGCAATCAGATTAAAAGCCACAATAATATATAAGCAAAAGAATAATAAGCAGGAAGCAGTATACCCATTTCTCTGCACTTATTTATAAATCCATATTCACAGTAGCATATGCACAACAGCTAAAAGGTGACAACCCATGTTTGTGGAGAGATGAGTGTATAAACAAAATGCATTTTGTTTGCAAAAAAACCCAAAAATAAAAACAATGGAGTATTAGTCAAATTTCAAAAGGAGGAAATTCAGACATGTGAATCCCGGCATTGGTGACCATTGGCATGATGTTATATATTCATTTGGCTGTTGTTTTCCTTCTCCAAAGAATGTAAGTTCCATTAGAACAAAGAATCTGTGACTTCTAACAGTGCAGTATTTACAGCTCTGTATCCTTGGACATTTTACATAATCTCTCTGTTTTAGTTTCTTTGTAACACAGGGATAATATCTCACAGTATACTTACAGGATTAAATAATATAATGCATAGAAAGCAAAGGGAGCTGCTATGCTACCTGTGAAACTTTACATGGGGTTGGTCTGGTCTAGCCTAGAAAAACTGAGAGGTGGTGGATAGTCCTAGCCCAGTCACGCTACCACACTCTAGAGAAACTCCAGCATTTGTGTTGTCACATGACATAAGTACATGGAAATTAGATGGAGCTGCTTTCATATTAGTAAAATCTGGCAATAACTAATTATATATGGTTATACATGAGAAAAACGTTAACTACAGAGAACATAAGAACACAGGGTGGCATTGCATTTGGAGAGATAATGAATAGTGATATCTTGAGGGGACAAAAGAGGTTTCATATGGTGACCAATGTTCTATCTTTTAAGTTTGGAGATGGGCATATAAATGCCTTATCTTTCTTTAAAACATGCTTATCCATTCTGCATACTCTTATTTTACATATATAGAATATTCATTAACAACTAATTAAACAAATGACAATATTCAATACCCAAAGTATATAACTTAACTACATATCATTAATTTTGATCCAAAAGTTTTGCTAATAGTTTTGTTTTTCTTCCTTTGCTATATTCTTCTGCTCTTTTTTATTTACCAAAAATGACAAAGAGTTAAAGAAAGTAATTACATTCAAAGGTAAAGATCTCATCTTTATTTTATCCATTAAATGCAAGCCTCCTAGAAACTAATTTTCCATTAAGTCCATTGAGTCGTCTACCAATTTCACAGACCTGTTATATAATTTTCCAGCATAAGTAGCTATCATCTGATAATGCAGATGACAGAGAAATTGAAGGTCATAAATAAACAGAATATAAAACTTCAAGTTTCAGGGTATAGATAGGAAAGATAACTAAGCAAGCAAAATTCCAATATAATAAATTACTTGAGTTGCCTAAAAGAGTTGGTCACATAAATCACAATTTTACCAGAAGTGTTGCAAAAATCCATGATAGCTATCAAATGCACTGTGCATAGTAAAAAATCTTTTGTGTGTGGTCAACCGAGACTCTACATCATATATGAAAAATGTGAGCGACATTTAGATCTATGCCACAAGCTTACTGTACACAATCATCAAAAGCAACATTATTTCCTCCAGGTGACAGTGTAGTTATCTATTAATGAAAACACATAGTAGTTGTTAAGGCTGGAGGTGGAAGTGATGATGAGATGTTAGAAAGAGTACAAGCAAAGAGTTAAAAAAAAAACGGAATACTGAAACCACTAGGAAATGCCATATTTTATATTTCATTCCACCAAGGCAAAAAATTATTCTCAGTGCATTTATGATATGACACATTACAGTTTTAGGTACATGCACATATATCAATGTATTTAATTCTCAATATATCACCCTTGATAGGTATTACTTTGTCCATTTTATATATGAAAAGAGAGAAGCAGAGACAGAGAGACTAAATACTAGTGACAATGTGGCTAAGTGAGAACACTGGAACTTAAGCATAGTTCTCACTCAAAGCCCACTACTTTGGCTGCTAACCTTTTCTTTACAACTGCTTTACATTTCTTTCTTTTTAAGTGACAGCAAAAGTAATTAGCAAGTCAAGAGCTAATCATCCATAACTGCTCATCAACAGTTCCAAGATGAACCAAACAAATAAAATATGGAGCCAATTCCATTGATTTAGCTCCTTTTAAACTCAGATTATCATGTCTAAAATGAAGTTTAGGATTTCTTTTTTCCTTTTCTTTTTTTTGGGGCCGTAGTCTTTATAGCCTATAGTTTTTTTTTTAATCACACACATTAAGTGCCAAGTGGGGAGATCTGGAGTGAGCACAAGGCAATACTTACAGCTCTGTATCCACAGACATGTTACATAATTGCTAAGTGTCTTAGCTTCTTAATAGAATGTATTATTGTTGTGAGAATTAAATAATACAATGCATATGACCCATTTATGGTTCCTGGTAAACAACGGGGTACTTAATAAATGTTAGGTATTAGTAGTAGTAGCAAATACACACTCACATGTATACTTTAGATATATATTATATGTTGTATTTTATAATTATATAGTAAATGTTAGGTTCTACTATTAGCATCACAGCACACTTAACAGATGCGTATACTACTACTGGTATACCCAGGTGCCATTAGTGGGGTGCTGTGTGGCAGGAGACTGTAGGCAAAGTATTTGGGCAGAAAATGATTAGAAGATGAATTTGAGTTGTGTGTTGAAGTATGAGCAGGAGTTAAATATATGAGGAGGTGTGTGTGCTGGGGGAGAGAGTATTTCAGGCACAAGGGAATGGTGTGAAATCACACTGCATGAAACAGCAAAATGTATAGAAAAGGTCAGGGAGTAGCACATCAATTCAAGGGGCCAATTACAGTGCGGTAGTCAGAGTGAGGCAGGCCCATAAGGACTGGTAGAAAGTGGGAAGTGACTTCCAGATAGGCAGGCTGTGAAGAGATTAACTATAAGGGTTACAAAGAACCGGGCCTCCCTAGTGGCGCAGTGGGTTAAGCAACGCACTATGAAGCAAACCGCAGCCACTGTAGCAGGAGTCACTGCAGCATTTGATCCCTGCTGCCAGCCAGGGAGGAGACCCACATGGCACGGCAGACATCTCCTGCCGTGCACGCTGCTCCCCTCTGCAGTGTACTTCTGTTGATCTGCCTGTTCTGCTCCCTGCTCTCTGTGGTGAATCCTTTCACCCCCCCCCCCCCACACCTCTGGCCTGTACCCCAGTGCTTGTATGCATAAATGAATCTTTAAAAAAAAAGTTACAAAGAACCACAGAAAAGACTTATAAATGAACCATTATAAAATGTCCTCATGACACTACAAGGAAGAAATAAAGACATTCAGGCAAGGTTACTAACTCCTGAGCCACAAAATATCTGGGTTAATTTTCACACTGATAGCAAGAAAATCTCTAACCTGATATATTTTTCAAATTTTTTTAAAAAATATTTTATTTATTTATGCATATAATAGTTGGGGTACAGGCTAGAGGTGGGGGGTAAGAGAATTCATAAGGGGCAGAGCTGGGAGCAGAACAGGCAGATCAACTGAAATACACTGCTGAGGGGAGCAGCGGGTGAGGCAGGAGAGGTCTGCTGCGCCATATGGATCCCCTCCCTGGCTGGGGATTGAACTCATTATGCAGTGGCTGTGGAAGCCCCACAGTGCAGCACTCAACCCCTTGTGCCACAAGGGAAGCCCCTTTAAATTCTTTATAATTTGTTTATTTTCATATGAATAGGTAGTATTGACAAACTGTAGCTACTGTATACTGGACTTAAATTATACTACTGTATTTCCTTCCTTATTTCTTTTCATGTCTCTCGATGTAATTTAGTAAATGATTATTACATATATATGTATACATAAAATCCACTTGAACTGATCAAATTCTTAATTTTTAATTTTTGTATTTTCTAGTCTGCAAGTCTAAAATTCAGAACTAAAAGAGGAAAACTGCATCAAATATCCTCAGTGCCATTTTTTCTATTAAAAATTGCCATGTGTGAAAATGAGCACATGATACATAAAAGAATTGGGTGAATTTAGTACAAGCACAGTTATACCAGTGAGATTAAAATCAGAGTTGAGATGAACTTCAAGAAAGAATTAACATCATTCTCACTATCCATCCTGAAATACCTCCTGAATGCATGCAGTGCCTTTAACATACCCATGCCTCTCTCCGGAATGCTCTCCCTCTTTTCTTTTTGACTTGGTATCTTCTACTTGGCATTCAGCTTTCAGCTGGAGGATGATTTCCCCTGGGAAATTGTTTCAATCTTCTAACCTGTTTTAGGGTGCAGGTGCTCTTTTCCCCACACTTCAGGTATACTTTCATCTTTCATACTATCACTCTACAGTGTAATTGTTGGTATTAAACGCACTTGAACTACCAATACACTATGAAGCCCTGGAACGGAAGGGAGTGTGGTCATTCAGAACAGAGGTCATGCTTGGCCGAACAGCCTTAATTCCAAGCACATTACTTAGCATGTATTTAGCACAATAAATAATTGTCATTTTGTCAACTCAATATCAGATGCATGTATTGAAAAAATAAGCCATTATCTTTAGACTAAGAAGAGGAATGCACAGAGTCCTTATTTCTCCACTTTAATGGTATAAATAGATAATGTAACAAAATGCCCCAGAGATAATAAAGATAGGACAGAAGTCCCACCAATGCCTGCCAGTCGCTTTGGACAGAGTGGATAGAGGGACAAGATTTTATTCTTTCCCACATCCAGTGAAACTCTACTTGGGTTTCCAGATCAGCCCACCTTCAAATCAATAGTTATGATTCCTGTTACAGTGAAAGCAGAACAACTCTCTCATCCACAAAATACAAAATAAGCTGTTACAGCATCAGTGGATCGTTATCTCCACATATGACATTAAAACTAAAAGAGAAGTATTCAAGGGATTAATGATTCAATTACAAGCCACACAGGGTTCTGCCATAATCTTTCAAGAGAATCTTCTCTCTAGTTCTTCCAAAGCATATCTTCCACACTGAGGAAAGTGGCTTGACTTTCAAGGCAGAAAGAGACAAAATATTGCCAGAAATAGTTTGCTAACTACTTTCTTATCCAACAGGAACAGAAGAACATTACAGTGAAAAAACTCCAATGAAAATAGTGTTAGGATCCTTTGAGGGGATCCCCAAAATTTCTGTGCAATATCTAAGATATGTAAGATAGGTCACCCCCATCCTATTTTTGACAAATATGGCTTTACATGACATATCGAAGAAGTGATGCTTTAGGGTAATTTGTCAGTTTGGTTCAGTTCACTTAACTATGGCAGCTTCTGTGGAAATAATAACAGAAAGTGTTGCTGCTCCCCACAGAACTCACTGTGGCAGGAATATGCAGTCACACGTGATGTGAGCAAAGATCTGCACAGCCCCTAACACAGCTCAGGCATAATAGCAGCCCAGCCAGCCCCTAGGGGCTCACAGATAACTGTGCTAAAATTTGAGGAGCATCTCCCAGGATGAGCCAAAGTGAGTCCCAGTGAGTGAAGAAGTTGTGGGCATGGATCTCTGAGAAGTTGACTCAAAGAAATTATTAGCTGAGAATTTTATAAAAAACTAGAAGTCCCCCCCCTCAAGGTGTTAATAATGTGGCCATCTCCCTCCCTTCCTATGGACAGAGAATATTCTCGGTGTTATCAACTCCCGGCACTGCGCAGTTCACATCCGTGTTATCAGATGAGAGGGGAAAATAAATATCACCATTTCTTATTCCCAGTAATTATATCATAGATTATATTAGTAATTTAAAAAAAAAAGATGCTGGAGAGGGGGCCACGGCTTCTATCATAGCCATAATGTCATCAGCAAAGGTAGCCCAGAATGAAAAAGAAAGATTTTGACATAGAGACACAACACAGCGAGAGCAGGACCACGACATTCACTGCTTCGCTCTTCAACAAGAATTGCCTGTGCACCTCAGGGCCGAGTTACAATGGGAGCTACAATGGTAAACAAGACGTGGAGCTGAGGTGACCTTATCAATCTAGCAGGGGACAAGTCAACAGATGGGTTCTTACAATACAGTGTTAAATGCCATCTCAGGGAGAATGATAGAAAAGGAGGTGGCGACGTGTATACTCTGGGCAAGAAGCAGCTCTGGATAAGAGGACTGAGGCAGGCAGGGGGAGGGTGTGTGAGTGTGTGTTTCTGGGTGGTGACAGCACAGAAAAGATGAAAAACTGAAACTAGATTATATAGGATCCAGATTTCCCATGGCCCTGAAATCATATTCAGGAGTTGGAACCTTGTTACAGACCAGCATGAAGCCGTGACAGCGCCTCAGCACACAAATGGCAGAGTGAAGCTGTGCTATAAGAAGTCCCCTCTGTGCAGAGTGGAGTGGGGGGACCTATAAGAAGTCCCCTCTGTGCAGAGTGGAGTGGGGGGACCTATAAGAAGTCCCCTCTGTGCAGAGTGGAGTGGGGGGACCGGGCTGAGCCCAGGAAAACGACTAGGGATCTAATTGAAGTAATTCAAAGGCCAGCACTTGGAAACTGTGAAGAATGACTTTGATATGTATTTGAAAGAATGAGTGAATGAGAATAAACATAACTCCTAAGTCCTCACCCTCTGCTTTATCTAAGACATTAAACTTATTTTAGAACTACTGTAATGAAAAGAGTGATAATAGCTCAGCCATGATACAGATAGATGAATGGAACCAAAAGCAACTGATGTCTTAAGTATACGTGGGAATTTAGGTTATAGTGGGGTGACAAGTACAATTGTTTTAAAAAATAATTAGGTTTTCACCATACCTAAGAGTAAGATAAGTCCTAGATGAAGTAAAGATTTAAATATACAAAAGAAAACTCATTATATGCCAACTTTCAAAAGAAGAAAGGCAAATGCTCAGTAAATTTAGATACCAATTTTTACCCATCAGATTGGCAAGGATTAAAAAAAATCATTAATATCAGAGCCAGTGAGATCATAGGGAATAAGGACCCTGTCACACCACTGGTGAAAACATGTAGAATAGCTCTGTCCTATTTTAAGATACAGAACTATTTAAATCACATGAACAGATATCCACAATGTATTTGTTAAGTTAACAAAATTATATAACAGCGTGTACAGAACTATTCTATCTTGTATAACTGTATTAGAAAGAAGAAACATTTATTAAGAGCTAGTAACAGTTGTATTCTCTTTGTTGGAATTATGGTTGGTTTCTATTTTCTCATGAGTTTCCTGAAATTTTTTCACCATGGGTATATTTTACTTTTATAATCATAAAACAGTAAAAAGGCTATTTCTCTTTGTAAAGAAATGTCAAAAATTACACTGTTGGTGGAGTTAGTTAACTCAAGAGGATGTGGGAAGGAACAGCCCCTAGCTCACATTCTAAGTCATTAACAAGTGCTAGCTACAATCTCTTTTCTGTGGGTTCCATAAAAACAACACAGAAGAACTCTATCTACTACAGATCTCAAAAAAAAAAGAACGATAATCCTTGTCAGGAAAAAACAGCAGTATCACTGAATAAATTACAACATATTTTGTACTTCAACTGCACAGGTAGTATGGTACTTAAACCACACTTTCCCACTTCTTTCTCACCCACTTATTCAACTGTGCCAAACATTATAACTGGCACAATTTAGTGTAAAGACTTGGTTTTCTCTTGTCTAAGAGCAGGTCACTCATGAAACAAAACAGTAAGAAGCTGCTTCATGAAATCTAAACTTTGCCTCTCAGTACAGCAGGCAATAGTATGCAAGCATCACGTTCATAATAACCTGAAATCAGTAACAGTAAATATTACCTTACTTTTGTCATGCATGACTTTGCAAAATTCCTTTGTGCATGCTAATATAGCGTCATAAGAAGGAGATGTTTAGTGGAGGACCAGGCATTTTTACTATCACTATTATCATTAGTCCTAGTTCTATAGATAGGTAAGAAGCTACCACCAGAGCAGTTTACTTACCCAACAGTTTAATGCCCAATAAGCCACAAAGTCAGAGCTACATATAGTTTTGCTATCATGATGGTATTTTTTTTTTCACTTTCTACAATGACATTATTTCAGTGAGAAATACTGGAGTTGGCCAATTTTATTTTTCTGCCATTTACATAAAATAGAATTTTTAAAATTATAGCGCTCTTACGGTGAGGTCGCCTGCATTTTATTGACAAACGAAGAGCCAGGGAGAGTAAATGGCTCTTGTCCTGTTTCAACTGTCATTAGCAGAATGGATTCACACTTTAAGTCCCTGCCTTTCTCATTGTGCTCACTGTGTTCCAGAAAGAGCCCATCAGAAAGAGCCCATGACCCTACATCTGTGAGAATTTACAGAACATATCCACATACATAGCTCACACAACACCCTGTAAGATGTTATCATTATTCTCATTTTAAAAAGTGAGAGCATATGCAACTTTACAACACCCTCAGTCACAAAGCCCAAGGCTTCCTACCCACCCACTGCCAAAGATATGCCACTCTGAAATCGAGGCTGGGAGGTGTTTTTGGTAATTAACTCCCAATTCAAAAGAGTCCATTGGTGAAAAAATGTTGGAATCATAAAATTATATAACAATCTTTTGAAAAGATTCACTAATTGTAAGACAATTGTTTTCCAAGACAAAGATCTTTCAGAGCATACATCTATCGTCTTAAAACCGTCTACAGATAATTAAAAATTGAACTCAGAGAATAATGAAAGCTTACCACTGTTTAGTTTAGCAAGAAATTTAAGAGGACTCTGATCCAGGCTAACCTTTGTGTTGTTAATATCAGGACGCTCACAGTTGAAATGAAAATCATCAATGTAAGCATCTAGGGCTTCGGAAGCAGAGGAGTAGGACTTCTCTTTGTATTGGATGGACCCATCAGTATTAAAGGAGATGCTATTCAGGACAAAAGCTGTTGGAAGAGAAGGTTCAGAGGTGCTAATGTGGTGTTTCTTGACTGACTTTTCCATGCCCTCCAAAGTGGGCTGCAACGTCCACTCATCTTTCAAAAAACTCTAAATGAAAAAAAGTATGTAAGATTTCAATTAACTAGGTATGGGTGATACTACAGAACCTTTGATAATGTTTGCATCTTGTGTAATGACTTTTTACAAGCAAAATTACTTTAAAAAAAACCCCTCTACATGCTTTATGCATATTGGGCTTTCAAGGAATTTTGATTGACAGTTTCATTGACATGGGCACAGTTATAAACTACACTTTAGAAAATATTAGGGCACTAAGTCTTGCTAAACAAGTCATTAAATAAAGACGTTGCTTTCCTTTCCTTTTATTTTACTCAATTGAATGACTTGTTCTGGAATCTTGAGATACTTTTATTTGCACACAAGTGGCTATATTTGCTACTAGATCATTTGCTGTTTTGCACCAGGATGACTATTTTATAGGTAAAATATTGAAATATTTCAAAATAGCTGGAAAAATCCCTAAGTTCATGCTCAGCCCTCCACCCCACCAGTGCATTAAAACAGAATGGACCTCTAGATTCAAGTCATATTTTTATCCCCTACATTTCTTTCCACCCTCACTGATGAAATCTGGAAAACCACACAGGAAGACAAGGCAGCAATAAGACCCTGGCACAACAGAGAGACTTGGGAGAGATGAGGTCTTTATGACTTTGGTGCAAGAATTGTAAGCCATTGCCTTTGTAGTTTCACCTTACAGCAATCACTTTTCCCCTAACAGTAGCTATAAAAAATAGGTCATATTAGTAACTTTGGTTTAAAGATAAAAATGTGGTGGCACATGGAGATTAAGCCACTTGTCTGAAGCTAGAGATCAAGGGAATAATACTCAAGGATGAAATGCAGCAGATGGACACCAAACTTGAGCTTAACTGTTCCACAAGACCACAGACGTGTGCATGCTGGAACTGCATGTGACACCTGTGATCTCTAAATGCTGGTCACAGCTAACACACCAGCAGTGTCTGCCAACACTGGGTGCCTAAGTTCTGTGGTTTTTCATTTTTCTAAAATGCTTAGGGTATTCATTGTTATGTATGCATGAGGGGAAATGCTAATCACTTTGCATTAATATATATACAAATGCCAAAGAGAGACTACTCACTTTTTCAGCCTTTTGAAATTCAAGTGGTCGTGTTGCATTTTCAGAATGTTACATTATATGACATCATAATACCTACATTTTCACTTGTGGAATATATTTTAGCTTCCTCTAATGTAATGACATAACAAAGAGACTGTTGAGAACCAGAAGAAAACTATGCATCATTTTCCTACACAAATACACATTTGGATAGATGCAGTATCTTTGAATTAACTTCCCAAAACTTTGAGGACACAAGCCCCATATTTACACAACTCAAGAAAATATAAATTGTCTGCTTAATAAAATAATGCAGGAACCAATTTATAATTGGTAAATATAACTGCTAATTAGTCTTTAAATAATTGGGGGAAATGCATATGGCAGACACAAATGTGATGGGCTTTGGGTTCCAGAAGCTCAAAACTCCCCTGCATCTAAAATTTAGACTAAGGACTTTCATCAAAGGAAAATGATAGAGACTGGGAAAGGGAAAGGAAAGAAGGTTCACTGGGAAAAGGATGGAAAGAAAACTTTACTCAGATAGACAAACTAACCTGACATTACATATTCTTGGGGCTATGGTGATAAGATTTCCTTTGACTTCAAAGGCCAGAACAAAAGGTAAGCCTTAAACATGACCATCTTCCTCCTCTTCTTCCTTCTCTGGATTTGTTAGGATGAATCTGTTGCCATTACATGTAGACAGTGGGATTTGGAACTAGGGAGACCTTGGTCGGTCCTTGCTCTTTTACTAGCCAAGTGTCCCTATTTCCTTCATGATATGTCATTTCTTTATCTTATCTTTTTAAAATTTTTTTAAAAGATTTTTATTTTATTTATGCATACAAGCACTGGGGTACAGGTCAGAGGTGTGTGTGGGGGGTGAGAGGATTCACGACAGAGAGCGGGGAGCAGCACAGGCAGATGAACTCAAGTACACTGCTGAGGGGAGCAGCGGGCACAGCAGGAGAGGTCTGCCTCGCCATGTGGGTCCCCTCCCTGGCTGGCAGCAGGGATCGAACTCATGCTGCAGTGGCTGTGGTTTGCTTCATAGTGTGTTGCTTAACCCACTGCGCCACCAGGGAGGCCCTCATTTTTTTATTTTAAATTACCAATATATTTTTTTTTCATTGCTGCAGTCTGTTAAATCAAGTTTAATTTTCTTAGCTGAGATAGATATGAATCTTTTTTTAAAAAATATTTAAAAATTTACATATACTTGCCATTAATTGTAATCCCCATGTATTCCCCATCACCACCTCACCAGTGCACCATCACCTCAGTCCCTCATGCTCCCATCTTC
>JAGFMF010011752.1:6104636-6118959 GCA_019455555.1 Galemys pyrenaicus
ACTCATCTGTTTTTGGGCATTTAGGTTGTTTCCAGGTCTTCCCTATTGTAAAGAGTGCTGCTATAAACATAGGGGTGCAGGTATTCTTTTGAATCAGTTAATTACCAATATAATTAACAATACCCGGCTCACAGAATGGCTACACTTAATCATCTACTGTTTTGTACCAGATGCCTATATCAGGGATCACTGAAATATTTTATATTCAATACTTCACAATAGCTGGAAAAAGTTTTTCATGCACAGCTATCCATCCACCAGTGCCTTCTTTCTACCCCAGTTCTGGCTCACCATACCCAGAGTCCTTAGACCTTTCCACGATCTGGCAACTTAAAGGGTACTGTCTAGCTAGGCCAGACTCTGTGCCAGAACACAGCTAACGCCCCTTCTGTCTGGCCAGTGCCTGGTCAGATTGTTAAATGTTTTCAATACCATCCCAAAAGCATATCACATGCATTCAGTGTTCATTTCCTTCTTTTCCTCATCCTTCTGTGGTTGCCTTTCACTAATCATATTTGTTGTGGATTGACCTACAATAATTGGGTACATGTTTTCTTCCCACCCTAAGCTCAACCAATATAAGAAATTATATTCCATCCCACCAGTGCCTTCTTGCTACCCCAACTCTGGCTCACCTTACGCAGAGCCTTCAGATCTTCCCATGATCTGGCAACTTAAAGGGTACTGTCTAGCTCCACAGGACTGTGCCACACATTCCAGCTTTGCAGTCTACACTTGTTGTTCCATAGATGTTTGAATTAAATTTCAGTCAAAATGTTCCTTTCAAACCAAATAAGGATCAAGGAAAGGAATAAGAACAACAACAATAATAATAACAATAAAGGCACAAAAACCAAAAATGAAAAGACAAGGACAAATTGGGGACACTTGGTGGGGAGGGAAGAGGGGGAGGACTGAGGGCAGACGGGAGCATGGGGGACCGAGGTGATGGTGCACTGGTGATATGGTGATGGGGAATACATGGGGATTACAACTGATATCAAATATATATAAAAAAAGTTAATAAAAAAAATGTTCCTTTCACTGTAAAGTATTGTGGAGCGATTACTACTGTTGTAAAAATGTTTTGAAAGTCTGAATCCTTTGGGTTTATTAGTAGTTGCTGAGAAGCAACAGAATGGGTAAATAATGTATTCAAGTCAAGGATTTAATGAAAAAAGAGTCAAATGCACTGAGAAGCTGATGAGAAAGCTGGTTATATTTTCAACTATGTTGGCAGTATTTTTAAGGTTCATATATGGCAAATTATTAGCACATAATATTCAATAAGCATCCATAGCTCAAAGTTCAGTGCTTTCATTGGAGATGTAAAGGCATATTTAAAAATCACCTAGTTGCACAAATAATATTACAAAGTAAATTGATAATTAACTATTTCTAAAACAATATAGAGGGGAAAATCAACATACAATACACATCTATGATCCAGATAAGTGAGTATTATTTATAAACTTAAATTTCTCCAGTGACTTTCATTTTATCATATAAAAGCCAATGTGCAAATTCATTCTCTTGGCTTTTTACCATATAGACAGACTCACAGGGGCTAAACAATGGAAGGAATAAATACTCTTGTAGTTTAAAAAGCAAGAAGCCTATATTAATAACTAAGTCAAGAAAAAAAATAAATGATATGTTTCTTAAGTGTAAATCAAATAAAATGCAGATGTTTGGCTATTTCTCCCAGCAATTTCACATTTGAAGTTGATCTGACTTGATTCTTTTTTGTAGCATTTTCAAAAATGTATTCAATCTAAAATTCCTCAAAGTGCATCCATCTACCAAAAGGGGGCATTGTTCCTGAAGAATAGAGAAGGCTATAAGTAGAAGTAGAGCAATCATCCGCTTACCACCTTAGATTAAATCAGACTGTCAAAGAGTTGAGTCCGTTAAGCATGGGCAGAAAGAAGGTCCAGAAATCTGCACAAAAGTCAGTTTCATTTTTCTCATACAATTCAATTAAACACACAATTACTGTCAATATGTGAGGAACCATGCTAAGCACTGTACAGAGATATAGCAATGGACCAGATATTATTTCCTTCACAAGGAGCCTGTAGTCTATCAGGTAAAATAAAAAGCAGTATATAAATGAGAATAATCCAAAGAAGGGCTTACTAAATGCCACCAAGCACCCCTGGGGGCAGCTGAAACAGAGAAAAGAGGAATTATTTCTGTTCAGTGGAGCAGGAATGTTTCATTTTAAAAACAGTATTTAAACTAAGCCTGAAGAAGAGGGCAAGTTTCAGACACATGGAAATGAAGAAATCCCAGGAAGAAAGAACAACATAAAAAATATATAGATAGGGCCCTCCGTGGTGGCGCAATGGGTTAAGCAAAGCACTCTGAAGCAAACTACAGCCACTGCAGTATGAGTTCAATCCCGGCCAGGGCGGGGACCCACATGGTGCAGCAGATCTCTCCTGCCTTGCCTGCTGCTCCCCTCTGCAGTGTGTTTCAGTCAGTCTGTCTGTTCTGTGCCCTGTTCTGTCTCTGGTGAATCTCCTCAACCCCATACACCTCTGGTCTGTACCCCAGTTCTTGTGTGCATAAATAAATAAATCTTTAAAAAAATACACACATACACACACACAGACACACGTCCTACCTGATTTTCTAGGAATATCAGATAGTGGAAGAAACAGCCCGACATCTAGAAATATTCTATATTGTATGAACCAAAGTTGTGAGCTTTAGAATTAGGTATTACATATATTTTACAAAAAAAAAAAAAAAAAGGAAAACTGAGACTCATAAAGCTTTAGAGTTCTCTAGGGCAAATACTTCCAGTGAGCAAAAGAGATGTCCAGCATCCATGTCCACCCATCTTCACCATACAACAGCTGAGTAAAGGATACATAGGCCCCTCTGGTTGCTTCTTCCTTGTATACCACGAGGTTAGTGCCAAGTCTGACTAACAGTGTCCCAGAAAGCCATGCCCAAGTTTAAGCCACTGAAAGAATAATGCTTTGAAAAGTCTACTGCCATGTGGCCATTGGGATGCCTTATGGCTCAAAGTCCATGTTAGCCAGCTTTATCTCAGGCTGCTTGAGAGAGACAAGTATCACCAGCATAGATATCTTTCTTAACCTTGACTTTGTCCAAGAACTTAGCACGCAAATAAAGTGTATTTCACTAGAGAGGTACTTGTGTATCTACTGTCAGTCTGACGCTGAGAAAATCTGAGTCCTTGAAGACCAAGCCATAAACATGGCACATTCTGAAACTTGAATTTCAATAAATTATGGTCAATGGAGATAGGATTTATTTTCTCAGTAGAAAGGACCTAACAGAAATGCTTCAAATATTTCAATCACAAGACACTATGACAAGTAATACATTCTTTGAAGGGCAAGTTCCACAGACTGGTCACTATTATTATCTATTGAGAATCAGGACGCACCAGTCTTAATTGTTGTGTAAGAATTACAGAAGAAACCAGTCTGAAACACAGAGGGCATGAGAGATCAAAGACACTCTTGAGCTTTGGCATCTAGCAATTTACTCATGATCTATAATGAGTGCAAACAGACTGGCGCTGCCCTAGTGTCCTGCAGTTTTGAGTCTGGAATGTTTTAGATGAAAAGATGACACAGTGTTGTGGGCCATTCTTTCACATACCCAACTGGCAATTCTGACATACTTGATGATTAAACATTTTTCTCAGGGGCCTCCCTGGTGGTGCAGGGGTTAAAGTCTCAGCACTATCAAACTGCCCTATGAATTAGATCCCCGGCCAGGGAGGTGACCCACATAGTGCAGCAGACCTCTCCTGCCTTGCCCACTGCTCCCCTTAGCAGTGTATTTCAGTAGATCTGCCTGTTCTGCTTCCCACCCTGTCTTGGTGAATCTTATCACTTCCTACACCTGTGGCCTACACCCTAGTTCTTATATGCATAAATAAATAAAAATAAATCTTTTAGACATTTTTCTCAAACTACCCAGGATTTAACATCAGTGTGGAAAGGTACTTCAGAAGTCTGGCTCTGGTACCACAATGACCAACTTCAAGTCTACCAGCATGACTTTGTGCCAAACTACTTAACTTCCTGTCCCTTCACTTGATCATCTCGAAATGTGCCCAGTAATAACAGTCATCTCATAGCACTATCGTAAAGATGAAAGGTGTAATCCTGTAGGGGGATAGCACTTAGGACACTGCCTAACACACGGGGAAGTGCTAGGGAAATGCAGTTACAAGCTGTTACTAGCATTGATGCTTTGTTTGTGTATCTACATGTGTTACTCCATTCTACTAGAACATTCATTTACCATTAGGATGCTTGCACTTCCTGGATTTAGGAGATTCTACTCTGTCCGGTCAAACAATAGTAGAGCAACTCTGGAATACTAAGCACCAGAATAAACCTTAGAATTTCATTTGTTGTATCCATTAATCTCCTTAAATTCTCATTCCATAGATGAAAGGATTATCCTAAAGCAGGATCGATACTTGATTCATTTCACATCTTAGAATTTTCTGTAGAGCCCAGGAAAGCCTGAGGCAGGAAGAGAAGCATCAGCAAAATTTAAATTATTTCCTAAGTCTTAAGCTTTAAAAGCCATTGTGTTCTGCTCTAGGGATTGCTTTTCTCTCGATGTCATTTAGCTTTTTTTCCTCCCCCAACATTTTCAATTTCTCTTTATTTCCAAATCAGAATACTCACAATTATTGTTCTTTTAATGTGGACATGAGTGCTTTAGCAAAAATAGCTGCCAAAAGACTTTAAAAGATTGTTTTCACTTTAATACACCATGACTAATTGGAGAAAACAGCAAACAAGCACATTAGGATTATGCCTGTAGGCTGGAACTACTCACCGGCACTCTGGCAACGTGTTAAGTAGAATTTTACAATATAGTGTAATGAGGAAAAAAAATGCCTTTGCTTGGTAAAAATCTCTATGGATATAATTTTAAGGAGGGGGGGAAAGGAGCTTTTAGTCATTCTTTCTAAACCTAATAACAGCATCTATCACTGCTGAATACATCATTTTTATTTAAAAAAAGAAGTCTGACTAGGAAAGTGGGTAATGGGGCTGCCCAGACCCATACTCTACTTAAAGGGTTTTCTCGGCAGAGGTTGGAGTATCTGGAAATTATTTTGGAAAAACAGTAAAATACTAGGAAGCAAAAGGAATTTTGTAGTATGCTTAAATTTAATGGAAGAAAATATTCCACCTTTTGGGAAAGGTGAAAAGTTTTCTTAATGAGAAATTAAGTGATGTGAAATGAATTCTTGTTCCATTGTTCCTGCATGCAAGTCCTACAGTGGGTGCCATGGAGGGGAGCGAGGACTACAAGAAACAGTTCTTCCCCTTCGTGGAGATTCTAATGCAGTGGGAGAGAAGACAGGAGCTGGGGGTCTGCAGATGGCCTGGGCAGTTAATGTCAGGGCGTCAGTGAGTTGAGTCTACAAGAGGTGCCTTCCTTTGCAAGGTGGGTGTGGGGGGCAGCTCACTGGCAAGTGGAGACTCACATCTGTATCTCCCATGACCTTTCTCCTCTGTGATCAAGGCTGATTTGACGAAGAAGTCTAGCTTTCTTCTGAGTCTGAGGAAAGATTTCCACGCCAGAGGCCTTACCTGGGACTTTCTGTAGGACCCATGTGCCTTGCAAATGGAAAGGTGCAGATGAAGATCAGCTTTTCATCTCTAGTTTGATCTAGAAGGTAGGAATGGCAGTTGCTTTATTTGAACGATTCCAGAGGCAAAGAAGACTATCTTTAAAAAGAAGTCCACACTAAAGTTAACTTGTTTTTCTGGGTTAAATTCTACTGTTCTCACAATTATTCTGTGCCAGAGTAGTTGTGCTTGTGAATATGGGCTGGCTGTGCCACTCTTGGGAACAGATAAATCCTTGTATCCTTCCCTAAGGATATCTAGATCTCAGGCTCTGTTTCCACATATTATTTCCACCAAGTTTCTAAATTTAAAAGAGAATTTAAAAAACAGAGATCTCTTTCTTACAAATGTTAATATTTAATCAATATAATCAATAAAATATTACAACCTTTCAAACATCTGTTTTTTGGGAAAAACAAGTAGCTAAAATGAGGCACTTTATAAAGTTGAATTGTCCATGTCAGCTGAACAACTCATATTTTCATGAAATATTTAATGATTTGCACTCATTCACCCCTCCTGAAAGAATACAGTTTTCATGAGTACTCATTTGGAAAACAGACTCTGAGCAGTTTAACATCTCTGGATTAGTGATTCCTCCTTTTAGTATTTTAGCCCAGTAAAATAAAAGCTTTATTCCAGGATTACCTTTTTTCCATTTCTTACTTCTCTCAATTTGGCAACTCAGCATTTATATCACCGAGAGGATGACAAATCCAAGAAAATGTTGATTCACACTAGACCTAAAGGGAGAAACTACTTGCTCTAAGAATAGGGCAGCACCATTGTAAGCTCCACTCAAAAGAACTGCCTGCCTGTTCTACCTCTGTGGTTCAGCAGATTATGGCATGGATAGCCACAGAATACCTCTGGTTGGGGCCAAATGCAGAGCAAAGGGAATTTAAAACAAAATG
The DNA here is from genome assembly GCA_019455555.1 of Galemys pyrenaicus. Taxonomy (NCBI): domain Eukaryota; kingdom Metazoa; phylum Chordata; class Mammalia; order Eulipotyphla; family Talpidae; genus Galemys; species Galemys pyrenaicus. Next base: position 6,111,196 of record JAGFMF010011752.1, read on the forward strand.
AAGGGGCACAATCATACTTAAGATACAAAGTAAGAATCTCTTGTTGTCCAAATTGTGAACTGAAACATACCCCACTGTGTGGACACTGAGTGGCCTAGTAGACTAAAGATGGGACTGACTGCAATGCCTGATGCACACAGGCTCATAGAGAACAGGGACTAAAAGTCCTTCACATGCAGAGACTAATGGATGTAGGAACCTGCACGGAACAGTGGCCAGGGAACGCCCATGCCAGTGAGCAGATGTTGAACATGCTGTGGCCAATGCCCAGGACTGTGATGACTGCTTGAGGGAGTAGAAGGAAGATGCGGCGCTATCAGGCACTAAACCTACGTGGTAGATTTAAACTCCTCAGGCATTGGGAAAAAATCCCTAAGATCACATAAAGACCTGCTTCTCAGTGTTTGATCCCACAAGGATAGAAGGAAACAGCTACGAACATTTTGGATAAGAAAAGGTGATCCTAAGGAAAAGAAAAACAAATTAAAAAAAGACAAAACTTCCACTTAAAATAATCTTACAAACAACAAAAAAGCATAATTAAACACCACAGGGAATATAATCAGTGCCAAAAGTGTAATAAAGACAACACAAGTCCCACGGAGCAGGTGGAAGATGAACAGGACTTGTAGAAATGAAGTTTGCAGAAGGTAGAAAAGGAAGGAGCATTTTGTAAAAGAGAAATGTCATATGCAAGTCCAGGGAAGTTCTAAGTGGAACTGTGCTTGGTTCCCAGGAGACACTGGAGGTTTGAATGAAAAGAGTGAGGGGTCATGAGAGAGGGAGATATGTTTTATGAATTGTGAAGGAGCCAAATTGTAATGATGCCTAAATGCCAGGAAGAGAAGCTGAGTTTGAATTGGGAACAGCGGGAAACGAAAGAGGAAGATGTGATAAAGAGGTGTCATCACTGGACAGGATGGAGCAGACCAGGAACATGGAGGTCATCAGACATTTGGGGCAGTGACGACATGGTGATGGCTGCATCAAAACAACATAAGAAAAATGGGAAGTAGGGACCTCCCTGGTGGCACAAGGGGTTAAGCACTGCACAATGAAGCATCTGCAGTCACTGTAGCATGAGTTCAATCCCTGGCCAGGAAGGTGACCCACATGGTGCAGCAGACCTCTCCTGCTTCTTCCACTGCTTTCCTCAGCAGTGTATTTCAGTCAGTCTGCCTGTTCTGTTCCCCACTCTGTTTCTGGTGAATCCTCTCACCCCCCACACCTCTGGCCTGTACCCCAGTTCTTGTATGCATAAATAAATAAATAAATAAATAAATAAATAAATAAATAAATAAATGAATAAATGAATGAATAAATAAATAAATATATATTAAAAAAAGAAAAATGGGAAGCGATTTTGAAGGTAGATTTCATAAGTAACAGATTGAGTTAGTCACCGGGGATAAAAAAGAGGAGACATTTAAATATGTTAAATCTCGGAGGTAATGCTTCTAAAGCAATGGTGAAAATTAGAAAAAGCATTTCCTTAGGAATAGGGAAAAAAATCTTAATTCAGTCATTTTTAAGACATTCTTACTTTACTTTTATTATCTATTTTAAATAATGTAAAAGCAGGAAGTTGGAGAAAACTTGTGACGCCTGACCAAGATTTAACAAATGTCTACATTTGTCAAACTTGCATCAGATATTTTTAAAGAAATAAACTGTTACATATTCAACAGACCAGCGTCTCCATCGCATTTCCCTCCCTCTTCCCCTAGAGGCAAGCATCGTCCTTCCTCCTGTGGGTAAAGCATCCTTTGGTTTGGAAGATTTCTGTTGTTTTCCTATAATTGGAGGCTCTATAATACACAGTACTGTTTGGTTTGCCTTAAACATTCACATAAAATAATTCTGCATTTTGGCAATACTTTATTTCTTTTGTTCTCACTCTGATACTTTGAATATGTATTATGTTGGTACAAGTAGATCAAATTTATTGATGCATCCTCTTCAAAGGGAAGTAAGTGTATGGAGGGTTAGGTGAGGGCAGAAGTGTAAGTGTTGATTTGAAGCCCTTAAATACACAGAGTAACTGAGCAGTGCTACCCCATAGATGTTTGTTGAATGAATGGATGGGTGAATAAACAACAGCCTTATTTATTTGTACTGTAGAACATGCAAAATACAGCTTGAAAACTTGCAAATACAGACAAAATTTGAACTATAAGGAGCTCTGTTAGCCAACATGGTATTTTTAAATAGAATCAACATTTTTAAATTGGAAGCTTTCTCATTTAAAAACCATATTTCAAAATCTAAATATCTGACAGAATCTGACAGTACCTCTGCCTGGCAATGATCAAAGTGAGGCACAGCAGTCACCTTTAAATGGGCCACATTTTCCCAGTGTGACATCATCACTTCCCATTCCTGTTCTGACACTGGGCCAATGGTCAGTTATCAGGGCTTATTGCTTGCACTTTTTTTTTTTTTATAGTAGGAAATGTTTCATTGTTCCCTAGCCTCTAAGAAAGGGAGACTGATAGAGTCTAGGGTTTCATGCTAATGTGGAACAAACACATTTATTTGCAAAATTGAAGAATGTCTCCGTGGTGCTTTACATGCAACTGTTGTGTCCAAGTCAGACAGTCTAGGTCCTGGGAACATGCTTACTTATTTATTAAATTAATTTAAATTTCTAGCTCCTCTTGGTATTTCAGATTGCAACCCAAGCCTTTCTTCTCAGATATTTTTAAGAATGCAATATTTACCATCTCACCAGTGGTGATGGGGAATACATGGGGATTACAATTAATGGCAAGTATATGTAAATTTTAAAATATTTTAATAAAAAAATAATTAAAAAAAATAAAAGTATGAACAGATTAAAAAAAAAGAAGGCAATATTTATATGAGCTGTAGAGAAAAGAACTTTCTCTTTAGCTTTTTAATATTTACTCTCTCACGGTTTTCATCTCAATTGAAAATCCTTTCTAATAATCTGAAAACCTTCCTTGTCTCTATTTTCTCTTTAGATTGACCCCACAGAACTGGTCATGATTCTGGTAGAATCTGTCAGCATGAATAAATATTTCTAAAAGTTGAAATCAGTTTGGTTTAAATAAAACATGGGAGCAGTGCACAAGCTTTAGCATAGCCAGTTACAGCAAAAAGTTAGACTTGATTCATGAAATTGTCACTTTATTGTCCAAACTTTACTCAATGAAGGACTCAGCACCAGCAGAGATTCTGAAGGGAAGAAGCTGGTGTGATTCGAGCACAAGTCACCATCAATCATCGGGGTGATGGGGTAACCTCCATGTGAAGCTGAACCTTTGGGAGTTGTGCTTGTGCCTAATCCTCATAACTGGTCAGAACAGAGTGCTGGGAAGATGTGGTGACAGCCAGGCATAATGCCTCTATGTGGAGTATCTTTGTGGCCAAAGATGAATCTCTATTCAAAGTGTACCCCAGTCTTATGCTTTGTCAAATGGAAGAGAGCCCTTACATCAATAAAGGATTATTTTTATTGAGAAAAGTGGTCTTTAATTAGAAAGCAAATTATTTGCAGACATAAAAGTAAAGGGCATCTGACTCTGGTTGGAAAAGCAGATTCTGAAAGCTGCACCATCTCTCATTGTGTGTTTATGTAGCTCCTTTCCACTAACAATAGCTTTCCTTTTCTTTGTACTTTAAAGATTTCCATCCACACCTAGCATGTACCAATTCACTGTAAAAGTAATGAAATTTTCATAGATGTATAAGAGACAATACACCAAGCATGGTAGACATCAAGGAAGACCTTTTTTCAGGTGATTTTAAACTTTACTTATAGATGTTTGACAATGTCATTTGGGGGATTTAACTTAAAATCTGTTCTTACAAAGCATAAAAGGTAGTTTAAATTCTGTAAGTGACAAGTTTACAGTTTTCTCTCAATCAAAGGAGGTAATTCATTTTTGATAAACCCTTGGGAAGGCAAATTCTCTTAAATTTAAATGTACCTAATAATGAAACTAATGGTACACTAAGTAGTACTAGAGTAGTATGTGTGCCAAAAAATTTTATTGAATTGACATGTTAATGCAAAAAAATCCCAGAAAAGTCAATACAAAAGAAATCAGTAAGAAAAATTAGTGAACACTTTCAAAACTTAATGCAGCCTATGCTGACTGTAGCTCCAGAGGAGGGCTTACCATACTTGGGAGAAGGACTTAGAAATGCAAAGAAAAGTCTAGTAATAAAGTACAGTACTAAATAAACTTGAAGTCTCATATTCTTGTAGACCACACTTTCATGGAACATCTTGGTGGTGGGTATGGGTAGAGGAAGAGGTATTGTTCCATGTATGTAGAATGAGCAATCACCTTAAAAACTCTCATTTAAAACAGCTCTTAAACTCCACCTTGCTTATTCTGCTCTAACAATATTGTCCTTTTTATCAGCTTTACAAGCCAAGCTATTCCTACATCAGGGTCTTTGCATTGGCTGTTCCCTATTTGTAGAAAACTCTTCTCTTCAATATTCGTATAGTTTTTATGTCTTGATTCAAATGTCACCTCATCAGAGAGGCTGTCCTTGATTACCCTATCTCATGTAGTGCCTTCCCCCCACCATTCTCTAACTCTACATTTGCCTCTAATTTTCTGCATAACACTGAGTATATACCTAATTGTATATCTACTTATTGTCTGGCTTTCCCAACAGAAGTTAAGCTATACTTCTGTACAGCAAAAGAGACAGTAACCAAAATGAAGAGATATCCTACTGAATGGGAAAAAATACTTGCAAACCATATAACTGATAAGGGACTAGACATCAAAGATCTACAAAGAGCTTACACAACTCAACAAAAACAAAGCAAACAATCCAATCAAAAATTGGGCAGATGAGCTAAAAAGACACTTCTTCAAAGAAGAAATGCAAATGGCTAAATGGCTTATGTTCAACATCAGTTATTATCAGGGGAATGGAAATCAATACCACAATGAGATACCAGTTCACATCATATGAGAATAGCCCATATTAAAAACAAAACAAAAACAACAACTTGAGGCAACAAATGCTGAAGAGGATTTGGGGAATGGGTAGGTACCCTCATAAACTGCTGGTGGGAATGTTAACTGGTCCAGCCTCTGTGGAAATCTATGTGGAGGTTCTTCAAAACACTAAAAATTTATCTACCATATGACCCAGCAATTCTAGTAAAAGGACACAAAAACACTAATGCAAAAGGAAACCTGCCCTCCTATGCTTTTTATAGCACTATTTACAATAGTTATGATATTGAAACAACCTAAACACCCCAAATACAAATGCATGGATCAAGAATATGTGGTATACATATGCAACGGAATATTAGTCAACAATCAAAAAGCTCATCTTATGCCGTTTGTGGCAATATGGATGAATCTAATGAGCTTATGCTAGACAAAGTAAGTCAGAGGAAAAAGAGAAATATCAAATGGTTTCATTTATAGGTGGAATATAGGGAAACTGAACAAAGGGTCAGGAAAAAGACAAAAGTTGCAGGCAAACCCTAGATCTGAGGCATACAGCAAAGGAGGGGAGAGAGGTATGAAAACAGGAGAGTGAAGAGCATGAGATTATGTGACAGATCATGGGTGCTCTGGTAATTGGAGAATTACAGGGAATGCACCTGAGGGGAGAAATCAAATGTTGTACAAAAATAAACAATGATACAAGAGAATAAATTAATAAAAAAGGAAGTTAAACTCCAGAGATACAGGAACAGTGCCTGTTTTGTTCACTGCTGTGTAAACTCCTACCACCCAGAAATCTACCTCCCAATCAGCAGGTGCTTAATACACATCTGTGAATGAAGGAATAAAGTCATTGTACATTCCTTTTCAGAAAATAAACCTATTTTCTTTGAAACAAAACATTCAAAAACTACATTTCCACACACAAGTAATGTAGAGTCACATAATCCTTGAGGATGTGAATATTAATGTTCTGTTCCATTTTATAGACTGCTAAAGGAACATATGTGCAAGCTTTGGTGTTTATTTAAATAAACTGTATATGTACAGGAACTCAATCTAACAGAATAATTCTTCTTTCTCTCAAATGTTTTTTTTTTCTTTCTTAAAGATTTTTTATTTATGCATACAAGAACTGGGGTGCAGGCCACAGGTGCAGGACTGGGGGAGAGGATTCACCAGAGACAGAGTGGAAAACAGAACAGGCGGATCGACTCAAACACACTACTGAGGGGAGCAACAGGCGAGGGAGGAGATGTCTGCAGCACCATGTGGGTCACCTCCCCAGCCGGCAGTAGGGATTGAATTCGTGCTGCAGTGGTTGCATTTTGCTTCATAGTGCGTTGCTTAACCCATTGCACCACCAGGGAGGCCACTCAAGTTGTTTTTCCTCCTGACAGCATACCCTGTATGTCCTCCACACAAAGACATTTAAAAGATATGTTTCTTCAAGGATCCAGCTTTGTACCATATTCCCATTAAAGGCTCAATAACTGTTGACTTTTGGTGAATTGTTGCCATGAAATTCTCCTTTAAACTCTCTCTAGTGGAAAAGCACCAAAAGGTCTACCTTGCTTTTAAAGCAGAAAAAAAAAATTGTATATAGTGCAAACATTCCAACTATATCTCAGGTTAATACACAGGTTCGACACACAAAATAAACAAGGGATTGCTTTTCTATTAAAAAGATTCTGTTTGCTGTACAAAGATAGCCATCAAAATAAATCAATTTTCATGCTTCTCTAGAGAGAAAAACTATAAACTATCTTTTGTTTTCTATAATTCTCATGTTGGTGCCTGAATTGTAGAAGAGTCAACAGCTTCAGTGCAACTATTCTCTGGTGGACTGTTGGCCATCTTTGAGCTAAGGAATTAGTATCTGTCCTCATTAGAAATTTTATTCTAGGTCTCCAAACCTTAAATCTGCTCTTCAAATGATTTCTAACATTCATGCTCTAAAATAATAAACATTAAATAATGAAATCAACACCATACTATCACATACCACCTGTTACAGTGATGTGTCTATATATTCAAATAAATGGTAATATCCTATTATTAGAATACTTAATCAAACTGTTCCTGTGTCACAGCTAAACGTTTATGCTGTTGGAGGCAAGAAAGAAAAATGATTAAATCCATGAAGTATCCTCTTACTGATATTTGAAATCAAGAACCTATTCCTTAGTTAATGACCTAGTGTCAATTGGATATTATTAACTCAAGGTCTATTATTAAAATTATACTCATAATGTATAATTATTACATTTCAAACAAATGTATTTCATGAGACTATAACACTACCCAATATTTATATGAAATTTTACAAAGCACTTTTCTCAAAAGCCATTTTCAATCTATTCTTTCATGTGGCAACATATTAACACATTTCTGTTTTATGGAGAGACATGAACAAAAGGCATGAATTTTTTATTTTATTAATTCAATATTTATTTTTAAGTATTAAATGCCAGATATGTTCTGCTATTTTGCTAGGTGCTGGAGATACTGAAAGGAGTACTGGGTGATTTCCATTACAGCAGTGGTTGTTCAAGTAGGGAAAGAATAAATGTATTTTTGTAAAGCATGAAACAAATTGTTGTATAAGGGAGAGGCACAGGAAGAAGATGGAAACTTTGGAATCTTCTGGATATAAGGCTGAATGAGCTTACCAAGGAAGTAAATGAATATGAATAGAAAAGAGTAGTGATTCCAATCCAACCTTCTGCTGTCTTCAGGAAACACATTTAAACACAAAAGATAGACATAGATTGAAAGTAAAAGGATGGAAAACAGTCCTACAAGCCAATGG
>JAGFMF010011752.1:6123399-6151948 GCA_019455555.1 Galemys pyrenaicus
GAGCACAAGAGACTGAGGTGAGGGTGCACGGGTGAAATGGTGGTGGGAACCCACTGCGGAAAACAAACGATGTCAAATGCAATTAAATATAATAAAATTTAAAAAAAAAAAAAAGAAAAGAGTAGTGATTCATTTTCACCTGGTAACATGTGTTATATAGAAATTATATACATATGCATTCTATCTACAAACATATGTTACAGATTATACCCACATATATCATCTTATCTTTCTATGTATGTTATTAGTTATACACTTGAGCATACCTAAATATTGACATTGGAAAGAATGTTATAATTTTTAAGAAAATAAACAACACTGTAGCTTTTCCCATGCTCAGTTCAGAGGAAAAATTAAGCCCTAATATTCTAAGATACACATACCCTGTGCATTTAGAATGACACTAATTGTATGTGTAATCATTGGAAGAATTAATGGACATCCAAAAATATTTTCAGTGTTCTGTATTTCAAATGAGGAACCAGGTTGAGAGAGATCTGATTCATTCTTTGAATATACATTTAAAATGTCCTTTTGGAGAAGGTATCCTTCAAACCATGACTGAATAATAGTGACCAATATTTTTGTTGTTTGTTTTGTACCTTTTAAATTGAGGTAATGCTAGTTTGCAACACTGTTATGATACAGGGTAATAGGTTTACTTTCTTTATATCTATGTTACCACACCACACCCACCACTGAAGCAGTTATATGTCCCACAATAATCCTTTGGGCTCATTCAGAGAATCTTGAATCATTATTTTTCAGGTCTCTGACTGTTTTAGGCAAGACTCATGCTTCTTCTTTCTCCCTCTTCTTCACTGAGTTTCTTGCCCATCTTCACTCCACATTCACACCAAAAGGTTGTACAAAGCACAATATGGAAGAAATTGCACATAAACTATTTAACTTCAAAATTTCAAAGTAACATATACCTTTGGGAATGGGGATTCTTACAATTTCCTGTGAACAATTTTTAGCTGACAAGAGTAGAAATTCTTATGAACTGTCATCTGAGATATAACATCTGAAGGAGGAAGAGTAGATACATATTTCTTTATATGTTGGATGAATTATTTCATGATGCTTTTCCCATATTTTAAAGTTTACAGACCTGTCTGCCTCATCTAAGGATTAGACAAAGGTAAGCAAAACAAAACAAACCCACCTCTTTAAAAAATTTCTAACTCTTATCTAAGTGTTCAAAAAGATGTCAGGAAAAAGCCTCTTCCTCAGAGAATTATTAAGATTCTACCTCAGGTGACTATGTCTTTTCTGTCAGACAACTGACTAGAACTTTTTTTGGTATAATTCCTTCATGGCAGGCTCTTTTCAAAGTGGGAAGCCACCTGATATTTTACACAAAGTGTGCAGCTATCACTCATTTTCTTCATAAAAACAAAAAGAGAGGTAAGCCAGGGTTCTTCAGCTGTGGTCTTATATTAAGGAGTCAGTTTTCCACTATGGTTACTGCTCTACCCTTGCTTTATCACGTTGAGATAAGGTAAGACTTTTTGTCATGTTCATTGATCTTTTTTGCCTTTGATTCCATAAACAGGAACTATCTATGAGTCAAGCTGTACAACCTTGGATTAAAGCCCAGGCTATTAATGCTTTTTCAAAGGGTATGCCATAATACCCTGTCAGAATCAGTGTGGAGAAGAATGTTTGTGTGACAGATCAAATTCTAATTCAAAATGGTGTAGCATCCCCCTTCTTGTTAAACTCTATCAAGATAAGTTGATAATGTTTTGAGATCAACTGGAATTATGCCCACAGATTCTACAAATTATGCCATTGTTTTGTTATCAGGACCTATTGATTATTGCTATCACAAAGGATATACTTATGTTTGTGTTTGGCAGATGTTCTTTAATATATAAATAAAAACCTAAATCTTCCCTCAAAAGTTTACTCATTCAGCTATCTAGGGAGAGATATCCTTTGTAGAGAATTTAATTTGTCAAGGTTTTTAGGGAGTAGCTGCTTTCAAAACTAGGCAGTGTGTGAGGCTTATCTGCCTTTTTCATTCTCTGGGTGGCTAATTGTTATTGGCTGCCTTTTAAATGTTAAGAATTCAAATGATCTTTTTCATGCTTCATGGCACAAAACTTAGTGTTTACTAGAATTTATGAGAAATGATTTGACAGATTCAAAATTCTGCACTTTGGAGGGGTGTGTGAAGTGGGAGAAGGAGACTAGCTCTAGATAGGACTGCACTCAATAAAGCTATGTGACAGGGGAGGACAGGAAAGAGTTGGTCAGACTGTTGTGTTTTCTAACAGGACACAGATTGTATTTTTGAGACATTTGAAAAGTGAAGCATAAGAATACCAGCACTTGAGGCAATTCTCAGAAAATTTAACTGAATTTTGAACCCTCTGGCATTTGCCAAGAGTATATTTGAAACAACTGGTTCTGAAAGCCACTGTGTAAGGATCTGTTTATGACTGGTTCATCTATGCTCACTATGCCTAAAACGTCACTGAAATAAACTGCTATTTCCCAAAATCTGATTTCTGCAGCAACAGTGTAACTTGAAAAATATGTTCCATCTTCAAAAAAGGGGGAAAATACTGGGTTAAATAAAGTAATTAAATTTATTTCCTATTGGGTTTCTAGGAATCTTTAATATGCTAATATAGATTTGAATCTATAGAAGGGAGATTACAGCTTGTTGCATTTTCCAGGATAATTTAACATGGTCCCATTTTTGATGGAATAACTATTAACATCTATTATAATTGGTTTTCTGAAGACTGAAGGTTGGGAAAAGCTCCAGAAATCAATATGGCCAGACTCCGTTACCTGCATTTCAAGAATAAATTATTTCCCTGCATTATGATATAAAACATCATGCTCTTGGCTTATATAGTGAGTCAATAAGAAAAGGTATTTTTAAAATAACTTTTCTTTTTGCCGTAATCTGATTATGGCAGCTAACATAGATTAGCTAAACATTTATACTGTACAAATTCTTTCTAGGATTTGTTGCCAGGTACTGATTATCTCTCTGGGTTTATAAATGGGCAATGAAATTTATAAATACAAAAGGAGCTTATGTTTTCCCCCTTAACTGCTAGGGAGTTCAAAATCAAACGTGCCTTAATCTAATAACAAACATATTCTAGAGTGCTGAGAATTTTTCTTTCTAAATTATGTTTTATGTTGTTGTGTCATAGTTGGATATATTGATATTTAGCTGGATTCTTATAGCTGAGTTAATAAATTCCATCCCAATAAAGGTGGTGAAGAACATAAAGTGTGAAGATTTAATTGAGATAAGTCACAGAGAATATCTTAATAATGATATTATTAAGCTCCATATCAAGCTCCATATCTTAATAATGATAAAGCAGAAATAAAGTATAAAGGTTACTATTAACAATATTGATGTTACTTTTGATTTTCTGTTAGTATTAATGGTATAGAAGAGTAAAAAATAAAAGGTAAATATTCCTTCCTCCAATATTTCTCTATTTCACTCTAATTCCTTGATGGGAAACAATTTTTACTGCCTCAGTCTCCAAACTTCTGAAAATACCAAAAGTTAACCATTTTTTTTTACTTATCGATTGAAACAGTATATTTTCATGTTGTCTGTGAAAGAAAGAAATTTCTTTATTTTGCATGATTCTCTACCTCCTCTTCCACTAGATTTTGGTAATTAATATTGATTCTTGCATTCATTATATTTATCACTGTAGCTGCTCTTGTTTTATGTATGCAGAACATTCTTGAATGTTTCTAAGGCTACTAATTAGAACTTTTAAGAATATACCTTTTGTTTTCAAATTGCCTTTTTTTTTCTCCAGGTCAGTAGTTAGCCCTCAAATGTCAATGATCATTGGTTATTAGTTTATATTTATTAGTAAAGAATGGGTTGCTTCATAGAAGTACCAATGTGGATTATAATGACCTTTTTTTCAAGCAGTCCTACTGCAGAATGACAGAACTGCTTGATTGGACTGTCTCAGGCTGGGAAGACAGAGCAGGCATGTTCTCCTGCCTATGCCACACTAACTCCATGCTGAAATAGGGAGGGGCTTTCCTACGAGCATTGTTATCATTGCAGATCCATGAGTCTCTAAAAGACTGGTTTTCTGCTTTTAGACTAGGGAGCCATACAAAAACGGTTAAAGAGGAGACAGAGGTTGAGTTTCATTGCTATTCTAGTCTTCAAAAAATATCACTTTATTTTCTACCTTTTTTCCTATCTTCCAAACCACATAAAGGTGAAGGCCACTTTTAGCTCCACTGCCAGGAAACTTGGCTCCTCCCTCCACTGTTTTTTACTCATTCTGGGACATAATGGTCTATCTACTTTCCATCTTTCATAAATTTATGAAAACATCTGGTCTTTTGCTATCTGTTCCTTCCAATTTTAGAGCTGATATTTTTACCTTCATACTAACATGTGGGACATAGCCAAGAAGAGTCATTGGTCATTGTGTCTTGTGCTGCTTAATCTTGTGCAGATTTTAACATTTGGGAGGCATATACTTAAAACAAGTCCTACATAAAATATCACGAACAATAACAACTCTTAAAAACTCTTGATTCTAGGATTTTATAACTGAATCTTCACAGTTTATGGACCAAATTTACCATTAAACATTTAGAAAACAAAAGCAATAAATGAAATTCATTTTTGAACTGTTTAAGGTCATCTAGCTTTATAGAATGGAAAAGACTTGATTCAATCAGAAACTCTGTGGGGTCCTAGATATTCCCCAGATTGAGTTCAATTGGGAATTTTGTCATGCAGAATTTAACAACAGTTTGTCCTTCAGTCTCTAGTTTCCTAGTGCTGTTTCTGGCCACCTGCCAGTGTCTTCTCCAGCCTGCTCTGGGCGGGTTTTGGGAGCTGGAGGGCATGGAGGAGGGCATGGAACACCCCTCTTATTAAGGGAAATGGAGAAATTAACATGTGTCAGAGGATGCTAAAGTTCCTTGAAATCATTCTGAGGCTTACTTCCTGTGATATTAAACCTGAAAGTATATTTTCAAAAATCAAGAGCTCTGGAGAAGGCAAAAGAATTGTCTGAAACACTCAAGTCCAAAATAAATCAAACCAGTGATAAGCACTAGAAGTCTAACTGTACAGTTGAGTCTGTCAGAGCAGTGTGTGGAGGTAGCATGGGGGGATGGAGGTGGGACTATGGGGGATGACCATGGGTGCCTTGGTGGTGGGTGTGGTGTGATAACATACAGCTGAAGAGATGTGATCCTACCCATCTAAATTATATACAGGGGGGCCTCCCTGGTGGCACAGTGGGTTAAGCAACGCACTATGAAGCAAATCGCAGCCACTGCAGCACGAGTTCGATCCCTGCCGCTGGCCAGGGAGGGGGCCCACATGGTGCAGCAGGCCTCTCCTGCTGTGCCTGCTGCTCCCCTCAGCAGTGTATTTCAGTTGATCTGCCTGTTCTGCTCCCCGCACTCTGTGGTGAATCCTCTCACCCCGCCCCCCACACCTCTGGCCTGTACCCCAGTGCTTGTATGCATAAATAAATAAATCTTTAAAAAAATAAATTATATACAGTATTATAAAAAATAAATAATTAAATCATTAAAGACACAAAAAATGAACTACTTAATCCAGAGATCTTTAGAAATTAATGCTATTCCACTCAACTGATATTTGTTGGCATTATCTTTGCACCAAATATGGTATACTTTTGCGTGATACAAAGGTCAGTAAAGAATATATACTGACTTCAAGGAATGAGAATCTAATGGTGGTATGTAAACAGATAATTACCACCCCGTTTATAAAGCACAGTGAATGACAGCCACACAGGTTTTATGAGTCCATATAGAAGAGGCAGCTATTCAGTGATAAATGTTTAACAAGTGGCTGTCTGGGGTTTTGGGGGGAAGTTCTGATTGATAGCATTCACCAGTCTCCATGATGTGATACTCATCACAGCCATTTTCAAATTGCCAACATGATGCCTCTGTGAAGCTGCTAAGAGATGGGCAAGAGCAGTCATTGCATAGTACTTCCTTTGTCCTGCTATATTAACCTTCAAGAGTATAGCAAACTAATGGAGCAAAATAATAATTAGCTAATAATCAGCAAATCATGTATTTATTGCATTTGTTTTTAGAGTAATTTATTTAATTGTAAACATACTATGACAACATGGATGGAACTGGAGGGGATTATGTTAATGAAGCAAGTCAGAGGAGAAACAAATATCAGATGATTTCACTCCTATGTGGAATCAAAAAAAAGAAAAGAAACAAAATGAAAGAACAAAACACTAAACCAAAACAAACCCTGAAATCTGACTGCAGAACTGAGGCTACTAGAGGGGGATTTTTGGGGGGTGGAGGCCCAGTATTCTATGGTGCAGGAGCACTATGGCTTTTGTCGGGGGGGGGGGGGGGGGGGGGGGGGGGGGGGGCTNGGGAAGAGGGCGGTGACTTACATCTGAAGGGGTGTGATCCTGTACCTCTCAATCATGTTGTATACCAAAGTTACCTCAATAAAAGATAATACGATTAAAAAATAAACACATAAAAGTGCTTTGTGAAAAAATAACATTTAATAATAGATGTGTTTTACAACTGGCTCACCAAACTCTTGAAAATTTAAGCGTTGGCTCTTGTAAGCTAGAAGAAGCTGATTCCAGCATGTAACTACCTCAAAGACCTGCCTTTTAACTCTATTCTTTTTTTAAATTTACTATTGCATCACTATTACCATTTTCATTATACTCTTCTTTTAAATTTACTATTTCTATTTGACAGTCTTGTAATTTTTTTTTTGCAACATTTTTTATTGAGGTAACATTGGTTTGCAACACTGTCTTTGATGGAGGGGACCAGGTCACATGTCCTCAGATGTCTGTCACCACACCACATCTCCCCCCAGAGCACCCATAGTCTTCCACCTGGTTCACTGGGCCCCCTTTTCTTGGCTTCCTACTCACCACCCTCACCCTCTGGTAGCCTCAATTCTGAAATCACATTTCTAGGATCTGTGCTGATTTAGTTTTGCCTGTTCCATTGTTCATTTCTTTATACTCCACATGAATGAAATCACCCCGTGTTTGTCTTTCTCCTGACTATCTAAACGATCAACTGCTTAGAGGGGTGGGCAAGAGGGGCAGGAGATGTTCCTTTCATGGCCATCTGACACTCCTACTCAGTAGTTTATGCTGATGTGACCTCAGGAGGGCAAGGCGGAACAGGATCAGTGTTCCACTAAACAAAATGAGCCACTGGAAATCCCTAAAGAAGTGGGGTGCTCATAACTCAGCACAGCTGGGGACCAAGATTTGTTGAGGTTTTACTGGTGTTCGGTGCAGTGGAGTACATAAGTGGTTGATTCGAGTGTCATTTTAGAATTACAGCTTAAAATTCTTATTAAAATATGTGTTCTAACCCATACCAGGCTTCTCTTGATTGCAACCAACAGGAAACCTGGCTCTCATTAGCTTAGGGGTTGAAGGAGGTTTACTGACAAACAGAAATCTGGGGGTAGTGCTCTGGGCTCACTTTAAGCAGTTCTTGATCACAGGCTCAACTGATGGAGGTGGGATCTGGTGTCTCTATCTTCTGGTTCCATTTTTCACTTTCAGACGGACTATATCTTCAAAGTCACAGAGAGGTGAAACTCAAATTTTTCCTTCCAGGAGCTTGAATAAAAATCTTGGATTTGTCTCTATGAACTTGCTGGTATGGTAGCTTCCAAACTCATCTGTGTCAGAAAAATGCTTGGGGAAATTTTTAAAATTTTAAAGTCCAGGGCACACCCCCAGTCAATCAAACCACACCCTCAGGTTGACATAGGTGTCATTTTGTTTTTTTTTAAGTTCCCCAGGTGATGTCAGTGGAGAGACAAATTTAGAAACCGAGAGATTAGGAGCGCATAAGAATATGAGTTTTTAATATTCTCCTAATTTACTAACGAAAGTCAGGTTAGGTTATTATCAACTTCAAAATCTTTCTATGCTTTTCCGTCTCCCATAGGCATGTTCTTGTTTGCCCAAACTGATCTCCCTCTATATCTTCCCTCTGAATTCTGTTCTCACCCTCTCACCCTGTCTTGCCTTGCTCTAGGAATTAACCTCTTCAGTTTGCACCCTGTAGTTTTTTCTTTCTATGGCTCCTGTAGACCTAAAAGAATAACAAACCAAAAAATGCAATTTTCTCTATGTTACAATACCCTTCCCTACGGCCCGCGGCCCTACGCTTCACCCCACAGATTATAGTCTGGTTCACTGTCAGCCACAGGAGAGTGGCCTTGACCATGACCTGTTGGTGTGCCTACAACCCTCAGCCCTTGCACTGGACAGTGCTGCTCTGCAGAAACTCCTATCTCAAAAGGTCAGCAATGACCCGCTTACGCAAGCACCGAATGGCTGTTTCTTGCTTACTGAAAGCTGCTTTCTCTCCTGTTTGAAATATTGTGCTTACTTTGGTTTTTGGTTATTACAGCATCCAAATGCTGCCTTCCTCACCGTTGTTCTTTCTTCCTTTATTGGTTTAAAAGTGTCTTTGATAGATGGAGGAGAGAGACATGCTAAACACAGTCCTCAGGAAATGTGGTGATTTTAAAGTGAAAATACACTAAGGCTGCAACATTTTAAAATACGAAAAATTCTTGAACCATATTCAACACCACCATTTCTTAGAGTGAAATACTGGAAACCAACTAGGAAAATGTTAATGATGGTAATCCATACTGTGAAATAAACGAAGACAGTGGCATTTTCCTATGACAAGTATGAGCTCACCCACACCAAGGGTGTATGGAACAGTAAGAAGAAAATGGAGGGCAAGAACGTGTGCCCTGTGCACACAGTATAACCTCAGCTCCTCTAGAAAGCACATAGAATAAATGTAAATCAACTTGTTTCTTTCCCATTACAACACCGGCAACTTATCTTTAGTGATAAAAGATTTTACCTCTTTCTCCTAACTCATCCTACTTTTTATCCACATAAACCATATTTTGTTTTCAAATTCAAACCAATAATCTGGTTTGAATGATTAAAAGAAGTCCCCCCCCCACTTTCAAATAGCCCACAAAACTGTCTGAATTTAGGTAGTTACCACTTTCCTGTACACTATTGTAAAAGCAAGAACAAAGTTTCTCTTTGCCTTTGAAAAGAGAAGTAACATTCTTCAAGAAGCTAAATTTAGCAATAAAAATCTGGGGTACAGCTTTTCCTTTAGATAAATGTGGTATCAAAACTATTAAGTGTAAAAAAACTATTAAGTATAAAAGAAATTTTGCAAAATCCTTTTCTTCTGTAGATGTAATTAGGTATAGGTTATTAATTTTTAGTTTATCATACAATTCTAGTGTACGTGAGCAAAATAATATTCAGAAAACTAAAAAAAAAGAGGGGAAAAGAAAAGAAGGACCTCAATGTTGACCCCTCTATTATATTCCTATAAATTTTCGAATACCATATTTTGCCTTTTTGAAAATAATGGGAAATCATTCAAAGCACATTTTCAGCCAGAATAAAGTGAATTTTAAAAAAATCAAATAAACAATTAATGTGAAAATGAAACTATGTTTTTAAAGCTAACAGAATAAAACCAGATCAAATTTTTCACATGAGGAAAATTAGATTTTTTTCCCTGCCACACAGGTGAAAGCAAAAGAGCTGGGCCAGGAGTATACATCTCACTCTTAAAGATTCTGTGTTCTCGTCTACCAGAGGGCATGGTTGGGTTGATTTCTCTCTATTACTAGGTATGCAGGTTATGATTTATCTCCCCTTCTATATACAAGTGTAGTGTGTGGTGACAAAAACAAAACATTAGGTATACAAGTTAATACACTTGAATGCTTATCCTCAAGAGGTCTTCCTTTTCCCATTAATGACTCAGCTTTTCCTTCCTGATCAGTTGCAAACATCTCAGAAGATTCTGGACTCCTCCTTGTTCAAAAGGAGGCTTATAAGGGGCAGTCAGTTCTTCCATCACAAGGTTGGATACCTCCCGAAGTATTAAAGCATTTCTAGTATGCAGTCCTCACCCAGAAGAAGTACAAGAAACAAACCTGGAACAATGAAAGTCTAACCAGTTATATAAAGCTTCAGATCACTAGGCAAAAAGGTGGTCTAAGCCCAAGTGCAAACCTCTTCAGAGCACTGAAGCAGGAGCGCGGCAAGAAATCCATCACAGCCACTGCCACCGGCAGCTCTTGTGGGAGAACGCACGTCCAACCTGAGACCCACGTTCCTTCAAGCGAGGGTTCTCCAGGGCAGAGGACTCATGCCCAAGCAATAGGGGAAATGCCAATAAATGAGACAATCTTGTTTTGTGAAACAGCTTTCAAGTGCCAGCTAGTCTCTTGGTAAAAAGTTTATAGACTGGAGTAACAAATAAGTATGCTAGCTTTGCTGGGATAAAATCATGAGGTAGAGGTAATGGAGAAAGAATATGCTTTCAGGTAAGATTTGAAAAGGTTTGGGAGTTAATGAGGTAGAGAGACACAGTCAAACTGTTCCAGATGGCAGGATCTGACAGAGGAGGCCAGCGAGGTCAGCAGGAGGAACGAGGATGGGAGAGCAGCAGACGGAGCTTTCTCCACCCAGGTGATACTCAATTCTGAGTCATATCACGGAGGGGATGAGGCGCCATTAGAGGATCTGGAGGAGCTTCAAGAGTAGGTACAGACAGATGGGTTAGTGCAGAGGGACCTGAACAGAAAGTGCGAGGCTCTCGGAAGAGAAGCGATCAAGTTCAGGACAATGACACGGAACTCAACAGCTGATAAGAGCTTCCTTGGATTAAAAGAATATCACCAAAGGGAAGAGATAGGAAATATTTTTCCTCTTCCATTAAGACAGAAAAATTAAATGTATTGTTAGAGTTGATTGAGATTACACACAGAAGATGAATTTCTGAACAGAAAACTGTTTAAACAGTGCACTGTCAAAGACTCAGAGTTAAAGGGACTTAGAGGTCACTTGGTTAATCCTTTGAAATATTATCAGACACACTGTGAGATTGTTCTTGGTGGGAGAATTGGGAATAAGATTTCTGGGTGTCTTCAGTCCTCTTGGGAGACAAGTCTGATAAATGTCTGACCTTCCCTTTCAAGTGTGATTCCATAACTGGGAAGAGTAAGGAGCAAAACCTGAAAGGATGAAAATGTGGGTGTGATCAGAACAAAGCTTTTTAACCCTGCTCAGAGCTGGTGGATAAAGTAATGCCCAAGGATGCCCAGGTGGCCATAAAGAAGAAATGATACTGAGATTGGGAGAGGAAGTCAGGAAGGAGAAAGAGCAGAGAGAGCAAGAACGGAAGCACAGCAGGAGCAGTTGGATGCCACTCACTAAGTTTCACTCAGAAGCCCCAGTGGATGCGGGTCCTCACGACTGCCTAAGGACCGCTCACCAGAAAGGGCAGGGTCACTTAATTCTATTCCTGGCCTCATGTGTGTTTGAGGAGAGAGAGGAAGTGAAGGAAGTAGAAAATAAAATCGCACTTAGACAAACTAAAATTGTGAAGTCTCTACTAAAAAGAAAGCAGAGATAATTGAGTCAGTAGAGAGAAGACTGAGAGATAAGGTGTATGGTGAACAAAAAGAAAAGGGGAAGGGAACCGGAGCCCTCCTCCCAGTGGTTTGTCAGTAAATATTTACTGGCTGTTGATTCTGGCAGACAGAGTAAAGCTTGTGAAAAGAAAACGCCATTGCCAGTGGGGCATGAAAGTCCAGATCGCTGAACTAAAAAGCAGTCGCACCTGAGAAAGAAGTGGAGTAACATCAGTTATTACTGCAGAGACTGACTCTTTGCATAGGAGGCCAACCAGTTTCAGAGAAGGAAAAATGATACAATCATGACAAGAGAAAGAGAACAAAGCCTGTGGAAACCAGGAAAACGCATCCCCTCCTCACAGAACCCATTAACATCTCTTGCTGCTCCTGGCAGAGACAGCAGGACTCTCCAGTAGCTGTGAAGGTAAGTGTCAAGAAGCCCAGCTTTCCTTGCTCAAGAAAATTCCTTTGTCAGAAGTAACTAAAAAGCAGAAAAAAAACATTATTTTTGGATTTGGCTCCAAGGCAAGGAAATCAGAAGAGTCTCATTGTGGAGGAGGAGAGGGAAAACAGGCAGAAGTAGCAATGCATTTGTAGATTTCAAGTATTAGATGTGAAAGAATCCTTTTGAAATGCTGGTTTCTTGGTGATAAAAAGTTCCTGTCTCAATGACAGGGGCAAGTCTTTGGAGTGAAGGTTCTTTTCTTGTTCTTGTTCTACCTTGGTAGGGGACCAATAAGACAAAAAGAGCTTGAAACAGTTGCTTTAAGCCTTAATAATAATAATAAAAAAAGACTCATACTAAGTTTGTCTCAAATATGCCCTGTTATAATACTGTGAGCATGCTTCTAGGTGGAGTGATCAAAAGGTTGTGGATAAAATGTGTATTTCATATATTTTTTAAGTGATTTCCCAAAGAACTCATTTATTATAAAAATACCTTGATTAAAATGTTTGATCAGCCTATAAAAGTCCCAACCTGGCATTATATTGCAAAAATGGCAGTGGCTGGCATACATAGTAGGTACTCAGTAGATATCTGTTACATGGACAATAGATGGTGGAATGAGGAATCTAAAAAACACATAAATACAAGAATGGCAGTATATGTATAAAAGTTTCCCTTTAATTGCATCCTTTCCTCTTTAAGAGAATTAAAACGATATTGTAATTGCTACACTGCTTTTTCTTGTGGGTGACATCAACCACTAATACTAGTTTCAGAGAAATGAAACAAATTGCCTCCCTCCCCTTGGAGGATCTGGGTAAGATTCTAACCCCAAGGGGTCTAATAAAGAATTTGAAGCATTGAATAAGAGCTCACAGAAAACTCAAAATTCCTACCCACTTTCAACTAGGCAAATCCAATTCATTTAACAGTTACTGAGCAGCTACTAGGCGCAGGGCATTGTGCTAACTATCTGGAGAAGTACTAGCTGCAGTCTTCAAGAGTATACAGATAGATTTATGTGTAGGAGTGGGTGAAGGGGATGAGGGTGGAAGTTGTGTGGGTCAGAGCAGACAGGGAAGATGAAACAGAAAGAAACTTGATTAATATTCATATCCACACAGTGCACCCTTCCCCCCAAACAAAACAAAACAAAGATGAGCAAAAAAAAAAAAAAATTCAATGACATATTACTTGGTTTAATGGTGAGATGCAAGGACTCAATCTGTCACAGGGTCGTCCCAGGAAAGGGGGAAGTTCCAGAATCCTGGTTCTGCCCTAAGTGGGTGGAGCTGAGGTGGAAAAAAAAGATTCTGCAGAGAGGAAGGAAAGAAGAAGGAAGCAAGATGGAGAGCAGCAAGGAGACCTGGAGGAGGCACGTAGAGCAGAGGGACATGTGAAGAAGCTGTGCTTGCTTTTTGGTCTTGGACTGGTTGGAACAGATGTGGGTGAGAGACCCGTGGGGAGGTTAACAATGGCAGTTTTCATCTTGATTTTGATTTTGCTCTTTTCCTCCCAGATTTGTCTGACTCTTTCTGACCCTTTTCTATGGGTCACTACTGAAAGGTCCTTTGGACGTGTGGCAGGCTTTTGGGCCTTGCTTTGGGCCAATCCTATTTGGTTGGACTTTTACCCTCAAGGAGATGGGTAACTTTGGATGCTTAACTTAGTCACTATGTTCTTTGTCCTTTCTGTATTTTACCCTAATTATATTAAAGTCCCTTTCCATTATAGGCCTTATATGTTGTCTTAATGTGACGGATGGCAGAACCCATTCAGAGAGGGCAGGTTTGGGGGTTCTGGGGTGCTCCTCTCCCTGCCCTGTAACAAATCCACTTTGGAACAACAGGTAGCTTTGGAGGGACTTGGACCTTGGCAGGTCTGTGAGTGGATGGCAAGGTAAGGGGTTGCATTACTCAGGCACATCGCTGCCAACGGTTGAACATTCAAAGACACACAGGAACCAAATTATGGCAAATTGATTCCACATCGAGACTGCCACATCAACTGGCAGTCTTAAGCTAAATACCAACTAGAAAAAAGCAGATCTAAAGACGTTGGGGGAAAATATGAAAGAGCAACTACCAAAAAAGATACTAATATTTTTCTCATTTTGATTTTTTGCTATTGTTAGATTTTCAGCAAAATCTTAGTGAACAGTTCTAGGTCCTTTCACTATGAGAGGTCAATCTTCCATAAAACTCAGAAAAATGGAAAAATTGGTAAAATTTGTAAGAACTAAACATTGCTTGGGTTCACTTGCATTCTAGTGTACAGGATTTATAAAAAGAATTGCTAGCAAGCCTATATAGAAAATATGGATTATTCTATAATTATAAGAGGAGCATCAACTTCTCAACATCAAAATAAGTAAATGCTAAAATCAGCTAAGAAAAGAACTTTGCAGATTAAGAGATCTATCTGGTCAAATCACTACATCAAGGACAGACTTTAATAGTGATTCATAAACAAGAATTGTACACTTGTACCAACAGCGGAGGATAAAGTCAAACAGGATTTACTACCCCATGCTAACAGCCTAATTTAAAATGGATAGTCTTTCCTCTATTTGCCCCAAAGTACCTTTTAAAGGACTTGCTCTACTATCCAAACAACTTGCAAATGCATTCAGTAAGTTGGGCTACAGTATTTATTCTCTTTCCTGTTACTGACTCAAGATCTATTTCTCACTATTTGCTTTGTGCTCATTCTTCTGCCAAATAAAATATTAATTGCATTTTTAGCTGCACTGCTGGTGATCAAAGAACTCTGATATGTCAAGCTAAACTGATAGAAATAGCATCCATTAACATATTTATAGGTTCAGAGCTTCTAGAGCATAATTACATCCATTAATTACTTGACAGTACTCTATATTACAGGCTGAAAAAGAAAGGCACTTACAGCTACCCAGTCTGACTCAGTGAAGTTTCTTTTTTTTAATAATCAATTCTCTCTAAAAAGGATTCTATCTGAAGGAAATGAGCTCACATACATATGCACGGAACCCATGATTTTTAAAAGCAACCGTTCACTAACTTTGCAATAGAATGTACACCAAGTCAATGAGACAAAGGTGCACAGAATGATTTCAAAGGAAAGCATAGTTTATGTATTACAGAGATTTAGTTAATAATTTAGAGTTCTAAGACCATCTTGAGTCAGTAATTCTTGATAAGATACAGACCAATGATTCTTGACTTTCAAATAAACTTCTTCAAATATCACATAAGACCACAAGCCTTTCAAATTATCCACATCTCTGAACAGGCAATGCTAACACATTAAAAAATTAAAGCTGTCCTGGGAAAAAGCTCAAGCGATGTTGGAAATTAATAGAATCAACAATTATTCTGTGCAGCCACCAGCTGTGCGAGTCGTGGAGCTGCCAGCTGCATCCGTACATGTATCAGGGAAAGGACAGTCACACACACTTGACTCCTTGACCAGTTAATCAGCACGCAAAATGACAGTTTCCCATAATAACTTTGGCTCCGGACCCCAACACATTTTCTTTTCCCCCAGCAATGAAGCCGTTAAGAGAATAGAAAAAAAAAAATCATACAAGTCAGATTTGTCTGATTTCAGCATGAACACAACCAGGATGGAAGGATGGAATGGCAAGCCAATCTACCTGCACAGAGATCTAAACATATTTCACTGAGTTCTTTGTTGCCTGACTATAAATTGCAAAGGCAGTCATATTCGAAAGTAAAAACCATTAAACTGTGTTTCTAGGCTACTGCAACGGACTCTGAGTGAATAACAAGGAAAGCACGATACCTTTAGTAAGTCGCCTCAGAATCTGACAACGGCATTTAAAAGAGACAGCTATCATTCTTGCTCACTGCTTTCTGTGGCAAAGTGTACTCAAGGCTCTGCTCTGGTGGCTGCAGCAGCAGCATATGAATTCCGTGCGCACATACCAGGAGGAAGGTAGTCCCAGTGGGGAGTGACAAAGCTTAATTCCTCTTGGCTGATGCAGAGGTCCGCTACATGTCATCTGGCAAAGCTGTGTCATTCACTACTACTACCCCTGCCCGCCACCGCCTCCTCCCCCTGCACAATCACAATGGCTTAGAAAGTACGGCTGTTTCGATAGCAACAAAGCACCAAATTGAGGAAAGCAGGGACCAGGCTGGCAGAGGAGCCATTCCATAAATCTAATACTAAGCACTGAGCAAGGCGTTCAGTTTTAGGCGGAGAGCTATGCGTTCGAGCCCATTCAGCCTCCCCCACCCCTTTCGGTCTCAGCACCCAGTTCCTGAGCTTTATGTGCCTCATCGAACTGGAAATGCAAGTGCGATGCTTGCACTCTTACTTCAGGAAGAACTGTGTGTCTCCTACGAGATGTGCCTTCAGCAACGAGAAAGGAAGGCAAAAGAGGAAGCAGTTTGTCCTTGGGATTCAGCAGACAACAGGAGGGAAGTGGCCCCATGACAGAGGCAGAAAGACCTACTTGGCACTTTACAAATCTTTGAGGCTCCGGGCAGTCTGGGGTTAGAGATGAAAGGCAAGGGGGCTCAGGCAAGGTGATCATCAGGCAGGTGAGTGTCTTCTCTTTAATCACCCTTT
Source organism: Galemys pyrenaicus (assembly GCA_019455555.1). Lineage (NCBI taxonomy): Eukaryota > Metazoa > Chordata > Mammalia > Eulipotyphla > Talpidae > Galemys > Galemys pyrenaicus. The sequence continues at coordinate 6,139,938 of JAGFMF010011752.1, forward strand.
CCAAAATGGGACTTGGCCGGAAAGCTCTCTAGTCAGGACTGTTTCTAAAGATACCAGAAATAAAATCAAGCAAGGCCAAGTCTTTCTATTTTTAATGTACTGTATTATCCTATTTCCCAAACATCCCTCCCCAAACCATTCTTCTCATTATGTAAACAAAACCATCTTGCCACATAGCAGATATCTGTATTTGCTCCAGTGGAGTAAAGAGCAAATTAACAGAACCTTCACAATCCATTCACAAAATGACAAGAAGGCGGAGCACACATCTTCATCTGCCAGCCCCAGCCTACTCACTGTGGAGTCAACACAAAATAACATTTGGTATGGAATTTTAATCCAAATCCAGGAATCTCCCACAGGAGTTAACACAAACAGTCAGAAAACAAAAATCATAGTTGGCCAGGAACTTAAACACTATCAATTAGTCAAACTGAAATGATGTATCATTGGCCAAACTATTTTATTAATATTTCTAGGACTCTATGAATTATTCATAAAGTCTTAGTCTCTACTCTTACGACTGTAAAAAAAAATACAACTTTTCAAGTTGGTTTTAAAAATAACTTGCAGAACTCCCAACTGAGTGACAGAGCTTCCTCCCCTTCATTCATAAATTCTATATTAAGTCAAGTAATTTCAACCCACTGATACAGAAATACATAAGCTTTCTATTTGGGGTCCAATTGAAAATTAATTTCTGTGTGAAAAGTAGATAAGTTATCATAAGCTTCCACTTTAAAGATTTTTGAGGAAAAAAAATAAAAGACCCAGACTTTCCCTTCCCGAGGATGGTCTAGCTAAAGCAATCAGCCACCACTGATCAATAAGAAGACTATATTAAATGGATTGTATTACAGAATCAAATTATATAATTGTCCCAATTAGCATAAATCTGTTTTTGCATTTCAACCCATCTCATTTTCTTCTCTATCAGGTCATCCCAAGTAATATTTTAGCCTTCTTGATATGTTTTGTTCTAAGTGGAGCTAGAGAATTGGGTTATTAGCTAAAGTGAAATAAATATTTATAGTTAGCTTTTTAAAGATCCTCTGCCAAAGTTAACATCTTTCTTTATATCCAGGCACTCAGAATATGCAGCTGTCAGATAACATTAACAAAGTCTTGCCTGTGAAACATCACCACTCCAAACCCATTTTATTAATGTCTATTCAAATAAAACTCAAAATTATAAAGGCATTTCCCCCCACACACCCGCCATTATGCCTACTCAGATCTAATTTGCTTCTTCCTTAAGGCTAAAATAATAAAATATTTTCCCTTTTACTAGAACACTCAATTTTAAAATTTTGTTCTCTAGTCCTAAAAAAGATCTCCAGAGCTACTAAAAGGTTTATTTTTCTGGCAGGAGGGGGGAAAAAAATCCTAGAGCCCTTTAAAAGGTTCTGCAGGGCTCAAGTTAGGGGTTATTTTTCTTCCTCTGTGGCTGTTGTGGTTGTCAATCCATATATATCCTATTAGCCAACTCAGGCTCAGCTCTGGGACTCTCGCAGAAATGGAGCCATCCTAGATTAATCCTGCACCAGAAAATGAATGAATCAGCCATGTGTTTCCATCTTCTTCCATTTTTGGCTTCTTTAGTCCTCAGAGATTTCCATGGGAGCCATTCCCAGCTCAGCTTTCTTGCCCTAAGACTTTCTTCCTCTCTCCACCTCATGTGAGCCTAGCCTCAGGTCCTGAACTCGAGTGCAGACAAAATGCCTTCCAGCAGGACACATTTTCTTCTATCTACTGACCATGAGCACAAAGGCTCCAACTGGCCAAGCCAGCAGTGGAACTGAAGCAGCCTCCCCACATAAGCCACCACTGGACAGTGACTTACATTTCTTGACCACTAGCTCAGTGTAGGCCTGTGTCTTTGAGACCCTATAATCAATCCATGTTAGTGATGGTGGCTCAGATGTCTCGATGACTCAAACTTCAAAATGTGCTCTTTGAGGGTCATCCAGTGGGAGAAATAAAGCAGACAAAAATGGTACAAAATATGTATCCGATTAAGCTCCAAGGTGATGTGGAAAGGAGTTTGTTTATGACGTCTGTTTCTTAGAAAAATGGATAAATGGAAACACAGACTTGCTAGATGCAGGGATGGCTATTATTTTAAAATGGTAATTCTTATTCAGTGTTTCTTTAAAATACTATTTTTTCTGAGGTATAATGTGAGTTTACATGTACTTGTGTGTTTTTGTGTGTGTTTGTGTGTACAGATGACAAAGCACTTTCACAAATAATGTATCACTAGAGCAAATCTATTTCCAAATTTTGTCCAGATAAGGACCCTAGTTCTCAAAGCAGTCTTCATCAATGTCACTCAAATAGCAGTGGCAGACAAGGAAAAATCTAAAGCTTCTCAGTCTGACTGAATAATCTTTCTACATGTTGCATTCTTACTGTGTTCCTTTTCCTTTGACAGAGTGTGTGATAACAAAGGGAGAAAATTCCAACTACCAAAGAACCTTTAAGTACAGTTACACTTCATGATAGGAGAATCTACAGCAGACCACTTCAACTTGCCCTTCTGCCCTGCATGTGCCCATGTCCTCTGGACCACATGTCCAGAACCGTGGTAACCAGAAGGTAGAAACCTCCACATCCCAGACAACCAGTTACAGGTATTTATCACAGATGTCCCTCCTACCAGACAGTTTGTCCATTCTAATGGTTGGGTATCTTTGCTTTAAAATATTTTGGATTTCACTATCAACACAGCATGGCACAAATTTCACCATACTATGGGGATAGGGAGTGAGGAGGAAAATAACTCTTCTGATTGACTCAAGGATTCCAGTATAGTCTCACAATCATTCCACAGCACTGTCCCTCAATAGCAATAACCTTTACCCTGCACATACAAAAATTATCTTATGTTGCTATTTTTCTAATCTCCTTGATATTTCTCCCTTGTAATCATTTTTTTGTTTACCATCTAGGGCCCCCAAACAAACTCTGCTGTTTACAGATTCTTCTAACAAGAAAGAATCATAAGCTATAGGTGTCTTGTCCTAAACCTATACCTCATATAAAGAATGAGAAACAAATGAGGTTGATTCCACAAATATCCTGTTATTTTAAATCATTAGACTCTGATTAAAACACTAATTCATACCTTCTTCATCTTTTCAGCTGATTTTGATGAATGTCTATTACAAAATACACTTGATAAGTCCCATTTGATTATTTATTTAATTATTACCTTTCTTCCAATGCAGTTGAATCAAAGTGCTTAACATGTTTAGGTGATTATTTAAACAGCACAGAGCATCATCACTTGGTTAGTAATAAATATAATGATTTTCCCTTCTCAACTAGAACCATTAGCATTTTTCAAGTTTTCAGGGTATTTTGGAACACAATGTGCATGGAGGTCTTAAAACGTGACCAGTATTTTCTTTTACCAAACAGGTGAAAGAAGTGCCAATTCTTCTTTCTTTTAAGTAGCCTGACAAATCACTATAGGAAAGGTTTACTCCAAACAAATGTAATGATGTTTTACTGGTAAATATAAGGCAATCATAATAACAACATATAGTATTATTATTAATAATAATAATAGACATTTATGGTTGTATGTGGGTCATTCTGTGGTATTTTTATATATCCATCCATCCACCCACCCTCCCACCCACCCACCTATCATCTGTACTTTTTTAGAATCTAAAACTTCATTCTGAAGTGTAAAATCTAGGTTTACTAGATTCTTCTATATTATTCACATCAGGACATGATGCCCATACTTTCTTTTCAGCTTTTATGGACAACCTCACTGGCTCAGATTTCAATGATAATGAGCCACTTTAGTTTCCTATTCAAAAATGCTGAAAGCAACTTTGAGCCACAAACATGTGATAATCCCTGTGATCAATGTCTGCCACTTAATTTATGGAGTGTGATAATGTGAGACCAGACACTGGCATTGGACTTCCAAACTGAACTTGACACCAACAAGTGCAGCTGAGGATTATACTACCCGAAGCAGGAAAAGCGAGACCTAATTTGCTGACAGAGGTTCTATGGGTGTGGAGATTTGGTGTAATTGCCCAAGACAGGATTTATTAGGCATTTTCTACAAATATTTTATGAGAAAACATTTTTGTAGAAGTAATGATGCCCTTTAGGAAGTGTCATTAGGACATACTCTTGCAAATCTGGGGTGATTAAAAAGCACTTAGTGGCTCCGAGCCTCTGGTGTGTTGTGATATAAAAGGACGGGATAATGACACTCCATGTGTTTTTGCTCATCCAGCCTGGGCACTAATGCCCTTCACGGCGCAAGGGAGGACCGTTGCCCCCACGAAACACCAGGAGGCCAGGAAAGCTCCCACCAAGGTAAGAATCTTAGGGATCTGAGCGCTAAAAGTGCCCGGTGAAAGTTTATTTTGCTAAATAAACATCATAATTATTTCAAAAAGTATCTAGTAAGAAGTGTTAAAAATGGAAAATACAGAAGCTGAGAAATGCCGTACAAGAGGAAATCTGCCAGAAATGATCCCCTAAAAGCCCAGGTGAATTCTAACTCTTTAGTGAGCCACTGTGGAAAGAGAAGACAGTGTTATGGCCAAAATCACAAAGGTTGGTGTAAAACTGCCTGGCTTTGAATCCTGCCTTTACCACTTAGAGGCTATGTGAACTTAAGTGAGTTTCTTAACCTCTCTGCTCTGCACTTATAATATGGTGAAAATATATTTAGGTTAGTTTTAATAGTGAGCTCAATTCCTTGTCTTAAGTACTTAGAACAGAGAAAAGTAAGAGGTTTCTTTAGTCACTGTGTATTTGGTAGGGAATACAAAGGTATAGTCCGATAAAAATTTAATTCCAGAATCCAGATTTTTGAGGTGGGAGCTGGAATTAACTAATATGACCCCATCTCTGTGAAATCTTCCATGATCACAAGGGCATAAAGTGATCTCTGTCCACTATTTCTCTGTGTTCTCAAGACTTTTTCTCCTGCTCTTAAATAATATGATTCCCCCAAGTTCTAGCACTGATCTTGGACTTTCTTCAGTATTTTCTCCCTCCCAGCACTCAAGCAACAACCTCTTTACTTTAATTCCCAAATTTTGATCTCAAGTCATTCCAAAAACACCTTCTCTGATCCTCCCCAGATTCCCAGGTCTCTGGGTGCCCCTTTGTGACCATCTCAAACTAGACTTGCACCAAATCTAGCTCTTCCCTTTATCCTCAACAGGATGCTGGTTCCTCCTGCCTTGACTCATTGACATCATCACCCTTCTCCTCAAGAGTCCACTCCCTTTGAGCCCACCTTTAACAGCACTTTTCAACACATGCCCATTCTGTACCAGCATCCCCACCCACAACAGGGGTTTCTTACAAACATTTATTGTTGCAGGCATGGAGCTGAGCTCTATATGGCAACACCTCTGAACTCATTCCAGAATCAGGGGACAATAGTTGTTTTAACAACAGTAGTAACTTAAAAAAATATCGTTGAAGTACCATTGTTTTTCACTCCTGGTAGTGTTTTGACAATATATGATTTCCCTGCTCAAGTGAAGTCACTGTAGTTCTTCCATCACCGAAGCACCCATAGTCCTCCACTTTGATCCATGTGCTCCCTCCAGTAACCTTGCCCTCCTCTGGATGCCTCAGTTCTATAGTCAGCTTTCAGGGCTTGTTTTAAAGTTTGTCTTTGTTGGACCCTTTTTTTTTGTTTTCTCTATAATCCACATGTAAGTGATACCATCTAATATTTATCTTTCTCCTTCTGACTTATTTCACTTTGGCATAATCCCTTCCAACTCCATCCATGTTGCTGCAAATGGCATGAGTTTATCTTTTCTGGCCACTGAATAGTATTCCATTTTTTATATATACCACATCCACTTTATTCACTCATCTGTTTTGAGGGACTTAAGTTTTTTCCGTATGTTGGCAATTGTAAATAGTGCTGCAGTAAACCAAAGAGTACAGATTTCTTTTCATACCAGTGGTTTTAAATTTTGTACTGATGGGAAGTACATTTTTAGTCTTTTGAGAAGCCGCCACACCACTTTCCACAGGGACTGGACCAGTCTACATTCCCACAACCAGTGTAAGAGGTTTCTTTTTTTTTCCTACATCCTCACACCAACACTCATTATTTCTGGTCTTTTTGATATGGACCATTTTCGCAATGAGGTGATATTTCATTGTGGTTGTGATTTTCATTTCATGATGATAAGTGATGAACAGTTTCTCCTGTCCCTGTGGCAGCTGTATATTTTCTTTGGGGAAGTACCTAGTTAGTGCCTCTTCCTAATTTTTGACTGGCTTAGTGGTTTTTCATTTTTGTTTTTATTGCTGTTGAGCTGTATGGACTCTTTGTAGATCTTGGCTATCAGCTCCTTGGTCAGATGTATGGTGTGCAAACATTTTCTCCCATTCAGTAGAGTGACTCTTCATTTTAGTTATGGTCTCTTTCACAGTGTAAAAGGTTTTTTGTTTGATGTAGTCTCCACTGTTTATATTCTCTTCTGTTTTCCTTGCTGCTGAGGATGAATCTGCAAAGATTATCTCTGAAGCTTATGCCATAAAGTATTTTGCTTATGGTTTCTTCTATGTATTTTATGGTTTCAGGTCTGTTACCCATTTAAATTGATCTTTGTGTATGTTCTGAGATAGTGATCTAGCTCCATTCTTTTGCATGTGGCAGTCCAATTTTCCCAACACCATTTATTGAAGAGGCTTTTCCTAGTTCCATATATTCTTTGCTTTTTTTCTCATAGATTAATTGTCTGTTCATATATGTGTGAGTTTATTTCTGGGCTCTCAAGTCTATTCCATTGGTCTGTGTGTCTGTTTTTTCCCCCCAGTACCATGAACTTTTTGACAAAGAGAGACAGGAAAAACTGAACTGAGATTCGAACTCCAGATATTCAGGTTGTGAGACTGACACACCATCTAAGTGTTTAATAAAAGGCTTTTTAAAATTTTTACTATCACCTGAATAATTCTTTGGGCGCAGCATTGCTCTTCAAATTTCATAGTGCTATTAATGATGTAACTAGTTCTTATAAGCATGAGAGAATATGTCAGAGGAGTTTTTATTTTAAAAACTTTATGTTTTAACTTGGCTTAATGACATTCTAATTGTGTGTTATCATTTCATCCTATTAAATCAGAAATATATATATATATAAAACCAAATTTCATAGTGCTAGTCAAATTTTGTTCTTTTTAGGGCTAAATAAAGGTGCTGTCGTATAACTAATCTCATGCATTTAAGACAACATACAGCCCAAGTTATGGCAACTACTTGTGCATAACAAATTGAAGCTCACTTGGAAGATAAGTATGTTATTTAAAGAATAACAGAAAGGGGGAACTCTAACAGGGACCGGTTCTATCAATAAAATGAAAAGGACCAATTGTAGGAGCACAGACTAAAGATGACTAAGAGGAATATTCATTTTCCATAGTCTAGGAGGTCCCTGGGTCAAAATGCTATGGAGAAGGCATGAAACACAATAAATTCAAAAGGCCAGCTCTAAGCAGTGGTTCTGTGTGCATGGAGAACAGGGCAGGTCACAGGAAGAAGTGACATTCCTGACTGATAGCTGGATCAAACGGCTATTCCCAGTTCCTCATCCACTATTGTTTTATCGTTTTCCCTGATCACTAAGCACATGTAACACATTTTAATAATTAGTTGTTTTATTGCCTATCGTTCCCCACCTAGGCCTTTTTTTAAAATAAAGGCAGAATTTTTAGATGTTTTGTTTGCTGCTAGAAATACACTTAGCATGTGGCCGATGACTATTCAATAAATCTTTTGTTGAATAAACTTGGGGGGGTATTGTCATTCTAGTAGATTTCTTTTATAAGCAATACCATTTCTAAGGCTCCTCTACAAAGAATGAAGTTAACAAATTACTTTGAAAAATACTCTGTCACTTTAAGAACAAATTCTTCCAAATAACAACATGTTTCTTGAAGACTGCCTGTTTTTAAGGGGGTGTGGGGGGTGGATAGAAAAAGGAAAGAAATGTGCCATGTGCCCTCCTTTCTAGAACACACTGCAGATTTATTCCTGGTGTATCTGACAAGATGATTCATAAGGACCCTGTTGTTCTCCAAATATGAAGAAACACACAATCCAGCTAGTTTTTCACTGAAGTCAGTGGCAGCAAGAGAAACAAAGGGAACGACAAAGTAAATGGTGCTAAAATTAAAAAGAATTTTCTCTGGCTTGGCTTTGTGAATGAAGCCACAAATTCAGTTTAACCAGATTGTAGATTCTGGTCTGACTTGCAAAGTGACAGGCTGTCAAGGACATAATACATCTTGAAAGTCACAGATGTGTATGTTTTTAGAAGTTTCTACATCCAGTAACACATACCTAAAAATTTGGTCACTCCATCTTCAGAGAGCTTCGCATCATAATAACTTCTACACTGACATGGTTGCTGTTGGAGCTGCTGTTTTGAAGGTTTTCATTTTGTGGGTATAGGAGTTACGTTTTCTAGAGTAAGAGTGCGTGTGTTAAAAACAAGCCACACAGCAGAGCCTCCTCAAGTCTAACACACTCCAATCACTCAAATAAAACTGAAATGACAGTATTTTAAGGCCTCCCTTAGATGCACAGAAATCTAAAGGTTTTAAATAAAATAAGGGAAAAGTGAACCTCGATATTATTATCAATCTGACACCATGAAGTAATAAGCTCCTCCACCTGTTCAAAAAAAGTGTATTAAACGTGTCATTAAGACACATGCCACGAAGAGACAAATGCTACCAGTATTAGAATCCCTCAGTCAAGTACACCAAAATGAGAGCAGGGATTAAGAAAGTGGAAAATTGAATGAAGTGACCAGGAATGGTGGAACTGAAATATTTTTCAGAGTCAGAGGCCTCCAGTGGACGCTGTATAAAAGGGTAAAAGTCCTCAGCCCCTTTCTTACGCTGACCACCCCCAAGGGCCCAGAAAGTATACGAGTGAAAATGATAGCTTTGTTGCTGGTAAAATGCATCAGTGGGGCAAATTTCAACTCTGGGGCACTATGCACATTGTCGAGAATTCCAGCCGGAAAACTAGGAATGGCCTTGTAACTCTACAACTGACTTGCGCCTATACACCATGAAGGCCACCTGCCCCTTCAAAGAATAATTACGTCTTGATGTCATTTGACAATCTGCTTGGTCCATGTGGTGTGGGTGGGACAGGCACTTCCTGCAACTGCCCCTTAGGGCTGGGCATCGGGTCTAACCACACTGGAGTCACATGAATTGGTCCAAAAATAGGCGGTCACACAAGCCGAGTGATGAGATGCAAACCCAGGATTTTTATTAGAACTACCAGGAAAGGGACGCAGTTGTTCCCGCAAAGTGGTAAGCTGTAAGTCAGGAGCTGATGGATCATCAGCACTTTGGGAGAAGCTGCCTTTGAATCATGCCAGACAGAAGGACCCAAGGAGTCAGAGAGAGAAAGTGACAGATTCCTGGAGATGCTGGAACATCTGAGTCCATCCACGCCTGATGCTTTACCACACTACACTTTTTGGTTATTTTGCCTCAATATTGTTCCCCTTTCATTCATTTGGGATCCAAAAGTTTTGACTAACAATCTCCCTAAACTTTAGATTCTTCATCTGTGAAATACAGAAGGTATGTCTCTGAAATTCCTTACAGTTCTGCCAAACTGTTTTAAAATGGAATCATCTGTCCTACAGGGTTAGCGTGATGATCAAATGAGATAATGAGTAGGAAAGCACCTTTTCAGTTCCAAAGTATCCCGCAGTGAGGGTTTATGAAAACAGTAATATTGAAGTAAGTGATTGTGTGTGTGTTTGTGGGTGTGTGCGTGGGCGCGCACGGACATACATTGAAAAAAATGGTTAGGAGACGCAGAGTTGACACAGATTGTAACATAGTTGTATAACAAAGGCAGATAGAAAGCAAGTAGGAGACAGGCCTTACTTTTTCTGCGCTTCCCTCTTGGGAAACCTATGTTTTATCAAATCTCAAAGGTTTATCCTAACCATATAGCCTGTCTTTCTGAGCTCACTGCCTCAGAAAGAGGCACTTCAAACAAACAAACAAACAAAAAACAAACCAGTCCACGTTATTTCAAACTTTTATTTCCATACAAATAGCATTGAAGAGTTTCTTGGGGAATGTTTTGCAAACAGCTTCAAAAACTAATCACTGAATCTGAGGGAAAAAAGTCAAGATGTTTCTATTACTTTCCTCTAAAAGAGGAAACCTTCTAATAATCCCTGAAGAGGTATGCAAGCTCCCCCAGTCCCCTGAGGTCTAGCAAGAGCAGGGCGGTTTGTGTCCTGACTGTGCAATGGGCCCAGTAGCTACTAGAGGGCAGCAAAGGATCAGAAATGGAGCACGAGGCTCAGTCAGGCAGACGGATGGGGTTGCAACCAGGTGACCAACCTGCCACCAGTCTCCTGAAGAAGACTGGTCCAACGTCCCAACCTACGTCAGGGAGGATTAACTGTCAGGAGACACTCACAGCTTTTACGTGACGTATGACAGAGCCTGCATCCCCAGTAACGCAAAGACTCCCCTGGGGAGTCAGTGCCAGCAGCACAGGGAGAGTCACCAGAAACCAGGTGCATGGGGGAAAGAAAGTGAGGAGGCAGCCACAGTCACGGAAAGGTAAGGAGGGCAAGGATGCCTAGGTTCTAGGTAGAATTTGGGAAACCCACTAGGTCAGGGCACCATGACCTTCTTGTCACCTTTCCCATCAGTGGCTGGATGGTGTCAGCAGCAGCAGCTGCAGCGTGGCAGGCACTTACGTGGGGTCCCTGTGGGATGGGCATGGTCTATGCCTATATTTACATGACCTCATTAAATGCTTGCAAAATGCACTATATTTATCCCCGTTTTGCATTTGAGGGAGTTTCTTCTCCTAATTGCTTGCTGTTCTCTGGAGCAATGATTGTGAATCAACAGGGTCAACTTTCCAGGGTACTGAAAGCTCCTGGAGGTCACAGCAGTCCATTTCTTTGGGTCTCAGGGCCAAGGATTTGATATCGATAGGTCCTTAAAACATTTTTGTTATGCATGAAAGAATGAAAGAGTGAAGGGCGCATAAGGGGAAAAGACTGGAAGAAGAAGAACATTCTGTTTCAGAATGTATAGTCATATCCATAGGTTGGGAATGAATCACTAAAGAGCTTCAGTTGTCAGACCTGTACCTAGAGCTGACCTAGGGGAGACACCTCTGCCCAGGCAATGAGGTCTGGCAGCAGCTCTCACTACCTCTGGACCCCTTCTTTCTTAAACCTTTAATTAGAGAAGTTAACTAAACAGCCATTGTAGGAAGCACCATATTGATCAGAAACTGGTGTTGAAATTGTGTCTGGCAAACCATTCTAAAATAAGCTAGGTTTCAAGCGTGAGGTCCTCTGCTTCAGGACCTTCTGGAGGACCTTGGCTAAGGTGGCTCTAGGAAGCAGTCAGTTCTAGAGCCTTTCTCCCCATTTCTGAGCCATCACTCTACCCAGATGCTCCCCTGTGCCTTCTGCCTCTTCCAAGCAAACCTCTTAGACACAGTAGAATCCCATGTCTTGGGAGTTTTCTTGGAAAGTTTTAGAAACTCCTGGCTTCAGAATATGCAGCTACAGTATTACCTTCAAGGATCTCCATGAAGTGGTCTCTGCTAACTTCTCCAGTCCTATCTTGCTACTTCAGTTTGTAAAGATCCAGCAGTACAGAAGTATAAAAAGCACCCAAAACACCCCAGTTTACTCTGAAATCAATGTCTTTGCTCCCTCCACCACCTTGCCTGAGATGCTGTGGACTGTTCTCATTAGTTTGACTGTTAAACTCTTCTACTGGGCTGTGAGGTCCCTAAGGGAGGGTTGAGTCTTATGTGTCTTTGACTCTGTAAAAATGAACATGGAACTAGAACACTAAAGCCACTAAAGAATGACTGGATGAGGGCCTCCCTGGTGGCACAGTGGGTTAAGCAACGCACTATGAAGCAAACCGCAACCACTGCAGCACGAGTTCGATCCCTGCTGCCGGCCAGGGAGGGG
>JAGFMF010011752.1:6152182-6221810 GCA_019455555.1 Galemys pyrenaicus
TCCCCGCTCTGTCTGTGGTGAATCCTCTCACCCCCCACACCTCTGGCCTGTACCCCAGTGCTTGTATGCATAAGTAAATAAATCTTTAAAAAAAAAAAAGAATGACTGGATGAATGAACAGTACAATTTTAAAAAATCTTAGCTTGAAATGTGACTTCAGCAATTTCTAGCTGTGTAGCTTCAGATAAATCACTCTACCTCTTTAAAGCTCAGATTCCTCCTCTACAAAGTTTGAATTGTTATACTGGCCCATTTAACTTCACAAGCTTGCTAAATTGCATAAACACATATTGTAGACATTTATATAAAATTTGTTTAAATATTTATGAAATTCATACTTACATATAAATATAAAATTTCATATACATGTATGTACAAATATGTGTAACTACACACATATCCAGGCAAGTCTCTAAAGCCATTCCTTTCCTTCCCCAGCCCAAGAAAAGGGCTGAGATTTTTTTTTTTTGTTTAAAAAAGCTAATCAACACCACTTATAAGAAACATTAGCAACCTGGAACATTTATGTGCTACAGACAATTTTCTTCAGGTCAAGATATTCTCCAATATAAAATTCTCAGCTGTAAACTGTGAATTATGAGTAAATAAGAAGTCTTCAGATACAGAATCTAGCCTATGTGAAAGATACTAATTGAGGCAAGAAATAGGGGCATCTTTTTACATATGCCCCAAACTAAAGATGTTTAGTATAGAGATGTGTGAAATATTCCTTTACGTACACTTATTTTCTTCTATTAAGCATGTTCCAGATACTAATCAGAAATAAAACTGAACAGGAATACATGGGAGCCACCTGGTGAAGCTTAAGCTCCAGTTGAAAAAGAATTCAACTAAATGAATCATGAAACAGTGCTCTAAATGTATGACATTATAGTTATTTGGAATGATGAAAATATGACTGGGAGTTTCAGATTTTCAGGTAGAGTTCATGGAAAAAGAAAGTCTTGGAAGAAAGTACAAAATTTGAATTTGTGGTTAAAAGAAGGACATCATATATACTCTGTGTCAAAAATGGAACAGAGTGGAACCAAACTGCACACATTTAACTAATATGAGTGCAGATAGTTTACCTTTCCAGTAGACAGATGATAGACAGACAGACAGATATTTATTCATCAACTAGTCTCAGGTCTTGATCGATTCATAGACAAACATCTCAGCACTGTGGATATGACTGTATTTTAATATGATTCAGCAGCCACTCAACTTGGACTGCTATTCTATGTGATCACCCAAGAAACGGAAAGATTAATTGTGAAAATTATAGTTTTTTGATTCTGTCTCACCTTCTAGCTTTAGAATTACCTTCCATATGCTCAGCTCCAATGCAACTGCAACTAAATTCACAGACATTCTCAACAATCCTGATGCCACTTTCCACAGTAAGGGCTTTCTGCAATGCTTCCCTGAATGTGCTTGGTCACATATTCTTCCACATTTTTGCTTGAGGACAAGTGATCAACAAAAGAGCTCTTTGTACAGGCTTTTTTTTTTTTTTTTTTAAATCTTTTCAAAGCTACCTTTCTTTTCGCTTCTCATCTAAAGCTTCATTTTCAGGACTAACAATAAAACTGATCCCCAAGAAGAGAGTTCTTTCACAGACACTCCCTCACTTGTTGGGGAGGGAGGTACAGGAACTAGAATGACCAAGAAGGTGTCACAGAAGACTAAAATATTTTGCAGAAGCGCAGGCTAAGGGAAGTGCACCACTCACCAAGGCCCACTGTTTACATGTTACATAAACTGGGGAGCTGATGGGAGCTCATGGTTACACAGTAACAGTCAAGTCTGCCTCTCTTTGTTCAAGAGTGGGGGTATCTTCTGAAGAGAAAATTAGAAACCCATTTGATAGAATGTATGGTATATGACAGCTCTGGAGTAAATTCACACTCTGTCCTTCTTCCTCTTTCAGTTTTCCATTATCATTCTCTCAGCAGGGACTGGATTTCAGCAACAGAACTGGAGACAAATGCTTTCCACACCTCTCTGTAGGCTCCTGTGTCTCAGCCCACTCTCATTCATCAGACTCAGACTCCGGGTTGCTGCTGCAGATTAAAGTCAATTCTTTGTCATTAAAACTGTGATTTCTCACTTATTTCTTGAGGAAGCCTCAGTCAATTGAGGAGGCTCAGAGGAAACAGGGATTTGAGTGAAGTATTAAGCAGCTGCTTTTGCAACCCCACCAGATTATTCTAACACAACCCTTTGCAGTGACCGCAGTGACGATGGAAGGGGCCAAACTGGTTGAGAGACAAAGGACGAGGCCGTCCATGACCATTACTTGTAAAGCTTATCTAGCAAAGGACGCATGATTTATTCATTTCAGAGGAGATTACAAATAAACCGAAGGCTGAACAAAGTGTGTCTGGTGAGGCATGAAAATGCACTGGCTTTCACGGATGCTCTGGGGCTGCCTTCACGGGTGAGAACCACCACATCGCCATGCCATGTGCAGAGGGCTCTTTTGGAACCACAGAGTGCCCCAGCAGAGAAGGAGCTGAGGCGTGGCCAGAATAAGAGCACATCTTCACCGTCAGCACAGCGCCAGGGACTAAGATCGCAGACAGGACCCAGACTGCCTGGGTCAGAAGCAGGGTATGGGGCTAGGGCAAGTCACTCAATAGCCTCGTGCCTCAGTGTCCCTAGCTACCCATTGGATCATTACAAGGATGAAAGGTGTTAAGACTTGTACCTTTAAGTCCTTAGATAGTACCTATATAGAGCAAATGCTTCATAACACTCACTGTCAAACCAGTGGCAACCTACTTTGCAGGGCTGTTGAGGCGGTTAAAGAGTGAATATGAATAAAATACCCATGACCCCGGTGATGCAGTACTAACTATCGCCATCATGACGCTGCTCTCAGGGTCACGGTAACTGGCAGCAGCGGTACTTGGATTCCCTAACAAGGTGTGAGAACTGAGTCTTGAGCTTCAACCTCATAGACTGATGCCTTCATCGGTCATCAGACTGGAGGCTCAAGGGTCCACATGGACTGTAGGCAAGTGCACTCTGCCTGAGCTGTGCTTAGAAATGCTCTGAATTAGGTGTACACTTCAGAATTTCCTGCAGCTTATTTAAAGATACAGCCACGTGGCTTTTTGTGACAAATCCACAGGTCCTTCCACACAGAGTGTGCACTCCTGCAAGGCGACTCTCAGCTGGGGCTGAGCAATGGCTGCCTCTTTAGGCGTCTGAGGGGTAACATGCCTTACACAGCGCACCTCAGGGCCACCAAGTTTACTTCCCTCACACCTTACCTGCCTGGCCCGTGTAGTGCTGCTCTTGTCTCCCTTGAGGCTATTCCAGGCTCCCAGGGGAGAGGCACTCAGACAGAATGTCCTTAGGTTTGTTTCATTTTTCCTATTGGTATACCTACCACTGTATGTGGTTCAGAGGCCTGGGGTCACTCCTCAGATGGGCATCACACCACCCGCTCTGCCGAGGCACCCATTGTCCTCCACCATGGGCGGCGGTACCCACTCCCCACTATATTTGCTCCCCTTCCCCTCTTGTAGCCTCAGTTTCACAGATTCCTAGAGTTTGTTATTGGTTTGGTTCTATCTGAACCTTTATTTTGTTTCTATATATTCCATACATAGGGGAAACCACTGGTATTTGTCTTTCTCTTTCTGATTTATTTCACATAGCAAAATCCCTTCCAGTTCCATCCATGATATAACAAAGGGCAATATTTTGTCTTTTTTGTTACATGAGTATTTCATTATATATATGTACATTTTTCTAATGCATTCAACTGCCCTTAGGCACTTAGGTGACTTCCGTAACTTGGCTATTGTAAATAGTGCTGTAATGAACACAGGAGTGCCATATATATTATATGTATGTAATATATAATTATATATATGGTAATATATATAATTAGTGTTCTTTGAATTAGTGTTCATCCATTCCTCAGGTAGATACCTAGGAGTAGATTCCCTTCATTATAGCCCTAACGTTATCTGCTAATTGAATGAATGTCAGGAAATCTCTCCCCAGTAAAATATACACAAATTCATATGCTCATAACACATTAATTCCAGGGGGATCATGGACTCCCTAAAAGTCCACTCACAGAAAAACCTCCAGCTTTAAGAACTTAATCAAGGACTAGAACATTCCATTAATTCTCATTCTTCCTTAAGTTACTAACACATCTACATTGTCACAAAGGGGTGAACATGAATAAAATAAGCTGAATTATGCAGATACATAAACTGAAGGACTCTGCTTAGAAAGGTTAAATGCTTTGATCTGATGTAATTGGTGGTTGGTTTGGTGCTAGCCAAGTTTGATAGCTTTAAAATAAAAATGGATGGGCTTGTTATCTCATTTCCTCTCCTACTCACTTCTCAGCTCCACCTCCTTTTCTCCACATCTCACTGTCCCGGTTACTTGTAGCTTAGATGGTACCATGGTGAACACCCCTTCCTCCAGGCCTGTTGCTGCCACCTGCTGGACGGAAAGGGTCGTGCTACCTGCAGACACAGTGTCTGAGCTGGGCATCCCCTGGCCAGGGACACACAGCTGCCCAGAGCTGCCAGAGGGGTCTGTGAACACCCACCAGGGACTGACGTTTCTGCAGCGACTCTGCCTGGAGGGGGCAGTAAAGCGCAGCACTCACAGCTTTGTGGTTTTGAATTTTTAAAAATCTTTTCATGATTGAACAACTTTTAGTCTTAATGACAAACTGCAAAAACAGAATAGAGATTTCCCCCATATCCCTTGCCCAGACTCTCCTAACGAGTTTTCTGGTCATAAAAACCAGCATTTCAATCATAATTCTGACAGAATCTTGGCAGGTGGGCCCAGGGACAGCACATAGTAAATGCTCAGTATGCATTGTATCCTGTAATTACCATCATCATGCCCTCAGCTAGCAGCAGTTTCCTTTCCAGTAAGTGAAGATAATAGAAAATATTTAAAGGAAGGATTGCATTTAACCATATGTAAAGTACCTAGCACAGTATTAAGATACAGTGAAATTTTTTGTTGTTGATATTGGCAGTGATAGTAACTGTTATTATCTCTGTGCTCTAATGCTCTCTCCCAGTCACTGTCATCCCAGTTTTCTAGGTTAAAAATCAGTAACCACTACAGATGAGATGTTTCCAGATTGCAGGGGGTAGAAAATGGTGACCAGTTCCTGGATGACCACTCTAGATAGTTCGATGACCAGGAAATCCCCATGAGCTAAAGGCAGAACCAGCTCTAGGCTGAATGCATGACCAATAGATACCTTCTAATTTTGTATTTTGTCTGAGGGTTGACATCTCTTTGGAGCACTGATGTCTGACTGGTGTTTCAATATCAAAAGAGGAAGGCAATTCTTTTTAAAATAAGGGAGAAACGCTTCTTTTTACTCCCATTCCCAAATCACCTGTTGCTAGCCAAGTCATAAGTACTCTCAGGCTCCCAGTGCAGTGAGGTGTGTTAGATTTTCAACAAGAGAAATGAGCAGTAGAAAAACCTTGGCTCCTCGAATGGGTTCTGAGTCTTTAGGGTGGAGAAAAGGAGGTCTGAGTGAAGAGGAGTCTTACTTTTAGAAGGGAAGAGACACTTTGCTCAGAGCACTCCTAAAATGTCAACTCAGCATGCAACCTAAGCCTTTTCTTTTTGGCATCTGTTTATACAAATTCTGACCAGGTGGCACATTCTTCCCCTCTGTTCTCAGCAACAGTGCGCAGGACAGAGAACACCTGTTCTAGAAATGGACTGATTAGCCCGAGGTTGGCACACACAGCCCAGGCTCAGGGCCACATGTGGTGAGGAGATGCTGCAGCCTTGTCAGTGGTTGGCTCTGTTCCTCTCCTTGGCTCTAGTCCATATTCACCGCTAATGGGATTGATCCATGGGCATAAATCTGAAGGACCTTGCTAGGCATGTGGGAGGTTATTCCATCCCAAAGTGCATCCCAAACTGTGTGCTGTTAGTAGTACAACAGCAAATGTTGCTAGCAGTGGTGAGGGTACTGCAGGTGGAGAAGAGAATGGATGCTTGTCTTTAAGGAGCTTCTTGAGAAGGGGTAACTGGAGATGAGAAAATGGAATTGAAATATCACTGACTGAATGCTGATTCTGCAATATAACTTATCATGCAGTAATCCTCTTAAAAAGTCACTATAATTCAGTAGGACACATATTGGTACTATCAACACAACATTGTAGAGGCAGAAAAGAGGTGAACGGATAAGAGGAAATGGTGGCAGTGTTCCATTCACTGAGTAGGTGGCATGGAACTGAGTTTTGAAGAATAAGTAGCAGTTCGCCTCTGGAGGAAGAGACAAATATTTTCAGGCAGAAAAAAGCATATAGCACGGGGCAGGTAGGGATGAAGCTTGAAAGAAATTGCAAAAAGTAAGTGAAGTGATGAGAGAGAACCAAATTACAATCTAACCAATGAATTTTGAAGAAGCGAGTGATAAGCAAAGCTATGATTACCTCCAAACCCCATTTTCTTTATGAAGACAACACCTCCCATTTGTGGGGCTCTTTATAAATTTAAGGTTTATCTGCATCTCAACAATGACTCCCCGACTCGGTGAACATAATAGAAATACAAATCAATCCATTCAGTTTTTCAAATTTATAGAAAAATGTAATGCTGCATCTCCTTACCAGCTTTAAAAATTATTTTCTGATGAGTAATGTGCCAGCCTAAAGCAGAATACTAAAGTAAGGATTTTAACAGATAGAGCAACAAAAAAGAAATTCTACAAGTTCTTTGTTGCTTATAGTCATGACAGTCAGAGGGCAACAAAAATATAATTTGAGAAAAGGTAGAATATTTAACATGAAAAAGAAATTGAAAAAATAATTATAGTTTTAGAATTCTCGATCTAAAAGGGATGTTTCACAGTGCACTTAATAAAACATGAAAGATGCTCACAAACAGTAGCTGGATGAGTGACAGAATGATTGTTCTCCTTCACTGATTTACAAACTGTGGTTCTCAGAGGTGACTCCGTGTTCTATAAACCCCAAAGTAATTTCTGTTTGACAATTGAAGGTTTAAACTACAACAAAGACAAATTTGATCTAGTGCTTGACATAAAAAAGATGGCTTATAAATATTTGATAGTGATTGAAGGAAGGAATTAGGAAATAATGAAGAGAAGGATGGAATTGTTTGAACTCTACTATTCATGAAATAAGAATAAATTCTAAAGGGAAGTAGATAAAGACTGAACTTCACTTTCAACTAATCTACCTCAAAGTTCACCTTGGCTGTATGTTACTTTCTTTGAATCAAGAGAAGCATAAAAATGACCTTTTCCTCACCTTAGAAGAATGTGGACAGGATAAATATGTTAATATTTGCAAAGTCTTTTGGAATTCCTTGGAGGACCACTGCAGAGATTAATATCATTACTGCAAATTTGTGAAAACATAGCTGTCATGCTTTTAAACAAACAATTTTTGATGGTATCGCAAATACATTCAACTGTGACTGGTATCGGGCTGATGGCAATACAAACCCATACAGTACTCAGCCTTGGACACACTCAGAACTCAATTTGTGGACAATCACAAGTTTAAGACCTTCTTTCGCGCCCTGGGGCAAAGGGCTGGGGGGTGTGCTGTCAGCCTTCACTGACTGAGGGGGAGCAAGGAAGAAACAGGTACATCTTTCCTTGTCCTTTGAAAACCTAGTTTTGAATTGAATTCCAGGAACATAGGCATAAGGAAGATGAAAGACAATGAATTTTAAGTATTTTAAGTGGGTGTTCTCTTTGTTGGAAGTACTGACCCTGTTCAAACTATATTTCTTATGTTAACACTTCAGACAAATTGCTCTAATCAGCAAATGCAAATCAAGACCCCTTCAAGTAAAGGGAAATGGAATAAAAATAAAAATGTATTGATCTAATTATTGATCTGAACCATACATCTAGAATCATCTGTATTCTAGAACTAGGAAAACAAAACCCTTTACTTCATAGAATTAAACAGAAAATAGTATCAAAAACACTGGCTTCTACAATATTTAAAATAACTAGACACTATGAGTTTGAAAGAGAACAAAATACACCACTAAATGAGACTTTGCCATAAGATATGCAAGCTCACGAAATCTGTCTCAAAACTCTTCAGCCTAAAGACCATACTATCAGTATGCACCTGAACTTGAATATGCATAGGAAGGAATCAATACATCAAAAAATAAACAGAATTTAGCAAAGGTAATAAGATCACAATTAATTGAAAGTGATAAGAAAATTTTTTAGAAAGAAAATTTCAATTGCCCACATCATCATCTGTATATGAGGATGTCTGACGTTTTTAAAACATAATTACTTACTGAATAGTAAAAGAAAAAAAAAACAAAAAAACTGTACCTGTGTTTTATTTCCCATTGCACATACAAGATTTCACAGTCATCTCAAATTCCATATATGCAAATCAGAACTTCTGTCCAAGATAATTCCATTTCAACTTTCTTCTTTCTGTTAGCTTGACCACCAACCTTTAGTGTCCTTGGCTAGAAATCTGAGTATGGACAATGTCTTTTTTCTTGCTTTCATCAACTAGCTTTGATAAACTTGTATCAGAAAAATAAAATCCCCAGATTTGTACTGGGAGGGAATTCACTTAACTTCTGAGTCTTGTTTCCTCATTAGTTCAATCAAGATGATAGCCTTCCTCCCATCCCCTTGTTGGCTCTAGGATGATCCTCCGTGGGTTTATTAGGGGTTTATTGAATTTATCTGGCTGCTCAGAAGGTCCAAGATGGAGAAAGTAGAAGTGATAAAGACCCCTCTACAAATGTTATAATAATGAATCCCCTTTACCCACACAATTCTGAATCCTCCACAGGCTGCTAAGGTCTTGCCATGGACCAGGTACCACGCTATGTGCTTGGCTGTCATGTTTATTCTCAGATGAGACCCTAGTGGTGGGTATTAGTACCTTTGGTTGGCAGAAGAGGAAACTAGAGTTCAGAGAGGTTACTAGACTTACTAAGTCTGGTAAGACGGAGTGAATAAAGGGGAGAACTGTAACTCAGCACCTAGGCAGTCTAAATCCAAAACCTGTACAATGAACCAAAATGAACTCACCGCCTTCCCTGGGCCCTTTACCTTACCCCTAGATTTCATCAGGTACTAAGGAAGTCTCCCTGCTCTCTTCTGCTCCTATCACCTTTTTCATAGCCACTTCCTGGTCATTGCTTTTTCAGTGAGTAGCTCTTCAAGCTACTAGTTTAATTATACAGCAACATATATTTTACTTAGAAACATATACACAGGGTAAGAAAGTCAAACTAACTAGGAATACAGTAAAACTAAGTCCTCTCCTGGGTCCTCTCTTTAGAAGCAACTGCTGTTATCAGTTTATAGGATACTTCTGGAAAGGTCTTTAAAACATATACAAGCATAAATAGATACAAGTTCTTTAGGTTACCCATGGGAAGATTCTCCAAATGCTGCTTCATTGCTTTCTTCCTCCCTGGAATTCCTCTTATTATCCAGAGCAGTGCTCCAGACTTCAGCACAAAATTAACCTCAAGTGCTTCACAAATATTAGCCTTGGCTCCTTGAGGGCAATAGCTATTACAAATACATCAGCGTATTAGACACACAGTAGGTGTTCAATAAATACCTGGTGATTAATTAAACTTCCTTGAATTAAATTCACGCTAGCTTAAATGGTGTATTTCATGCACGTCTTTAACAGAACCCATTCATATAGCTTTTACATGGTTACTTTTGCAATAGCTATTTACTTAATTAGTCATCAATCTCTTTTTAGAATTCCAACTGCATAAGTAGTTCAAAAATATTAAGGATGCTGACATTGCAGAGAATGCAGTAATTCAAAAATCTAAACCTCAAGATATTCAAGTATCACAGATTCAGTCGTGCAACACTAATTCTGATTCCTCTTTGAGAATTCTGGGTCATAAATGATGTAAAAAAGGGAGCACAGATTCATCTCACGAGGGTCTTACTTCTGCGTTTCCAGCTATTTACACTAGGCTATGTATTCAGTCTGTCTAAATCCTTAATGTTGACTCTACTGTATTCAAGCTATCTCATTAAAAGGAGACCACCAGGTTCATTTAATTTGTTCTTCAAGAAGATCAATCTCAGAAAATTTGTTAGGGAAAAACCAAATGCTTTTTTGTGCTGTGATACCAAGATGTTTTCACTTAATAATGCTCTAGAATTATGCTTTCTTCCCCCATTTTGAGATCCCTTATGCTAAACTCACTTCTTTTGTTTTCTTGCCAGTTTCTAGTCATGGTTTAAATACTTAAGAGTTTTTCTTTCAGGACAATAATTTTTAGTCCTTATTTTTAATGACAGACTATGAAAGAGTTCATGTGTATGGTTTGCTCTGTGCATTTTACAAGCCCAAAGAAAATTACATTTCAGAGAAGGTACACATCCAATTACTAGGAATTGAGTTACAACAAAGCAGCTATAAGATGCAATGTAATAAAGACAACCTCAATTAAAAGTCACCATAACAAAGCAAAAAAGAGACACGATGCAGTGCACATTAATCGCTTATTCAGAAGTTAAATACTAAGTGGGTGGTAGGAAAAGGAAGGTTCTTGCACATACAAGTTAATGAATCATTCTATTTAACAAGAGGTGGGTGAGGAAAGGGTAAGGGTCTCTCATCTGTGATCAATAGGAAGTAGTAGTAGTAGTTAGACTTCAAACTACACGCAGTGACCTTGTGAAAAAAATTTTAGATTACTCTTGTTAATGTCAATCAGTTCTAAAGAAACACCATGAGATGAAGCACAAGTGAGCGTGGGCACACACTTACACCCTCACCCTGGTCTTATGAATATGTATTGTGCTGTTAACTCTGCCAGCGAAAGACAGAGGCGCTACCTTCACAGAACCTGGGGGAGGAAGTAGGCACTTAATTACACCTTAGCATTGTAACTTCCAGGACAGACTTGACAACAGTGCTGGGAGCCCAGAGGAGACGTCACAGTCTGGAGTACGGGTGGGAATGGAGAAGGAGGAAGAGGAGAGAAAGAGAGGATAGCAGACAAGGTTTCTTTAGGCACGCACCAAGGTGGTCTCCCCAAGCATGAGCAAAGCTTTGGAACCTTGACACAGATGGGCCTTGTTGGAGTGTGAACATAATTCAAGAAGGCTTAGGACATCTCTCGGACTCTCTCTCTTGCAGTCTAGTGCATATTAGTCTAAAAGGGCATATTTTCAAGACCTCCTGATAACTGTCTTTTGCATATTTAAAGTGAACTCATCCATAAACTCTCTTAAGCCCCCAGCTGCTCCAGGCTGTGTCTTAGGACATACAACACGCACAGTCCAGGCGCCGGTAGGAAGAATGTCATGACAGTGTTGACAAAGCAAAATAAACGAACCTTGTAGAGGGCTCTGATATCACCAGCGACGGGTAGAATGGAGAGCTGCAACCAGGACAGGAGAAAACGTGGCCTAGAGCAGAATTAAGTTCTCTGATGAGGAAATTGCTTCCAGGAAGCGTCCATGGTTCCCATACAAGGTCCACATAGAATCTGTGACCAGTTTCTAAGGAGAACTGATAATAATATACTTTCCTTCCTTAAGATTTTGTAAGAGCTTTAAAAGCCCCTTTAATATGATAAATCATAAATTCAAAGACAATTTGATATAATCATATCTAGGGGCTATTGCAGTAAAGCTACATTTTACTTAATACTTTAGGGTATTAAGGGGTATTAGTTTTATGCAGCTCTCAAACATAAACACATGTTTGATGTGTTCATGTAATATTCATATCTTCTTTACATTTTGCATTAAAAGAAAATTGAAACAGTATGTCAGGTAGAAGAACAGAAGAATATAGATGAATATATTTATGGAAATGAAAAGTCGAATAAATTTGTGGTCTGTCCACAGTGAAAATATATAGTTATGTTCTTAGATTGAGTACATATTTAAAAATTACATACTTATAAGTTTTTAAATCCACAAATTAAAGTCTATACTTTTTCTTTCGATGTCTGTGGCCGTGAGCTCCATTTAGTTGTAGCTGACTCCATCTACTGGTTAAAATAGTATTTTTTTTTTTTTGGTGAAAACATATATTTTTGTCAAGATTTTGACATATGAAATAAATAGAATTTATAAAGTCTGATATACTAACAACATTAACATGAAACATGATTTTCATAATCAGAGGGCAATTAGTATAAAAGATAACACTCATAAATTAGAACAGAATGAAAAAGAAGACAAAAGCTCCAGAGTATCTCTATATAATAAAAGAGTCCAAACAAAGCATTTTAGAAGTTTGGAGTTCATCCAAGTATTTATTGATCGTATTTGAAAATAACTTTTTCTAATGAATGAAAAACAAAACGTTTCAGGATCTGGTCAGGTATGAGCAAAAAAAAACCCAAAAAAACACGTTTCTGTTCACTGGCCTCCTTATCAGTGACTTGAAAGATTTTTAGCATGTATTTGTAAAAGTTGCTGATAACTCAGAAAGAGGAGGGAAGGCTCGTGTACTGCTGCTGAACAGGCTCAGGACTTCAGATGATCATCGTGGAACAGCACAAAGGACTGACTAACGCTGGACCTTTGCCTTTACCTAGAGTCACCCAACCAAAAGCACCCAAACCTGAAAGTTGTTTTAGGCCTTTTGGTGGCAGACCCTGTCCTGAGCTGACAAGATGTTACTTGAGTCTTCATCAGCCACACTTTTCACTGCAGAAGTATTAACATGTTTGATTCCAGGGTGCAGTTCCCGGACACTCTGGGGAGGCGAGGTGGTGCATACTGTCTGATATACAGGCAATACAGGGGTCACTGTGTTATCTTCTAAAGCCTCAGAGTTCAACAGACACCTGCCCTGTGCACTTCTGTAAGGGATTGTGACTATATAACAAAACTAAAGGAAAAGAGCTCGATGTCTCTACATATCTGGGACCAAAAATTCGACAGTACAAGTACAGGAGGTTTAGTTTAAACACAACATATTTAAGAAAAGGAAGACTGGTCAGTTGATAGCAAGCTGCTGGTTTCTGAATTTCTACTATGTGGTCAGTCCTTTGCTAAACATTTTATGCAAATTACCTCTAATTTTATAGCAATCTTTTTTTTATTTTTTAAACATTTTTTAAAAATTTATATCTATTTGACATCAGTTGTAATCCCCATGTATTCCCCATCACCATCTCACCAGTGCACCATCACCTCAGTCCCCCGTGCTCCCATCTGCCCTCAACCCTTCCTCTCTCCTCTCCCCACCAAGTGTCCCCAATTTGTCCTTGTCTTTTCATTTTGATCCTTATTTGGTTCCCTTGATCCTTATTTGGTTCCCTTATATTCCTCCTAGGGGAGGAACCATCTGGTATTTTTCTTTTGCCTTCTGACTTACTTCGCTGAGCTTAATCCCTTCCAATTCCATCCATGTTCCTAGGAATGCGTCTAGTTTTTCTTTTTTGATTACTTTTATAGCAATCATTTTAAGGACACTTACGACTACTCTCCTTGTGTAGCTGAGGCACTGAGGCTCACTGTGGTCAATAAGGTAGGGAACCTCCACAGCTATGACGAGGCAGAGCCAGAAGGTGACACCAGTTCTTTCTGGCTTCTCAGACTGCTGCTCTCTGACTATACCGCCACAGACGGAAGGACAGGGAAGGCACTTGTATCTAAATCATGCTGACCATGGGAAGGAACTGGGAAAGCATTGTCAAGAAACAGGATTTACTGCAAGTGGGTGGGAGGAAGCTGTTAAAGGCACAACAGCTATCCTCGTGTATAAGACTGTAGGGAAAAAAATAAGCTTTTTTTTTTTCCTAACGGGAACTACAGTGATTCAGATTTCTGCTTCAGACACAGAGGTATTCTGTAGTTTTCAGAAGCTGGAGCTTCCCCAGGTCAGAGCATGTATCCATGTTGATCACTGGTATACCTAAATGACTAGTGCACAGACAATTAAATAGCAGCTACTCAATAAATAGTGTTGCAAGCATGAATGAACAGACATGAGAAGCAGCAGTGGCTTGTGGGTGAGGGCCCCTCCCAGGGCTGTGATCTCTCCTGCAGCTGTCTAGGTTACCTTGCCACTCTGGGTAACTGGTCACTTTAGTCTCCCACCACTAGGGTGCGCTCTTTTAGTCAGGGCTCTTTTAATCCTTTCACCCTGCTAGCACCACAGGATGTTTAACAAATGCTGGCTGAGTTCTTGCCTATGTTAATAACTGATACAGACTGATTACCTAGACAGGCTGTACCGCTGTACACACACACACACACACAGAGCACTATTTATGTTAAAAAAAAATCCTGCCTTAAAGTGTACATAAACCACCATTTCTTTAGATATATAGAAGTGCTAATACTGAGAACACACCACAGATAGAATTAAGCCCTACGATTTTATTGATTTTATCTTAGTCTAGAAAAACAAATTTGGATAACTCAGAGCTCAAAAATGACAAAATCACCATCTAAAGATGATGGTGGTTATACTCTAGAGAGTATGAATTCTGAACAGCTGGCACTAGACAGTGATTTCAAAACTTAGAGTAAAAACCAATCCAGCCATCTGAACATGGTTCCTCTGGGTATATAATGGTTATATAGAGGTGATCCAAGACTATAACACTTTATTGGTTTTTGTCTACAATTTTAATTTTAGAATAATTTAGATCTATCAAGAACTAATGAGAGTTCCCCTTTTAACATCTTACATTAGTACATTTGTCACAATCAACTAATACATACCTATATACTAATACCTATGTACTGATATTAACTAAAGTACATTTGATTCAGATTTCCTTAGCTTTTACCTAGTGTCCTTTTTCTGATCCAGGAGCTCATCTAGGTCAACACACTGAGTCTAGTTATCATACCTCGTCTTGACCATGACAGTCCCCAGACTTTGCTTGGTTTTGATGAGCCTTGACAGTTTTGAAGGTTATTGGTAAGGTGCTTTGTAGAAAAATCCCTCAAAAAGATGTGCCTGATGTTTTTTCATAAACCGGGAGGACATTAGGAAGGAAGACTAAAGAAGCATGAAGGATGATTGCTGGCAACACACAGGTCACTGCCAAGCAGCAGGCTGAGGTGGTACCGTCATGCTTCTCTGCTGTAAAGTTACTTTTTCCCCCCTCCCTTCCCACAATGCGCTCTCTGGCAGGAAGTCTGTGCAGACCATATTCAGGGGTGTAAGTTTATGTTCTACCTATCCACAGGGCTGGAAAAGTAGAAGACGGTAAGAGTATGTTTTAAGAGAGAAGAGAAAGGGTTCACAAAAATAACCCCACACACCCTTTGAGAGCTTATTAACTAGCTGTGGGAACTCTGAGAATAATAAATAGTCTCTTGAAGAAATAAGCAGCGCTTCATTGTTTAACACTGACATTTCCAACTGTGAAATACTCTGGTTTTCTTCCCCTGGAAATAAGGTCAATCATTACACTTCTTTCATCTTTTTCAAATGTCTTATCCTTGACATAAGTTAATATTTATTTGTTAAAATATATGAATGTGTTACATGGATGTGGTGCTTCTAAACCCAATCCATTTGTTACAAACCTATGTATGAACTTTCTCATGTCAATGAACAAAATGTAGAGGAACCAATGTACTTACCTTGAGTATTTACTGTGACTATAATCCCTGATTTAATGACCTTAAGTAGACAGAAATTCAACCCCTGCAAGCCATATATACTTTGCAAGGCCTCTGATTAAAGAGAATTTTAGCATAAATAATGCATGATCAATAACATAGTATACCAAATTGCATTTAAAATATTCATGAATTTCTTTTAAAAAATAAAACCACAAATTGCAATTTAGTATGAGGCTTCTGAAGAGGAATGGATACAATCTATGAATGAGTGCAGAGGCCTCTAAAATGAATTTTAGAGAATCTTCCATAGATTTCTGCCTTTATGAATCACTTCAGCATAGTTTATGACAGTAGTACTAAGGAAAAGAATTTCTGAAAATACTATATAGTATGGTATGTTTGACTTCGATGTGGTAGACTGGTTTTCAAGCAATCTTTTGTGACTTTATAGAGTATATCTTTTTCTTCGTTCTTCAAATTTTGAGGTGGAACTTACTAGACCAGTACAGTGATAGCTTTTGGTATTAACTTAGAGTATAACAGGGTGACCTACTTTAAAGTTGGTTCACTCTGATTCCTCTTTTAAGGAGAGTATTTTCTACATATTTGATTAAAATGTATTTAGTGGGTAAATAGTGATAATGTGGAATTTTAATAATGGGCATTCCTGAATGAATGCTAAATGAATTCCTAAATGAATATAAAATATTTTTGCAATTGGTTAGCAGCAAAATTAATTTAAAATATGAATGCATAAATTGTGGTCAGAAATCAGGCTGCTTGGGTACATTATATTTCATTGCATTATGAACCAGGCATGAATGTCATAAGACTTTTTCATTTAACAATGAAAAAAAAATTCCCTAAAAATGGATTCAAAACTGATTCATCTCAGTTGTCACTAGTAAATACATATCCTTAGGAAATATAATTTTGTAAATATCTATGCAACAAAACTAGAGATTTCTAAGAATTTATGAGCATAATTAAATCATCAAGAAAGTTTTTTGAGCACTGTAAATTTTATCCTACCATAGATCAACAAAAGGTTTTGACATCAAGAAAATTAAATTTTGCCTAAGCCTTGAAATATATCAATAAAAGAAAAATTCACTGTGCTCTGCTCTTAGATATTAAAAAATTTAAAATATGAGAGGTATAACATGTATTTATATTCAACATTGAGACTTTTCTTAGTAATTTAGTTCACACTGATCCAAACCTTGGCAAATTTATCGGTCTTATCAACTGAATAGCTGTAAATCTGAAGACATGAATAAACAAGTAATGGATAAGATTAAAGTCCACCTACCAATAATGTCCTTTTTAGAACTCAGCATTCGGTTGCTTGGGTCTGCCACAACAAGTGAACAAGTGGTACAGAAGAAAGCATGACAAGCAACATAACTAGTTTATAGATTGAATTGAGAACATACAAACAGTTACTGTCAATGATAGAACATGCTGTATAGTAGACACTAAAGAGGTACATCTATTCAATGAGTGAACAGGAAAAATCCCAAATGGTTTAGGACTCCTTTCATTTAAAAAATAAACTACCACCTAAAACTACCATGAACAAAAAATTAACTGAATTCAGTTATTCGAGAACAGAAGTTTATTTTTTTATGTTAGTGCTACAGTTTTTAAAATGTCGTGTTTTCTAACCTTGAAATTTAATACAGTCCTATACTGTACTTCTCTTGTTTAATAAGCAGCCTGATTTCTGACCACAATTTATGCATCCATATTTAAGTTAACTTTGGTACTTACCAATTGGAAATATACTTTATATTCATAAAATCACCTGCAGAAATACGATCCTTTTGGCCGAAGGAAATGGATAGAATTTATGGCTGAAACCTATGATATTCTTAAGATCCTGTAAGAATTGGGAAAGTGGGAAAGCTTCACTTCAGTGTGAAACAAATTCAGTGACTTGTACAGGTTAAAGAGCATAATGACACGACATGTATTCTGCTTCCTCTAGAAAATCTTTTAACTCTGAACTTGAGTTTGGAAGGAACTTAAGTTAGTGCATTTCATATATATAACTCAATTATATTTCATGATTATCTGAGCATGAACAAATAAATATAATCAAAAGGTAAGTACAGTGATAGGGAAATACAGTGAGTAATCACAGATATTACAGATATTTTTTCAAATTACAAATTCACCCCTTGCTATTTAGTGAGGTGAATTGCTTAACTCCTAAAACAATGCTCCATCATCTGTAAAATAATTGTTTGATAAGGAGTAAATGAGACAATAACACAGGAAAAAATGCCTGACCCAGTGCTCGGCCCTTAGCTTGCAGTTCTAATACTTATCATCATGAAAAACAGTTGGTTTGATTGTTCACACCTCTAGGTTTTGTGCTTGTTGAAGGCAGTTTTTTACCTTTCTCTGTTTCTAGTACTGTGACAGCAGATTATTATATTCAAAAACGGTGGCTGAAGTCTCATCACTGAATACTGCAATTCAAATCTGCCTTTAAGGCAAAAGAAGACAGAAAATCAGCCAGCAGCCTACTTTTGCTTCTATTAGAATAATTCCATTTCCATTAGTATTCCTCCACTAATACCCTTCTAAATGAAATGAAATGAAATTAACTGAGTCTTGTGCTAGTTGCCCCCACTCCAGTCACCAGCAGTGTTTCCTGTGAGCTATTTGTCCCATCAATACCCTAACAACCCCCTGCAGAGAACAAGATGTATCCAGCACTTGCTAACCCAGCCCTTGTGAAGTGAGCAAAAAGAAGCCACCGTAAGGCAAAGGAAACTCAAATAATATAAAAGCTAGATTTCAGTCATGGACTTCATTTTTTTAAATACCATTTCAATTTTTAAAAAAATATTTATTTATTTTTTGCATAGAAAAAGTGGGGTGTAGACCAGAAGTGCAGGGGTGAGAGGCTTCACCAGAGACAGAGTGGGGAGCAGAACAAGTGGATCTACTGAAACACACTGCTGAGGGGAGCAGTGAGTGAGACAGGAGAGGTCTGGTGCTCCATGTGGATTAGCTCCCTGGCCAAGGATTGAACTCAGGCCATAGAGGTGATAGCACTGAGACTTAACCCCTAGGCCACCAGGGAGGCCCCTCCGGCATTGACTTCTGCAGACTGCCCTTTCCTTCCTCAGAAAGCACTTTCAGTAAAACTTTGCTTTACTTCTAGCTTCTGTTGCTTTACTTCTGTTGATTTCTCTACAACCTGCACTGAACTAATGTAGACCCCTGCCCACTGCATGCCCTTCCACCAAAATGTTTTTTCCCTTCAGTTTTGTCTCTAGGACATCAAGCTTCTATTATCTTAAAGTGAGATGGGTGCCAGGAGACTCATCCACTCATGCCAAAGCAGAAAGCACCCAAGGAATAGAGCGGGTGTGACCTCCTGGGAGTCAAGTGTCAGCTAAGTGATATCATTTGCTCAAACGTCACTGGTTGGTCCCGCAGCATGTGTGAGGAAGTCTGTTAGGTACTGAGGACATGGGGATAAAGTAAAACAATCTCCACAGGAACATACCATTGAAGAGTGACTGTGCCAAGCTAGAATGTAGTCTGCCCAGTGACAGTCACCTAGGATATTTGTCAGAAATGCAGATCCCTGGTTCCCCCTCAGAACAGTGGAACCAGAATTTCTAGCTGTGAGGCCCAGAAGTCTGCAAGCTCATCTCCTGAACCCCGACTCTTAGTGCCTTTACCCAGGCTGAGCTGTGTTTGCAGCTCCACATGCCACCATCCTCCCTGCTGGCCTTCATGCTTCTAAGCCGAAGCTACCTCCTGCAGCAGCCTTTCCTGTCACCCCTAGGCCCCGTGTTAGAGAGTCCATTCCTCCTCCTCCTCCCCACCCACCTCCACCACTCTTTGTCTACTTGCACTCACTTCATCAGTGGTAAATTTATGGTGCTGTTGTGTAACTCACTGGTTTGCATACCTCCTTCCCTTATGGGTACAGGTTCTCTGTCAACAGAAACGAGGCCCTGTTCCCCACTGCCTCCCAGAACCCAGCCCAGCGCCTGCATGTGGAGATATTTACTAAGGTATAAATGAAATAATTTAAGAAGGTCCCCCATAAATAAAGTTGGGACTGTTCCTAGAGAGAGGCAAAGAGAAAAAAATCAATTAAGTTTATCCTGTTGAGGGCCTCCCTGGTGGCGCAGTGGGTTAAGCAACGCACTATGAAGCAGACCGCAGCCACTGCAGCACGAGTTCGATCCCTGCTGCCGGCCAGGGAGGGGACCCACATGGTGCAGCAGACCTCTCCTGCTGTGCCCGCTGCTCCCCTCAGCAGTGTACTTCAGTTGACCTGCCTGTTCTTCTCCCTGCTCTCTGTGGTGAATCCTCTCACCCCCCCACGCCTCTGACCTGTACCCCAGTGCTTGTATGTATGAATAAATAAAAAAAAAAAAAAGTTTATCCTGTTTCAAGTTCAGTAGCTCAACTCCCAAATTCCTCAAGTTGCAGGATTATTTTAACAAGACGAAGAACTACTATATTTTAAGATTTTCTATGAGATATCTTCATTTGTACTTTCTAAGTTCAGTGTGAAAAAGTATTTGTATTTCAGCCTCTAAATCTGCCCATCACATTAGTTTAGTCTGAAGACTTTTTTTTTTAGAAAATAAAACAAGAATCTAATTTGTAACTTAAGGTATTTGGTGTGAAATATTTGAAGTCAATATTTTCAATTCATATAATATTTCATTGTAAATGAGCATTTTATTACTTGAAATACCATGAATGTAACAGACTTTAAAAATTAAAGGAAACGCACAAGCACAGAGAATCAGGGAAGAATAGGAACTGACTTAATTTCAATTTAATTGTGACACATGTCCTCTAAATCTTTCATTTTCTATTTTGCCAATATAAAAGTGTACGTAAAAATCAATCTAAAATAAATATATCACATAATCTTAATTTTTCTGTAATTGTGCCAAATAACCTTTTTAAAGGAGATCAGCATAAAATGTCTATTTTGGAGTTTCAAACTATCAAAAATAATTATTAATCACTGCATTTTTTATGCATGATCTACAATAAACATTACCTTGTTCAGTATATCACAAGAAAATTGCATGTTATTAAGTCTCATTTGATGAGCATTTGTTAACAGAACTTCTTTAAAAATGTTGCTCTTTTACATACTTAGTGCCCAGTCCTCCAGGCAATCAAGCCAGGAAAATGTAAAGTCAGCCTCGATTTTTTCCTTGCCATCAACCCAATCCTTTCAAACAACCACACATCCACCCATCACTCAAATCAAGGTCCATAGATTGTTTTCCCTAACCATTCAGAAAAATACATGCACCCCTATGTTCACAGCAGAGATGGCTATACCCAATGCCTGACAACAGACAAGCTGACAAAGAAGATGTCATCTAACTCAATGACACTACGCTGCTGTTGACACAGCTGACATCTTGTGCTTTATGACAACACGGGTGGAACTTGAGATAATTATACTAAACAAAATGAAGCGACACTTCAGGTCCAGATGTTTAAAAAAGAACAAAACTCACTATCCAGGATAGCTCAAGAGGGTTTTCCCACAGCCAGACCCAGCAAGGCTCTGAGTTCCCCTTGACCACAAGAAGCATTGCTCAAGGGCACAAAGGTTTCACTCACTCATCTCTAACTCCTCTCAGGGATGACGATTTTGAGTTTTATTTATATACATTTTGTGCTAAGGAGAATTTGTTGTAATTACGTGAAACCAGTTTATCTAAAAAAATTATAAAAAGCTCCCCTTTTCTTCTATAATAAAGTTCAAATGTGGTTAAGTGAAACTACTTTGAGAAGCATAAAAAAAATCAAACTTGAATTTACTTAATTTGTATTTTTTTCCTTAAACAAGTTTAATTTGAGGAAACTGAAGTGTTGATTAGGAGGGAAGGGATTCAAATGTGTAGATGATCGCTGCCTTGACTGACCTGGCTGCTCCTTAGAGGCATCTGGGGTTGTGCAGAAGCCAGGCCCAACCCGATCCAGGATGCAGGGGCTCCAAAAGAGGAGTCTGGGAATCTGCATATTTAAAAAAGGTCTCTGGGGACTCTAATTACTAAATAGTTTGAAATCTCTGTTTTACATTTAATATCCTTTAAGAAGTGCTCCTCAGGGCGTCCCTGAGGGCACAAGGGGTTGAGTACTGCACTATAGGGCTTCCATAACCACTGCAATGCTAGTTCGATCCCCGGCCAGGAAGGGGACCCACACGGTGCGGCAGACCTTTCTTGCCTCACCCGCTGCTCCCCTCAGCAGTGTATTTTAGTAGATCTGCCTGTTCTGCTTCCCGTGCTGTCTCTGGTGAATCCTCTCAACCCACCATCCATGCCTCTGACCTGTACCCCAGCTCTTGTATGTCTCAATAAATAAAATCTTTAAAAAAAAATAAGAAGGTACTCCTCAAAGGGGAAGCATAGGTTAAGAACACAATATTTGGGCTCCAAACAGACTGAATTAAGATCTTGACCCCATCTCCTCCCCACACCTATGACTCTGTGATCATGGGAACTTGAACCTGAAACTGAGAGCTACCCTGCCGTGACAGCCTCATACGCTTCATAGTCTCATTTCTCAACACAGAGCCTTGGGCTTGCCCTGAGTGTTCTAATTTCACCATTTTAATGTTCTCGTTTCCCAGCCCTTCTCACAACCAAACACAGCCTGGGCAAGAATTGATAAAATTGCTGAGAATCTGATTGCTCTTTACATAGCTTTGTTTTTAAGACAGAATCTGTTCTAAGTTCCAAAAACCTTAGTCACGAGTGATCTTTCAAAACACAACTTATCCTTGGATCAGAAACTGCTACTCTAGAAAGAAAAGTCCACTTGGCTATAGAACATATGTATCTATAACAGACTGTTCTTATTACTAGACAACTAAAGACAGAATTTTCTTCTTGCATGTAGTAGGCAGAGGGCAGCATGCACCAGCCAACTGCCTAAGCACAGCCTTTGTGCCAAGTGTTTGGAAATCCCCTTAAGACCTCTTTGTACAATGGTCCTTTTAAACTTCAGAATACTGCTCAGTCACTTAGAGTGAGCTGGCAGCCTGTTCGCTGAAAAAACAAAGAAAAGAAAAGAAAACCACGACATGGCCCAGGAAGATGTCTGTTTTTTTGGTTCAGAAAGTGGACGCATGTGATGTCACCAAGGGCTTTGGAAAGCGTATGCACAGATGTGATGCCAAGCCTCGTGCCAGAAAACTTGGTAGTTAAAAATGGTAACTAATCTTGTCATGCTCTATCATTATGCAAATCCAAGAAATGTATTGCCAAAGTGATTTATGTTAGTGCAGTTGAAAGACAATTAAAAATGTAATCTTCAGCAGATCATTTTAAAATTGACTCTTTATGGCTGCCTATGCCTTATCATGTGAGACACGCTGAACTGTAATTGTGTTGGCCTTTCTTTAATTATAAATGATATTGCACTTAAATCCAATGTACCCAATTGACAAACAAAATTAAGTTAGCGGACTTTCATTTAAAATCTTATTTGGAGTTCTAGACCAAGTCTCCATTTCTGTGCTTTGGTTAACACAGTTGTTCTCGGACTAGATGATAACAAACCCTCCGTTCTCTTTTGTAGGAACTACTGGTAGATGAGCCCTGTTTTGTGGGAAGATGTGTTCCTGCAGACAGGCACACGCCCTGAGTCAGTGCCAGCAGGATCATCACATTATAGTTTCCATGGAGATGTGTCTCTGACATCACACTTTGGTGTCTGCTCTTCAATATTCTTCAAATACCCTGACTAGGTTTCAGCCATCTGCCCTGCTTCCAGCTACCATTCATGCAATGGCTGGTCAGTCCTCCCAGGAAAGAAAGATGTCCTTCATTAATTTCAACACATTCCCACCACCTGTAACGTCCTGCTGATGCTGAGTTTCCAGAAGTTATCAAGACTGGAGAAGCAAGATTCAGGGCAATCCACCTAACAATTTGAAAAAAATCTTTGAAAACTGAGTTAAAATTAAAATTCACCTAAGCTATTTTCCAAGTGAGAATTCCAAGCTACATTTCATAGAACAATAGATATTAAATAAGTTTAAGCAATAGAAGGATAAACAAAGTGAAGATTTCCTTCCTTTAGAAGTTCTCACTAATATTCCTTCTGACTCTAAAGGGAGGCTGATGGTACACATGAATGTTTCCTAAACATTTTTTCCCCAGAGACCACTTAGGAGATTGAGCAATCCGCAGTGTGAATTTGGTAGACACTATTATGGAGGCATGGAGTGACCATAAATTTATTGCCAAGTTAGGAAAAATCTGAGAGTGAAAGAAGAGGCAATTAATATTTATTCTGGGAAAAAGGGCATAACTGGGACTGTTTGGAGTAGGATGTGTAATTACCATATAAAAACATAAGATAAAACAAAGCAATTTGATAAGTTAAAGACAATAGAAAGGCAGTCATAAGACTGATCATCAACTTGAAAACTAAGATACATAAGATGAATGAGTATTATCCTGTGTTACTCTAGAAGTTATAATAATGACAACACTAACAATTACAACAACAACAGAGGAAATGGGGAAACTACATTGGAAAAAGATTTTTACACATGTAAAAAGAAATTTCCAGCAACTAGGAAATGGATACTGATGGGAAGATGCGAGTCCCTCCCTCCTTCCCAAGAGATGGTCAGAGGCTAGATGCTAGCCAGTGAAGGCTGCTGTATGGGCTAGGAGAACAGAATCAACTAATATTTTTATGATTCTATGATTACACAAGTAAGAAGTTATTGCAAAGTCCTGAGACATGACCGGGATTCAATCCAAATAAATATGATTCTTTCAAGGGCAAACTTAGAATGTCTTTCAATCCAATTTTTTCCTAATTAACCATTTGCGCAAAGACACATGAAGAAGAGAGAACAAAAGACACATCATCAAAGTTGCATCACTGAGTTTTACGCAAGTTAAACCACACTGCCCACTTTACCATGAGGACTTTGTCTTGAAGAGGACATTGCATTTATGTAAATAAAAATTAATGCTCTGAAAATCCGCAGGGGCAGTGATGTTAAAATCAAAGAACTGGAAGGCTCAGACTTAGGTATAATTTATAGAGAAACAAAATAGAGTGAAGGACCCTGGAGGCCATGCTCATTTCCTCTGAAGGACACAAGTTGAGAGATGGAGAACATCTTGTCCACTATCACACGGTAAGTTGGGAGCAGAGCTGAAATCACCACTTGGAACGAATCTGAGTAGGACATGTACCAAAGGCTAAAATTATTCCTACTAATTTTTGTTTCACAAACAACAATGAGCACATAGAATGTGCACAGCACCGTGGGGAGGCGACTTCTGGCTCCTGCTCTCGCCACCAGTGCGAGCCCCACAGACACAGCGCCAGGGAGAGCAGGACAGCCCGGGCAGCTCTGTGCCTGACTGTGGACAAGTAATTGAACGTGCGTAAGGGAGATGCTAAGAAGCCAAGAGGCCTAAGTCATCACCCTCATTTTTTTTGTGCAAACATACTGGGAAGAGGACAAGAAGAAGCACCCAAAAGATTTCGTAAACTTCTTGAGAATGTTCTAAGAAGTGCTCAGAGAGGGGGAAGACCGTGTCTGCTAAAGAGAAGGGGAAGCTTGAAGACAGGGCAAAGGCAGACAAGGCGCCTTATAAAGAACGAAAAACTTACATTCCCCTCTCCCACAGGGGAAACGACAAAGAGGTTAAGGATCCCAGTGCACCCAAATGACCTCCTTGGACCTTTTCCTGTACCTAATATTTTGAGTGTTACCCTCACATCATAGACCATCCTGGCCTGTCCTTTAACACTGTGCAGGTGATGAGCAGCTAAGCTGCAGGGAAAATATGAAAAGGATATTCCTGCATACAGAGCTAACGGGAAGCCTGAAATGGCTAAAAAGGAGTTGCAAAAACTGAAAATAGCAAGGAAGAAGAGGAGAACGAAGAAGGTGAGGAAGATGATAATGAGTAAATTGCTTTTTTTCCCTTGTCTATAAAACATTTCACCTTCTTGTACACAACTCACTTTTTAAATAAAAAAAAAAAGATAAATGTAAGGCTGGTTAAGATATGTTTTATAAACTGCAGTGTCTTTTTTTTATATGTGTCTTTAGATAGCCTTGTCCTGGTGGTATTTTTAAAGCCACAAACCTTGCATGAGGCAGAACGGGTGTTGTAAATTGGCGTGGAAACTTGAAGCAGGTCTCCCAGTTAGCAGACAGCATAAATTAGTTATATGTGGGGGTGGGAGGCTTTTTATCTTCAGTTGTGTCTGATGTAACTTATGACAGAACTAAATAATTGTTCTGTTAACTGAAAACCACTCCATGGTTGCAAAATAAAAAAAGTTGTAGCTGACATTCTGCATGACATTCTGCATGCTTCCATGTAAATACAAATTTTATTTAAAAATCACCAGAGATTAACAAATCAAAATGAATCTCCAGGCATTTGAAGGGCCTGAGGTCTGTGTTTTTTAAATCAAACTAGGTAGCAATATATGTGACTTTCAGAATCATGTCTAGTCTTTCTAGTTCTTAGAAAAGGAAATTCAAAATAAAAAATAATACAGGATTAACTCACCTTTTAAGCTTTAATGTTCCTTAGTGATGACATACAGTGATGCAGAGTAAAGTCTCCTGTTTTACAGTGACAAGATAAATGGGATGACCAAGGTCAAACCGTGAAAAGGGGAAGAACTAGAGTTTGAATCCCGGTCGTGTCATCTGAAGGCAGATACAGCGTATTTCCACCGTGCTTGCCTGTCCCCTATAATAAATTTTGCTTTGTCAAAACTATTTTGATATTTCATTATGGGAAGCACCTTAATCAAATCAATGAAGTAAAAAAGAAACACTTCTACTGGTAGGACCCATTTGTCCTCAGACCTTCACTCACTCTCAATCAAGCCAATGGAGCCACAGTTCAGGGTCCTTGGGCAGCATTCAATAAATGCACTTTAGCAAACAAGTGGGTAAATAAAAGAAAAGTACATTTGTACACATGGGAATCCTCCATCAAATAAGAGTTTCATTTTTTTTTTTTTGACTTGAGAATGCAGATAGATTCTGCACCACACCTGGCTTCACCGTGGCATAAACTGAGGCACCACAGCCACACTACGTGTCTGAGTGTAAAGTGACCTGAGGTGCTTCAAACCAATAACAAGCAGGAGAATTAGAAATGGTCTCAGAAAGCTTCAATACAAAGAATTCAAACACAGTGATCAATTGTGGGTGCGTGTCATTTTGCAAATTGTGCGTGTCATTTTGCAAACACACATAATGAATGGAATACAGTAGTTTAATGAGATAAGCATTTCTTTTATTAGATCAATGGGTGATAGGCCAAGCAGTGAGATGGTAGGGGAACAGAAGGGTTAGGGCATTAAATAAAACTCAGAATGGTGCTTTGGACAAATGGCAGTATGGGGGAATATCAACTCATTTGCCATAATAATTTGATATTCCTGCAACTCCAAATGAGAGTTTGGGGGTTGAATTAGTAAATAATTACTTTTTAAAGAAGATTTATTTATTTATGCATACAAGAGCTAGGGTACAGGCCAGAGTGGCGGGGGGTGGGGGGAGGTGAGAAGATTCACCAGACACAGAGTGGGGAACAGAACAGGCAGGTTGACTGAGGTACACTACTGAGGGGAGCAGTGGATGAGGCAGGGGAGGTCTGCTGCACCAGGTGGGTCACCTCCCTGACCGGGGATTGAACTCATGATACAGTGGCTGTGGATGCTTCATAGTGCAGTGCTTAACCTCCTGCACCACCAGGGAGGCCCCAGTACACAATTACTTTTAGGGGAATCTGAGATTCATACTAGAGAAGTGAGAGAAGATGGCCTGTATGGAGCTCTGCTAAGTTGGAAACTGTTTTTGGAAAGCTTGGTATGGTTCTCCCACAGTGAGAAGTTTCTGACATAGCTGAGTATGGTGCTGGCAGTCATTTCTTCATATACATCCACACTTTTTAGCAAACTGCCTCTGATAAACTTTCATGAGGTGCCACCAATGCCTTCAGAAACAGACCCCTAGCATCACCATAACCTGAGCAGAAGGGCAGAGCAGCCAAGCTGTGCTAGCATCACCTTGTGAGTTTGATGTGATTGAGATTTGTCACAACACAGCTCCTTATTCCTTCACCATCCAACATCATGCATAGAACACCTCAGTGAAAAGTCACCCAGTCTTCAGTTCAGTATATCTGACTGGATATCCTGCTGCAGCCAGGGGGCTCTGGCCTCCTGGTGTCCCAAATAAACTTGAGAGACAACATCAACTATAGTAGACTCACTGTTTTGGACTGGTGACTGTGTGTGTCTTCATGTCCATTTGTAACAGAGATGAATAAAGCTACTTCCACCCTGGGTTTCCTACATCACCATTCGCTGCCCCAAGAAAAATTTTAGGGAATTCAAAAACCCTTTGCCTGGAGAAATGCAGGAGAAATTGTCAAAACAGAACCCTGCTGCGGCTGAGCCTATGTCAGACACACTGGCATGACAGTCATGCCTGCCTCAGTCCTGGCTGTAGGAGACCCTTCCCACCCGGCCCATTTTATCTTGCTCCACTTTATCACCCACTGTAGCTGGTAGCAATGCAAAATGGTACAACCA
This sequence comes from Galemys pyrenaicus, assembly GCA_019455555.1. Classification (NCBI taxonomy): domain Eukaryota; kingdom Metazoa; phylum Chordata; class Mammalia; order Eulipotyphla; family Talpidae; genus Galemys; species Galemys pyrenaicus. The sequence continues at coordinate 6,180,384 of JAGFMF010011752.1, forward strand.
CTTGAGAGGACAATTTGGTGACTTACTATAAAACTAAACATGCTCTCATCATACATCCCAACAGTCTAGCTGGATCCAGCACTCCTTGGATTGCACAAAGGAGTTAAAAACTTATGTTTTTGTACTAGGATGTTTATACCAGCTTTATTCACGACTGCCAAGTTGGAAAAAGTCAATATGTCTTTCAGTAGGTCAATGAATCAATAAAACTGTGATACATTCAGACAGTGGAATATTATTTGGCACTAAAAAAAGAATGAGCTGTCACACTATGAAAAGACATGGAAGAACCTCAAATGCACATTAATGGGTGGAGTTGGTGATGGAAGTACACTGAGCACCATAATATATGTAAGAAAACACAACTTTCCATGAGAAAAATAACGTGCTGAAGTTCTTAGTTTTACACTTTTCTAAGGCAGCAGCTCTAGTAAGTGTTACATAAACCAGCAGTTAGAATAACTTATGTCAAGCACTGTAGTAGATGTGAGGCAAAATATCTTGACTTTATGAGCTTTAGTAACTCCCTTTATCTGCAGAATGGAAATGACTTCCCTATACACCCAAAAGAATGGAAAGCATAACTGAAAATACCTTGGTCTTGTTTTTCTGGGGTTGGTTGTTGTTGTTATTTCTTGTTTTGCCAACTTCAGAGCAGACTGAGTAAGAATCCAGAGGGCTAGAGGTAACTACATCATACAGATTGCTTCAATTTTGTGGTATCAACATCTCTACCTAGGTCAACAGGGTAGAAGTATATCTGTTATACTCCTATACTACAGTGTATACTCTGTTATACTATACACTATAGTATAACACAGTATAGTATAACATATATAGTATAACACAGTGCAATGCAATACAGAAGGTGGCACGCTAGATTCTGACACACCCAGCAGCGGCACCATCACATCTACTCAAAGCTCATAGTCTAGATCAGATAACTGGCCCTATCCAACTGCAAGTGAGCAAGAAGATGTGGGGGAGAAAAAGATATGCCTTAATCAGTAAATCTCTCTCCTTCCCCGGGAATGATGCCAGGATGTTAGAAACCGATTTACCTTCAATTGCTCTATTTGTGCATATTCTTCACCATTACAAAATTCTTCGCCATTATAAAACTGTAGTGTCCAACATATCATTGTGATGAGTGCTCCTGTTATTCAAACTGTGATCGGGGGGCATGAACAATAAATTTTTAAAAGCTTAAGCACCTATTTATAATTGCTCTGACCTCTATCAACCAGTGAAGCAGCCTGTCATGGAGCTATAATGTTTTATGTCCACAGAGGCCCCAAAGTACATTGCGATCATATATAGGAAGTATACTCTGTTGCGCAGGGTATTTTTAGCATAGCTCTGAAAGCATCACTGGGCTGGAAGAATTTGAGGCAGTAAAGTTAGCCACTATCTTCATTTTGTCCATTAAGTAAAGTGAAGCGATACCACTTATCTGAAGCAAAAGCAAATTTCCTCGAGAGACCCCAGACACCAAGATCAGGACATTGGCTGATAGTTTGGGCCTTCAGAATTAGTGACACACATACTCTGTGTGGAGTTTGTTTAACTGACCAAACCATTTATATTGTAATGATATAAAACTTGAAATCTTTTTTTCTAAGACTATAAAAATAAAACATTCTCCAACATTTAGCTCAAATCTCCCATCCTTTTGAACCTGACTCCATCTTGAGTTTAAAGGAAGTCTCAGGTGATCCTGTGTTTGTGTGTGTATATTTAAATCCTTTCACAGAAAACTGAATCAAGTTGTAAAATGAATTAGTCCTTCAGTTTTTTCAGTTTTCTGTGAAAGGACTTAAATCTTCAACATAGGCTACCTATACAGCAATGTGTCTCAGGAAATCGGTGTTGGAGATGGCTCCTCACAGACTTTGGCTAGTGAAATCTGGTGGAAGAGACAGAACGGCAGTTCTGAGGTTGAGAACTGCAGAGACTCAGTCCACTCACTCTTGTGATTTGGGGTTCATCTTATACTGTGTTAATAGCTAAAAACCAAACTAACATAAAAAGGGAAAACACAAAAGCAGAGGGTTTTCTCTTTTTTTATTTCCAAGACTATGTCTACAAATTCTCCACTCTAAACAGAAAACCTTTTGAAAGAAAGTAGACAACAGAAAAGAAATACCATGGAATTAAGGATGGTTGTCTCAAGGGGATCTACAAGATGTAGAAGATGAAATAGTTGAAATGGATATAGAATTATGCATATAAATTCTGAGGTGCTACCGACATACTCAGAGCAAGATGGAAAAATTCTACACAAAGAGATTTTGTTTGCCTAAGAATGTGGTCAAGAAAAATGTTAAAATATTAAAACAGTGCTGTGCCTGATGATGCTAAATCTTACCAACGTTGTCCTCAAATTCAGAAAAGATATCAAATACTTGCACATATTGTGATTTTATAGAAGAAAGATGGCACTCAAAAGCCACCACCACAACAGATACATAAGACATATTACCAAGACAGAAGATACACCTTATACACACCTTGAGGGCTGACATGCTATTAATTTTTTTTAAGAGGGAAAAATCAACTTTTATTTTTTTCCTTTATTTATATATATTTGACATCAATTGTAATCCCCATGTATTCCCCATCACCATCTCACCAGTGCACCATCATCTCAGTCCACTGTGCTCCCATCTGCCCTTAACCCTCCCCCTCCCCCTCTCCACCAAGTGTCCCCAATTTGTCCTCTGACATGCTATTAAAATGAAATAGAAGATAATTAATATTTCAATATAGATCATATCCAATAATCTATAAAAATTTATTTATGCTATTTATGGATGAAGTTTGACTAGAAGGGAGTGATAGAAAATACAAATCAATAGTGGTCTAAGCACAGTAGGATTTCTTCTTCCTTATTAAAAAAAGTTTGGAGACAATAAATTCAGGACTGGGCTGCATTTATTGGCCCTGGAGTTTTCTGTTGCTGTTGTTCCACAATTCTCAGCACTTATTTCCCCCTTAACCTTTAAAATGGTTTCCAAATGGTTTAAAATGGAAGTCTCAAGTCTTCATATTCAGATTCAGGAAGTGAGACAGCAGGAAAGATAACGATCATGCCCTTTCTCTGTAGGGCACTTTCTAGACATCACATGTTACACACAGTTTATGTCACCTTAGCAGGAGCTTAGACTCATGAGTAGCTTAAAAGGAATATACTCATGTAAAGAACTGGGGCTCCAGTATTAAAGAAGGGAATAATGGATAGAGGAGAATTGCCTCTGCTACAAATTTTATTGTGTAAAGAGTATGACATAAAGGCATGAAGCAAGCAGTCCTTGAACAACCTGCTCTAAATCACTTGGGCAAGCTGAGACTAGAAACTTACAAAATAAAGTAATAGCATTTGATTTTGAAATCTGAACAAAACAATAATAACATTCATTCAGAATCTCATGAAACTAAGGTGTACATGAAGCTAAGATACTATCTAAAAACTTTCCTTCTTCCTTTCCTCTCTGAAGCTTAGTAAGATCCAAAACCCAGTAATCTTTAACATCATCCAAAAGATTTACCAGTAAGATCAAAAAGGTTTGAAGGAGTAACTGACTTAAAGTTTTCTTCATGAGGATCTAATATAAAATACAGTGACTATAGTTAACACACTGCTTTGTGTGACTGAAATTTGCTGAGAGTAGAACATAAATGCTCTCATATACATAAAAGAGAAAAATATGTGAAATGATGGATGTGCTAATGAATTAGATGGGAGGAACCTTTTCACAATATATACATATATCAAATCACCTTGATACACATTGTAAATACCTTACAATTTCATGTGTCAATTATATGCCAGTAAAGCTAAAGAAAGCTTTCTTCAGACAAAAAAAAATTAATCTTGATCATTAACTTTAATGGTCTATATTTGATGAAAAAGAGACACATTACCTTCTGTCTTGTAATATCACCTTGATCCAGAAGGTTTTTGGTTACTATTAAGATAAATCATGTTGCTATTACTCTTTTCCTGTGCATATAACATTTATTCTGAACTCATTTTATTATTTATATTATATGCAGATTTTTCTTCAATAAATAGTCTACGACTTAATCATAATGGTAATAGAAAGCTCAATAATGAGCATGTAGTGGATACTTGCTATGTACCAGGTACTATGCTATGCACCTGACATTACTTATTTCATTTCATTCATTTTTCAAAAATAGACCTATCAGGAGAGAGTCATGTCTTCCAATTTACAAAATAGAAACTTGAAATGGGTAAGTAATTGGCTCATAGTCACCACTACTCAATGATGAAAGGTGAAGCCAGGATACAAATTTTAAGTCTCTCTGACAATATCTTAAGGAAAATGGCTTACATTTTGGAGATAACTACATTTTTGCCCTTATTTTAGTGCTTCGTCTTTGTCTTACAATTTTTCAGTTAAATGACTAGTCAGAAAAATCTAATTCATCACAAAACCACTGTCCAACAGAACAGCATATGTATTAGCCACTCAATAGCTGTGGGAAGGCTGAATGACATATGAAATCATTACGCTTTTTAGCACTTTCTGTTTTTAATACACTTTACAATACACATATACTATACTGTTTGTTTTTGTTTTACAATAAAAGTTAAAAATCACAAATATCTTCTACATCATACACAATTCCACCACTCTGAATTTTTATTATAAAATACCATCTATCACTAAATGGCTTAGTAGAGGTCTTAAAAATTCCAGATTAGTTCATAAATAGCCAAAACTTTAAACATCTTAGAATTCAATTCTGTGTATATAGTGTACCGAGACATTTCAAATCAGGAACAATGATTGGAAAATGCATTATTTATTTACTGCTAACGATTGTATTTACAATTTCTGTTACTAACTTTAAGATCAATAGCAATCTCCTGAGTTTACAACAGTTATAATTACCTGTCAAGGAAAGTTCAAAGAAGACACAAATTGTTAATCTAAAATAAATATGTGTTTAATAAAGCCCCAAAATAAGATGTCAAGAGGGCCATCTTAAAGGGACTTCCCTCCTCGGTAGTACTTTCCACGCCACTATGCAAGGTGGAAGGTGCCAGAGCACAGCACCGAGCTGGAATGCAGAAAAAGCGATTTCACATTTCAAAATTTAAACCCTTGTATTTTACTTCTAGTTCTCTATGTGCCTTGGGTTACCCTACCTGTCACTGAAAATTTGTCAAGATAGATTAAACTGTGTTCCTGAAAACAATGTGTGGAGTGCATGTTTACTAATTTTTAAAAAAAAAAAATTCATTTATGCATAGAAGAATGGGTGTGTAGGCCAGAGATTGAGGGGGAGACAGGATCCACCAGAGACAGAGTGGAGAGCAGAACAGATGGATTTGCTGAAAGTCACTGCTAAGGCTAGCATGGGTAGGGCAGGGGAGGTCTGCTGAGCCAGGAGTGGGTCAGCTCCCTGGCTGGGGATCAAACTCAGGCTGTAGTGGTGATGAATGAGATTTAACCCCCAGGACAGGGAGGTCCCAGGATCATTAATGTTAAAGTACTTTTTAACCCTTGCTGGTTACCTAAAAAGGGAAAATGTGAGCCTAAGCCTCCAGGTTTGGGGGTCATGAAGAGCTTATGAGGTCTTCCATACATATATATTTATCTTAAGAATATCTCATTAAATATTTCCTCTGCTGGTGGATTTCATTATTTGAAGGAGAACCATCAGATTGCCAAAGACAAAATAAAAAACAACAAATAGATTACACAATTAGAGAAAAATTTAAAAAAAGATCTTTCTTATAACTGCCACAAAAAAAGATTAAAAATGAGAAACATCTTTTGACTATCATTAAGCTTGCATTGTAACACACGAGACTCAGTAGAGACTTTAAATTATTCATGACAAAAAAGTGATCTGAACCATTTGGAGTTTTACACATCATAATTTAATTGTGGAATGAAGATTGTAGAACTGCATAAAGTCACTTTTACACTGTTTTGGATATGAAAGTTCACTGTAATGGAGTAGACCGCCCAATTAGACCTAATTATGATAATTTACAAAATATCTGTCTTAATGACTGGAATTTCAAATAAAAATATCATATAAATTGGGAACATGACTATTCTGTTATCTAAAAATTCATCTGATGACAAACACTGGTGGAACATTACTTTGCAACATACACTATAGTAGATAAGAACAGTCATAATAAAGAAAGAAAAACACAAAGGAGTTGCACAAAAACATGACTGTACTTACTGCCACTTAACTGTACACAAACTATTAATTTTGTTAAAACAGTAGATTTTCTATTTTTCCACAAGTAAAAATCTTCTGAGACAGTTCTTTCTGTTAGATTATATCAAATGGACTGTGCGGAGCTAGTAGCAGACACAGGACCTGTTTGTATCAGTGCATGAAATATGTTAAGAACCTGCCTTTTGACTTTTAAAATATATAAGTACCAAATTTTAAGTTTATAAGAAACTTTCTTTCATTCAAAGGATTGAAAAACGCAAGGTAGATGAGAATTAAACATAATTTATATCCAAATGGTTGACTATCAAATAATTTAAAATACAAGGTAACCATGAAGATGACACTTAAAAAACAGAGTATTGACTTAGATAAGTCATTAGGGGTTGTTTTGGCACTAAATTTTACTATGATGAAGAGTAAATTTTGCTATCAGCTGGGAAAAAAGTAGCTTTCTGATTATTTATATGCTGACTAAATATTTACCCTGGGAAGGGCCTCCCCTGGTGGCGCAGTGGGTTAAGCAACGCACTACGAAGCAAATCGCAGCCACTGCAACACGAGTTCGATCCCTGCTGCCAGCCAGAGGGGGGGGACCCACATGGCACGGCAGACCTCTCCTGCTGTGCCCGCTGCTCCCCTCAGCGGTGTACTTCTGTTGATCTGCCTGTTCTGCTCCCTGCTCTCTGTGGTGAATCCTCTCACCCCCCACACCTCTGGCCTGTACCCCAGTGCTTGTATGCATAAATAAATAAATCTTTAAAAAAAAAATATTTACCCTGGGAAAACAGCATAACCTGGAGAGAAGGGACCCTGCTTTTTATATTTGTTTTTATACACTGACAGTTGTGGCAATGACTACTAATGGTAAAACCAATTAGTAGAATTGGTTTCTTTCTTAACATAGAACAAAGATTTCTTTCCGCAAAATGGAAATGCATCAGCTGAAAAACTATTTTCCAGATAACTAAGTTCTGGCTAATAAGATATAAGTGGAAGTTTGGGGATAGAACTTCTGAAGAAAACTCTTTTTAAAAGAGGCAAACTACCTTAGCTAGGATGTGACCATTTTCCCTGCCCTTCTTCCTCATTAGGACTTGGATGAGATGGCTGGAGCTCCCACAGCTGTTCTGGGATTTGTAAACAACAAACTGTGGGAGGATGTCCAAGCAGGAAAAATGGCAGGTGCCATTTTTGGAGGCTATGGCATAACCATATGTGGATCACCAACCTCTAAGATTTTCATCACAGGAGAAAAAGAACTAATGAACTAAAATATCATATACCACCATCTTCACACCTTTACAATGAGCAGTTCTATACATGTTTCCCATTTATCAGGTAAAACAGGAATAAATTGCATATGACATCCTATTGAAAGAAGAGAGCCTGCTTCACCTTTTAAATCAAATGTCTTGTGGGATTTTAAACCCACTGCCAAAAATGTAAACATTGTATCTGAAGGGAAATCAGAAGGGGAAACAGTAGTTCCTTTTGTGCCATTTCAGTGTGAAGTGCGCTGAAAGCCAGGGCACCATCACCCCAGGGCATCATTCTAAACACAGATGCTTATTGCTTTTTGGCCAGAAGAGAGGTGGTTTTCTACATTAGCTGCAATGAGGAGAGGCACAAAGGAAACGTGTGGCCCACATAGCAAAAACAGCAGGAATCAAAGTTGCTTGCTTTGTCAATCCTGAGATCCGAATGGTCTATATGCTCGGCTCTCAGGTCTAGTATAATAAAATTCCTATTTTAATTACAGCAGCATGCATAAAGTGCTATCACTAAGGTTGTGTCAGCAATTACATTTTACAACCCTATTTTCCAGAGAATAATAAAAGTGTGTTTGGACTGATACCTTGGCTTGAAAGGTGGCATTCAGCTCTCCGTCAACATGCCTTTTCTTACTTCTGACAAATTAGAAGACAGCCTGAGCTGTGCTTCCTTGAAATGGTGAAAGAGAAAATTCTAAACGAACAGACCTCCAAATTACTTTGCCTTTGATTGAAATTCAGGTCTGTGAACTGTCAGGGGTGATTGCTGCAACTATGCTTTAGTGTGAGAACTCTGGTTTAGCGGGAACAAAGGTCGAAATGATTTGCACTTAAAAATTAAAATCATCTCTCGGAGCTATAATTTAAAGAGGGAAACCAGAGTCATGATAAGGAGGACTCATTTTATTGGTGCACAGATCTAGGAGAGAATGTGAGGGAAAAATAGGCAAGGAATTTAAAGAAGGAATCTACTTGATTGGTGTGAGAAGAAAATTACTTCAGAAATAGAACTCTCCATTGACGGATGCGAATAAATACCTAAGTTTTGTGAATGGAGGGAAGAGAGTTATAAAAAACAAGAAAAAAATACTAAGAGATTATTTGAAAGAAGTAACACTAGAAGAATGAGACTTAAAAAATGAAATCTCTTTGTAGGATTGATGGTACAACAAGGCTCTATATTACATCAAGCTTCAAGATAAGGATAATTAAACCATTGCTAAGAATAATATAATATATATGATATAATTAAACCATTACTAAGAATAATACCTAGCTGATTAGTTATTATATTAGCTATATATAACTAGTACTGTATCTATTATTAATAATTTCTATATTATGTATAAAAGTTATATTGCATATAATAACTTATCAGTTACTATATAGAAACATTAACTGTGGGCAGACGTTTTTGATAACCTTTACACATGTGAAGTCATTGAACACTAAAGACAATCCTATGAATCTCATTTCACAGATGTGGAAACTGACACAAAGAAATGTTCAATTACTTGTCCTTGGTGATAGACTAGCAGTGGAGCTTCCTAGGTTCTTCTTGATACTATCAGTATTTAAGGGAGCATGAGGGCCCTGGCTGGCATGCAAGTGTGTTGAATAGTAAGCTCCATTATAAAAGATTTCCACAGGGTTATGAAAGAACGAGCAAGCTTTAAGTTATACAGAAATAAAATCCATTTGCTTATAATGTTGAAATGGTACTAAAAAATTTCTGACACATAGGAAAAAAGACTGGGAAGGAGAAAGAATTCTGGAGTAAAGAAAAGTTCTAAAAACAAAGTCACTAAAAGAGACTGTGGAATCAATAATAAAACTCTCAGTAGCCAAGTGGCAGTGGTGACTGGGGAAGTTGGCAGGATAACAAGCCCAGAGCCCAGACATAAATTTCAAGCTCATTCCATTTTGCCTGGAGTCATTCTAAGACTTCTTTATGACAAAAGGGAAAATCTGATCAAACATGGTAGAAAGATAAAAAGTTTAAGTGGTAGCAGGAGGGGGCAAAAAGGACTAGAGGTGACAAGAGAGGAGAAAACCTGAGAACAAAGGTGGCAGGGAGGGGTAAAGGAAAGTATCCAGGGAAAGAAGCCATCAAGAAGTTGTCTGAGAAAATAGGCCAAACAAGGAGGGCTCCAGGAAGGCAAGTAGTGGATCATAAGAGGCGGGATTTCCAGATACAGAAGCTGCCATTACGAAGACAAATCTTTTCATAATCTCATTTCTTATCAATTTCAGCATGACTCTGGGGAATGTGCTTCAGCATTAAAGGTAGCTACAAACTCTGCGCTTCCCCCACTTTACCAGTAAGCCTAGATGGCACTTAGGAGATCACACAGTTAAGGAAGAAGAGGAATCTTGAGACAGATATTGGACGAGGCAGCCAGAAAAAGAACAGAGAGAGGTAACAAAAATTCTATGTATATAAACCAGTATTTATCAGTTAAAAATCCATGAAAAAATGTTATATGAAAAATTTAAAGAGACACTGGGAAAGAGGTTTGCTAAGTAGATAAATTGGTGTCATAACGATGTGTGGAAATTACACAAGATCCCATTATTGCATTTTCTGGGAAAGACATCTTCAAATTGAAAATATGTCCGTGCTTACTTCGGCCTGGTTGCTTTGGAGTCTTATTGTTGTTAAAGACCTGAAATCCTAACATCCACGGAGCTTTGCAGACTGACAACGTTTCAACAAGAACTTTCAGGTACAGCTACAAAGCAACAAAGGAGACTAGTGTTTGAAGAGTTGACCATGACTGAGAGATGATTATGTGGGTTAAATAAAACATGGAGCTAAAAGAGGGTCATTTTCCTTTTCTTTGGTAGCAGGTTACAAGGTCAATACCCTGAGCTGCACAGATAGATGCTGCTTTGCTTAGGTCGCAGTTCACTCTGCCTGCTTGCCTTTTCCTGTGGTTCTGCAAATTGTCCTTTATTTCACCTCTGGTGAGTCCCAGGACACTCACTGTCTATCTCTTTTACACACTCTAACCCCATAAAATCACCTCATTACTCCGTATATCGCTGTCATCCGGCGTATCTTCTCTCGCTCTTTCTTCCTCTCCCTTCAACTTAGTAGCCCTTTGAGATAACTTTTAAAATGAACGATATTGTCGCATCTCTTGGCTCTGTCTTGGGTCTCTTTCTTCATCATTTTTCCATTCCTTTGGCAAATATTTAATCGTGACTCATCACGTGTCAGGGACCAGCTTTGGCATTCAGGACAACACAATGAACATGGAAGACTAATTTCATGTTCTCCTGCTATTTCACTTGTCGTTGAAAAAGAGCCGATTATTTAACAAAGTTGTGATGATGGACTACAAAGGCAGAGTATATAGAGAGAAGTTAACCATGGGGTTGTCTTGAGAAGGGCAGCAAGGAAAGACACTGCTATTTACAGAGGACTGGAAAGAAACGCAGACATGAATTGAGAGGGAGCAGAACAGAAGACCTGCTGAGTCAGGCAGGGGTCAGAGAGTCTTGTAAGTTATGTTAAAAATTTCATGTTTTAATCCCAAGAAGTCTTTAGAGGTTTTAAAGCAGGAAGGAGAGAAGGAGAGAAGGAGAGGAAAGGCCCATAGTACGTTTTGAGAAAGATTATCCCCATGACATGCAGATGGATTGGAGGCAACACAGGCACTAGCTAGGAGGTCATGATTATTGTCCAGGGAAGAGATGGTGGGTGCTGGCAGTGAGAATGAATGAATGAAAACAGGAGAGAAAAAGAGACGTCAATTATGACAAGTTAAGATGTCTACTGCATGTCCTCCATGTCTCTTCTACTGTAACCATGTGCAGGTAGAAAACAGGTGTCTGGATGGAAGCTTACTGCCCACAGCAGCTCTGCTCCTGCTAGAAGCCCATCTTGCCCAAATCTTCCTCACATATTCAGTGTTCTTTTGCTCCTAATTTGTTCAGAATTTTCATGGTAGAAAATTAAATTCTGGGCTAAAAGATCACTGAAGTCATTAAAGAACTATTTTGTCTATTGTAACCTGACAAAAGGAGAACTAAGATTAGAAAGTAGATAATAGTTATTAATAGCTACTGAGTACTCACAAATATACCAGGCATTGCAGGTTGACTGTCCAATTTAAACCTCATACAAGTCTTAGGAGGTGGATCCTGTAATTTATCCCCATTTTATAGGTAAGGAGACTGAGAGACAGGCAAATGATTTTGCACAACGTTATCACACAGAGCATGCAACTAACTTACCTTTCTGCTAAGGTAGTACACATCTCACAAGAATAGGTTTTCTCTTCTAAAGGAGTCATCAGCTCTAACTTCCAAATATCAATTTAAAGTATGACTGAGATTTCCCACAGTCTTGGTGAGTTACTGGTATTTGTCAAACAGATACTGGGATTATCAAATCTTGACTATTTCTCTGTACTAGTTCTCTTCCTGGGTAGAGGATCATTTCATAGTTCCCTAGCCAATCTCTTTTTCCAGTCTGTAAACTCAGCATCATGTCAAGTTCTGGAACTCAGGTAAGTGACATCTGAAGAACAATACTGAATCAATGATGCTTCTTAAAGAAAAATCAAAATCAAGCTAGTCTTACTATATTTCTTTTGAGGTTCAGGCCTCAGAACTAGTCTCTGCCTATTAGTGAGGTGCCCCTCCTCTTCCTATGTGAATTCTAGCAAACAGACTTCTAGTTGAGCCTCCATTCTTGTAACAGAGCCAGTATTCCTAGAACTGTGGGCCTATCTTTTCCAGCTCTCTTCCAAGTCCAGAGTCCTGGCATTTAACCTGGACTCCTTAACAGACACCCTTGATGTGAATGAGTAGATCTTCAAATACTGTTAGGGTCAAGAAGCCCAGTGGCTGGTACAATCTAATATCTTTGTCCTCGTGCCCCATATGTTGGACTCTCATTGATGAATATATGTCTACATGTTATCATAAGCTCTAAGTTGTGTTCTGCCTGCCCTTCCTATCCCTACCTCTAATCCATAATGGGAAAGACCCGGCCCCAGGTCATGTTTCTCTGTTTGCTCTAACTGTCTCAGCTTCACTGGGTCACCCTCAGCTCTGTCAGTGCCTATGAGGTATAAGTGAATCAGATGACAATGTCAGGGGCAATATAAGGTTCTTGAGTTCAACAAAGGAATGTTGGCACTGTCATCACCACGGCTTCCCTTCCAGAACCTGAATGGTAGCTAGCAATGATTTTTGGCTCTTGGCCCAAGGCACAGAGGTTTGAAATTTGAGTTTTAATGCCAAAAGTGCTTTTAACTCATTAAAGATCTTGGAAAATCACTTAGTTGATTGAGACCATTAGAAGAATACAGGGCTAAAATATAGGGAGGCAAATGAAGACTGTGTTTTCACAATCAAAGTCATATCTAGAAGACCAGTTAATATTTATTGAGCACTGATGTGCCAGACTCTTTGCTAAGTACTCTAGATAATTATTTCATTTAATTCTTAGAGGAAGCCAATGAGTAGTTATTCTAATTATCTTGATGTTACATCTGAGAAGAGCTAGACTTGGAGAGATGAAGTAATATAGCTAAGATCATAGAGCTTCAGTGGAGTCAGGAGTGAGTCAAAGCTCTCGTTTTCAAACCCAGATACAGAGTCCATATTTTCTCTCAGCATAGATACAGACACATATTTTAAATGCATGCAAATCAAAATTTAAAGTTGGAAATGTAGTTAAAGAAAAAAACGTCAAGTTTGACAAAGGCTTCTTGAATCTTTGAAAACAACTCCTTAGCAACTGCTCACAACTTCCCTACAAAAGAGACACAACATCTTCTACTAAAAAGGATAAAAGAGAATTATTCCAATTCAATTTATCCTCTCAGATGCTTTTTGTGTATATGTCTACCAAATAATGAACATTTGACAGGATTTTTACTTAAGAAGTACTTTAAAATATTTTATTTTAGAGGATGGTCCAGGACCTGGCCAGAAAAATAATTTTCTAATTCATTCTCTTTACTTACGTCTAGCTAGTGTTTTAAAAATAAAATTTCACAAACAAATGAAATAACTACTTAAAAACATTTAATAAATTCCTAAGGAAAATGAGGCTAAAACGAAATCAGCCACATCAGAAAGTTAACTGTGGTTAAAACGCCAGAGACACAAAACTGTTATACTTGTAAGGAGCAGGCCTAGGCCCAGCACTGTCTATAGATGTAATGTGAGTTGCACATATAACTGTACATTTCCTGTGGTCATATTTAAGAAATTAAAATCTAGCAAAATTAATTTGAGTAATATCTAATTTAACCGAATTAGTAATATCTAATTTCAGTGTGTAACTATTGGAGAAGTTCATAAGATACCGCCTATCTTATTAAAAATTACTGAATTGTGTATATATATATATATTTTTTCCATATTTACGCTAAGGCTTGGCATATCTCAGTTTGGACCATTCACTTTTCAAGAACTTCACGGCCATACGTGTCTGGTGACTAAAGCAATGAATAGCACAGAACTAGACTGTCACAAATCTGAATGGTGTTCATGTTTCTAAAACAACATGGCTTCCCATCTTCAGAGAAGAGAGAGTTCTTTCCTTATGCTTTGCCATGCTGGTACCATTCCCGGTCATTATTTTCCATTCTCCCTACCAATTCTTAACACATACTGGAGAAAGGAATTTTCTTTCAACAGATCACAACAGAGAGATGCAAAATTACAATCCAATATACTTTTTCTTTTCTATTTTATACAGTACCCAGGTTATTTCCCTGCACCTGCATTATTTTATTTTCATATATCTTGCCTTTTATTTATAAGGGCTGTCAGTTTTTCAGAATTTTACTACTGAAAACTCATAAAGAGTTTCCTCTAGGAGAGGTCTGATCTCTCTTTCTGACGTTAACTGTCCTGTTTCATTTGCATTTTTCCTGGAAGCCTATTCAATTCATCTTTTCTTTCATAGAATTGAAATATTTGCTACAAATGAACTACTAATAAAACAGTCTCCTCAGCAAAAATGAAAAGGGGGAGAAATATGTGAAGGGAGACAGACAGAGAACATAGTCCAATTGGAAAACTAACACCAAACAGAAATGTTTACTTGTAATCATCAAAGAGTATGAAATTGTCTAAAAGATCTTGCTGCCAAGAAGGATTGCCTGAGAAAACCACCAAGTCTTCAGAAGTAGAATATGCTATTATAAGGAGATTATAAAGTCAAGACGAAAATCATAACAAAACCAGAGCATTTTCAAGATCATCCTGGAGATGGTGAACCGGAAATGAAGGGATGACAGATTTACACTATTTGGGTAGATAGATCTGTGCCTAGGTTGGTGAGTTAGACCACACACATTTTACTTGGAAAGACACTAAAAAGAATGCATTATAAAGCTGCTTCAAATGAGAGATGCACTAGGAAACAGAAAACAGTAACATTTGAAGGAATGACTGCTTTTCCCCCAGATGACAATATAAGACTACAAAGTGAGAGAAGAAAAGGGCAAATGAAATAGGACGAGGCAATAAAAAACAAGAGAGTGAATGTCAGTCCAATTTATTACCTATATTTTGACAGTTAAAAATAATAGTTAACTCAAGGCAGTTAATGACTAGCAAAGGGAGGTAGGTAGAACAGTCCAATTAAGAATTAAATTATATTGAAAAACACCAGTGGAACAGCTCTGTGAACAGTGTACTTAGTGTTGAGGTGATAAAGAACCTTTTCAACATAACACAGCACCAGTAGACTTTCCTGATCAGACTTTGCAAATAAATAGGCCAATAAGTGATGTCTATTTCTGAAAGTAAACAAGCAGCACTCAAAAACTCAGTGTAAAGATGACAATAAACATGAAAAAGAGAAGTAAAAAAAGAGAACCGGTTTGCAGCTAGAAAACAGAAACTGTATTTTATCCACCTAATATTCACCCCAGGGCTTAGCCTAATGCCTGGCACACAGCCGGTACTCATTAAATTTGTTGAAAATATTTTTGGCAATAGCTGTATCTCAAGTTATCTCTATCCAGGTGACATATGTCTATCCTGAAATATGCTGGGAGTGGAAAATGTGGAGACCCACTTGGTGATTAGCCTCCTCCACAAAGGTGGATGGGTTAAGATGGGGTGACAGCAGGAGTCCTGCCCTTAAAATGACCAAAGGAACTTTATTATGGTCCCAGTCAGAGTGGGGGTCACGTGGAAAAGCTCTCAGAGGTATACTGCTACAACCCATCATTGGCTGAGGAGCCAGGGACCAGGGAGAAGTGAATAACTCAGCTAGTATGGGGGCACCCTTAAGAGGTCTAATGCAGTACACAATGTCCATAATGTACGTAGACTGTTCATGTAGCCAGGTACCTGACCTTTAGCTGGACTAATGGACCCTGTCGTGGAGGACACTGTGCAAGGCCCTAAGATGGGATTACAAGGAAGGGAGGAAAAGTTAACTTTCTGTCATAAAGTTAACCAGCCAGGTTAATAGAGATAAGATTAGTGTGTCAATAAGTTAATCGATCTTGCATTCAAAATCATCAGCTCACAAGGGATCCCCTCAAGGGTTGCAGAGATGGGAAGACTGAAACCTTTGTGGAGAAGCTTTTCTCCATTACATGTTTAAGAGTCAAATTCTCATTACCAATAGCTTCTTTACCTGCCAGTTAAAAACACAGGCACAATAACCAGATAGACTTTCTTGCCTTTATCTAGGATAGTAGATTTTTCCCCCCTAAGGTGCCTTCAGTGCTTTTCTTTTGTTTCATATGACATCATTAAAATATTATTTTCATTTATTTGCCTGCTCCCTAGAGATCCACCTAGCTCCTATTCTTCCAGGTGGTGGCAGTGGAAAGTTTTGGAAGCAGTAGAAAGTTACTGAATTAAGCAACCTAGACATTAATATACAAACAAACAAATATATAAAAATATTACAAATGAAAGAAATGCTGCTTAATTCTACTCTTACTTTATGCCCCCCTTCTCCCTTTTCCCATTGACACAATTATCATCTTGGTCCTTTACTTCCGGGGGGTGAGGAACAAATGGTCCATCCCTATAAGAATAGTCTTCCCTTTCTACTTTACTCCTTCTTTAGGCATTTAGTTCATTCTGTGATACACAGCCCATCCCTTTGTGGGGACTGGTGCCTGAGAACTAATTTTAAAAAACACAATGCCCCAAAAACACAATGCCCCATCTTTCCTATATAGATTCATTTTTTTTTTTTTTGGCTGAGTTTTTGGTTTATCTTACTCACAGACTATGTAGGGTGATTCCTACTATCAGTCTGTCTTCCCAGAAGTAGGTCCTACTACCCATTCTGACCTCCAAGGCTTGTCTTTATGTGAGTCCCTGGTTGTGAAGAACTCTTCCATGGACTGATAAATTCATCGCAGACCTTGAGGCCTATGCCAACCCTTCATTTCCAGTCCCCTCTTGAAGCCTTGCCCAACACCCCAGCTATCGCCTGTCTCTGCACGTGTGCCCAGTCACTCGTGTTGGTCTCAGCACATCATCCTGTGCAGTCAACCCAGTACCACCCAGATTGATTGCATCTAAAGATTATGTTCCCTTATCCTTTGGTAACTCACTCATCATAATTAAGTTTCATAGATGGATGGGTGGATGGAGAGAGAGAGAGAGAGAGAGAGAGAGAGAGAGAGAGAGAGAGAGAGAGAGAGAGAGAGAGAGAGTGTTCTCCNGAGAGAGAGAGAGAGAGAGAGAGAGAGAGAGAGAGAGAGAGAGAGAGAGAGAGAGAGAGATTGTTCTCCTACCCAGTTATAAACAGTTCTATTAACACTGCTGACAATTACTAAATTCACAGGACAGGATAACTATGTGATTTATCGCCAGCAGGAGATTAATGAATTGCATCTCTGGTTCTAATGAAGTCATTTTGGTCCTGTAAAAGGCAAAAGAAGGAAGCACTGCATTGCAGGGGCCACCTGAATGTCAGGGACAGAGCATTTTATGCTTCACCTGATAGCTGTAACTGAAAGGACTGCTCCATCACATGAGGTACATAAAGAGTGAACAATATCAAAAGTGTGTATTGCTCCCAGGTGGCAAAGTGGCCATGTTACCTCCACAGGAAGTCTGACTACAACATATATAAACTAGTCAGTATAAAAGACCATCATTTTATAGAATAGTCAGTAAAACCCAGAAGCAAATATAAAGTGACTTTTGGGCAATTTATATAGAAAACAGAAAGACCTCATTGGTTTAGCCAAGGTTGTATGTAAATCAAAGCTGAGGAATGGCAAGTTATGTGGGGTAAATAATAAATTAGGATTCATACAGAGTAAATGACAAAGAAAAAACAGAATGGTCAATAAATATATTCATTTAATATTTATTCTGTGCCAAATAGGTCCCAGATATTGTACAAATGGTTACAGAAATAAAGATGAACAAGTTAACAGTTGTGTTATAATGAGAAGATCACATTCCAGTGCTAAGACGAACATAAAAATAAATTGCGATAGGTGGTAAGCTCTACCCCACAATATGCAAAGCCCTTTACAGAGCAGAGGAAAGTAAATACCTGCATGGAGCAAGTACAAGTAACCTCTGAATTATATCTTTAAAAGGAATAAGATTTGACATGCAGAGATAGTGCCAGAGATATTTCAAAGCGCAAAGGAAAGTGGGAAACACCAAGGAAAGGAGGGGAGGGTAATAAACTTCCTGAAAGGAAGCAGTCAGGGACAGGACACGAGGCTTCCCAGATGCCAGGAGAGGTGTCCGGGAACCACAGAGTTGGGGACAGGGTCAGAAGTGGCACCATTCCAGAACCCACCCATAGCCAGTCTGAGATGTGGAGCTTCAGCGGCTGCAGAGCAGACCAAAAGCTTCAATTTTAAGAAGGGCAAATTTAGTCACTTGAACTGAGTTCTCAAACGTATGAGCTTAGAATATGTCACAAAAGAAACATCCTATAAAGGACATGTGCAGTCATAAGAAAAGAGCCTGCCCTGGCAGGATTTGCTAGCTGCCACATCTACTGAATTAAAAAAAAAGAAAGACAAGGAGTGCAAACACCAGAAATTCTTGTTGCTTGAAAAACAAAATAATGCTGCTGAGAAGAGAACCTAGAAGAGAAATGAATCTGTGTAAGAAGAGGTAAAAGAAAATTTCAAAATGGAAGAACATCCAAATAGTGACTTATTTCCATAGCTTTTCAGACATGTGGGATATTTTATAGCCATGCTCTGCAAAACACAGTTTCCAATGCATCAGTATCCCCCTAAGCTTATTAGAAATATAGACTCTTGGTAGCACCCTACATTTTTTGAATCAGAATCTGCAGTTTATCAAGATCCCTGTATGAGTTCGGGCACACTGACTTTTGAGAGGCATTGTTTTATGGAACTAGAGAAGTTGTACATACTACAGGGCTTGTAGTTATTTATTATTTATTGCTAAGGTGAATTCTCACGCTCTAGCCCTCCCCCACACCTTGTGGTTCTCTCAACTGAAATCCTGCTGGTCTGTGAGAAGTTTCTGTCAAATGCCTTAGAATACCTACATTACCTATTACGCTTACACCACTGTGACTGAGCTTAATTAGGTACTAAGAGAAAAGGAATATATGATTATCTCATTAAAGTGATATCTTATGCGCTAAGGTTTGAAAAGCTGATTGGATTACCAGTCTCCGCAAGCACTGACATTTTAAAGGTATTTGTAAATCCAAATGGATTCCTAATTGATTGTCTATGGGAAAGAGCTATTTTTAAGCCGGGAAGGCTTCCAGGTATATATTGTCCCTGCTTACAGCAGACCACTGCTGGCAGAACAATAAATTATCAGGATCCACTTATGGGCCAAATAGTGTTATAATAAATTAAACCATATTCATCAGAGTAATGGAAATAATGGTGATGACAGGCTAACCAGAATAGCTAAGATTAAATTATATATTATGCTAAACAAAAGAGAGCTTAGATAGAACAGTGAATTGAATTTTAGAAAGATTAGAAAAATTATATATACATTTATATAATTTGGATGGTGAAAAGAAGTGAACTGAGAAGGAAATGAACAAACCATATATTCTGTAGTTATAAAAAAAACAACTTTAAGATGATGTCTAGAAAAAATATAAAGAATAAAATTTGAGTCTATAAAACTGACAAATGGTTTGGCTGTGAACACTACTTAAAAAACTGAAACCTGGGCCTCCCTGGTGGTGCAAGGGGTTAAGTCACAGCACTATAAAGCTATCCTCAGTCACTGCAGCAGGAGTTCGATCCCCGGCCAGGGAGTTAACCCACATGGCACAGGAGACCTCTCCTGTGTCTCCCACTGCTCCTCAGCAGTGTACTTCAGTCAATTTGCCTGTTCTGCTCCCCACTCTGTCTCTGGTGAATCCACTCACCCACCCCCCACACCACTGGCCAGTACCCCAGTTCTTGGATGCACAAATAAACCTTAAATAAATAAATAAATAAGTATTTGTTGGATAAATGAATTCATATGCCAAGTGTATCAGGTACTGCTTGTTGTTTACCCTTATCCATTCTTGTCTCCATTTATAGAACTTCTGATTTTGTGCTCAACACCCCTCATAATCAGGGAAATGCAAATTAAAACCACACTGAGATACCACCTCACACCGGTTAAGAACGGGACATATCAAAAAACCAACAGCAACAAATGTTGGCGGGGATATGGAGAAAAGGGAACTCTTCTCACTGCTGGTGGGAATGCAAGTTAATCCAACCACTATGGAAGGCCGTATAGAGGCTCCTCAGTCTACTAAAAATGGAGCTACCTACCATATGACCCAGCAATTCCACTCCTAGGGATTTACCCAAAGGACACAAAAACACCGATCCTAAAGAATACCTGTACCCCTATGTTTATTGCAGCACTATTTATTATTGGTAAGATCTGGAAATAACCCAAATGCCCAGAAGTAGAAGACTGGATCAAGAAGATGTGGTACATATACACAGTGGAATACCAGAGTCATTTATAGAAACATGGATGAAGCTAAAAGGAATTATGCTCAGTGAAATAAGTCAGAAAGCAAGAGAAAAATATCAGATAGTTTCACTTTTAGGAGGAATATAAAGGAACAAAAAAAAAAAAGAGGGCTCAAGGAAATAATTACAATCAAAAGAAACAAACAAACAAACAAAAAACACAATAAGAACAAAGGTCATAGACAAACCAAAGGGATCATCCAGGGGATTGAGACCGGAATGAAGGCAGAAAGAGCACAAGGGACTGAGGTGACGGTGCATGGGTGGAATGGTGATGGGAATTCCCTGGGGAATACAAACGATGTTAAATATAATTAAATAAATTTAATTATTTCTTTAAAAAAGGAACTTCTGATTCATCAGTCAGAAGTAGTTCATCAATCAGAAGTCAATCTTTATAATATTTTAATTGCATGCTTGTTTCCCTCATTAAAATATGAGCTATTCTCAAACAAAAGATGTCTCCTTCAATCTCATTTTCAAAATTCCTAAGCCATTACCTGGCACCTATTAAGCATAGAATTACTGCTGAATGAATGACACTATTGAACATCCAGTTCTCCACATTGTTTAGTTAATATGATTTATTAAAAAAATCAATTGCCAATGGCCTTTATCTTGTCATTCACCCCAGATAGTTTGCCTTTTCTCAGTCAGAGATTAGGCAATGGCTCCACTATGGGAAACTGATGAGGCTATTTCTGTTCTCTAAATGACTTTTCTACAAGCCATTTGTATATTTTCTATTATGTTCTAACAGACATGCCGATTCTGTAAAATTATAATCCTTTTTACTGACTAGTACATAGTAGCTACATGTCCTGTGGTGGTAATTTGGCAGTTCTGCACCCGAGGTAAGTGGAGATAACTTCATTTCCCCGCCTCCCTGGCAGCAACCAGATGTGAGGAGAATAGACATGAGCATCTTCTGGATGGCCCTCCCTGTCTCTTGTCTCATCCTTGCTGGTTAAAATGCAGTTATAGTGGTGGTGAGGCATCGTGGGCAAAGACAAAGGCTGTAGATGACAGTAGCAAGTTAGACAAATCTGGATCTCTGTCTCCAGGAATTGCTTCTGTCCAGAGGGGCACGTAAAAGGTAAATGCCTACCCTATGTATGTCTTAATATAAAAACAGATGACCTCATCGATCTTCCCCTCTCATATCTCAGGCAGACAAACAAGTACCTAGTAGAGGTAACCTTTCTGGACTCACCTCCACAAAGTGACCTACCGCCACAGATGACACACTCCAAAACACAGATGTCTATGGTCTATGCTAGGGGTATATTCATGCTGTTTTCTTCTCCCCTTAGGAGTTTTAACCAGCTTACTTTCTTTTACTCAGTACTATCACGCCAGGTTAATCCACCTATTAAGGGCCAGGGACTGGGGAGAATCTCAAATACCTCATGATATGAATTAGAGATTAGGCTTTATTAGGAAAATGTATATACATTAATGTTTCCCCTTGATCTTTTCCTCGCCCAGAGAGAAGCATGCTGGACAGGGTAGTGCAGCGACACATTGTGAGTCTAAGTTCCAGTGGCGGAATCCCATGACTCTGAGTGACTCCATTTAACAGGACAAGCCTAGGAAGCAGCCTCTTTCCACTGCTCAGTGCTCAGTGCCAAGGTGGTGGAGGCTGCCAGCTGTTTACATGACTTGTCAGAGAAAGGCAGGCCTCAGGTAGCTGCAGCCCAGCCCGCTGGGGGAAGGAGCCATTGGTCTTGTGGAAGCTAAGCATAGGTGCAACCCACCCACTGGGCAAGGTAGCAGCCCCCCCTCCTCTTCCGCCTTGTCCCAGGTGGCTTATTGTCCAGTCAAACCAAAGTCAACGAGGTCAACCCAAAGCTGACATTTCCCTGTACAATTCTAGTGAGATGAAGCTGCTTTTGAATAACAACATAAGTCCATTAAATCAGATCAGAGAACCACTTAGAAACAGCAAAAGGAATACAACCCTGAAGTGAGCCTTCAATGACACAAACTAACAGCAACAGAGTTTCATAGCATAAGTAAAAGGCTTGTGAAATAGGGGTTAAGTCACCAAACTACATTTATCAAAGAGAATTTAAAACAGATTCTTTACATGTGATCATTAAAACAGCATAGGCAATGAACTGTAATCCATCTCCTACAGCAAAAGGAAGACTGGTTTAAACTAATAAAGACTAAAATATTCCAAGGTTGCTATAACTTTTTCACTTTTATCTTCACATATTTATTAAAGCAGACTTCTTTTGGGAGAATAGCATTGGTTTAAAGGAGGTTTTAAGTTAAAATAAAAATACCATCCACATGACAATTGAGAAAGAATTATAGATGCAGTTTGCAAAATCCTCCAGAGTACTGAAGGTTAGACTTTAAAATATGGGGCATTGGAGTGGCTGCTCCAGTAGTCCTTGCATTCCATCACAGAACACTTTTTTCCTGTATCACTGTGAGCTATAACAGAGAAGGAAAGAATAGAAAAAAAAAATTAGGAAAACAAAAGCATATAGTATTGCTGGTAGAGAAACTGCTTAAAGACGCACCAAAGCATGGACACGAGAGAAGAAATCAGCATAACTGGAAAACTATTCTCTCCATATTCTGCCCTCTGCACCCACCTGAAGCCCCAACCTAACTCACCCCCTTCAAAAATTGAAGTTAAAGATATACATTCAGGATTGTTATTTCCATAAGGGCAGGGTGGAGCTCTGAAAGTCTGATTTAGCGTATTTCTTTGTAACTCAGCTCAAAACTCATCTCCTCCATGAAACCTTCAACCCATACTAGGTGACGGCCTGCAAGGCAGGTGTTAGGACTCTCCTTGGTATTTGTGAATGGCACTTAGGCAGATGCTCCAAGAGGAAGTACTGAGTTACATAAAAACATGGATTTAGAATGCTTTCATTAACCTCACTGGGGAACAAGTCACAATTTGCTTGGTTAAAGTGAATTGATTTAGATTTTGTACCACATTTACCTCACTTATAAACCTGGCAAATTGGCTTTTAAGTTTCACATACAATCTGAAAGTGCTGATAACATGTGCCACTGGTTTAAAGTCTACATTATGATTCAGCAGTAGGAAGTGAAGTCTAAAGTGACTTGAAGGCCTGCAGAAATTTCAAACGAAAGCAAAGCACAGAACCCTGAGTAACTATCAAGAGAGCGAGGCAACAAGCATGGAGAGAAGACCAGGCTCTCCCTCCCGCTGGCAAGCCCTCACCTTGTCCAAAAGTTACTATGTGAAGGTGCTCCTTACAGAGAAGAAATATTTATTAATATTATATACTGCAACAACGCCCGACATGATTTATAATGGTTAGATGCTTCCATTTAAGAGACAAGGGAGGCGCTGGTATATGACCATGACAGGCACTGAACAAAGGGAACTGGGTGTTGCTGTGCAGTGTGTTTATCAAACAACTGCACAGACCTCCACTGAATCTGCCTTAGTCTGCCATTTTCAGGGCACTGAATTCATAGGTCTATTTTAAATATTTTCTAATTTAAAACAAAATGATATTCAGTTTTACAGTAAATTATTAGACCAAATGTAGGAATATAGGACTGAACAGAGCAGTCTTACAACTCTCATAATGCTTCTCCAAGGTCAATCACACATCTTGTTGATTTGAGATCTTAAATAACTAGAAAACAAGAACTTTCTCTCAGAATTACATCCAACTCAAAGTCATGAACTTGTGGGGAATATACATATTGGATTTAATGACACAATATAGATGTCCCTCAGATGCTAGACAGTATGAATCTTAAATATAGTATCATGGGCTAGTGACAAAGCTTGCTTATATCTACTAAAATAAATATAACTTGGGCCTCCCTGGTGGCGCAGTGGATTAAACAACGCACTATGAAGCAAACCGCAGCTACTGCAGCACGAGTTCGATCTCTGCCTCTGGCCAGGGAGGGCACTCACATGGCTCAGCAGACCTCTCCTGCCTCGCCCACTGCTGCCCTTGGCAGTGTATTTCAGTCGGTCTGCCTGTTCTGTTTCCTGCTCTGTCTCTGGTGGGTCCTCTCACCACCCCTAACCTATAGGTTAATTAATTAAACATTAACTGAGCACTTTTGTACTTCAGGGGTCTAGGAAAATTTTAGGGAAATAATGTGTAAATGACACAGTTAGCTTCAAGATTATTGGGGAAAAAAAGAGTTAAATCTTAAAAATTTCATTATCAAAACATAACTCCTCACATATGAAGTGACAAATACAATATCCATTTTAAAAATAAATTTTTGCCCCAAGAAATGAGTCGATCAGCATTCACTTAAGTTGTTCAAACAATTAGTTCAAACACTAATTGACTAAGTGGAAGACTCTAAGACTAGTGGAAGCTCCTCAGTAAAGTATGATCTCTGAAAGTCTGGCCCAGAACTACCTTTCTAGTATTATTTCTCACTCACCCACCAGCTCTTCAGCCAACATAGAACAAAAGTCAACACAGATGCAGCACTTTGGGAAATAGTATGGGTTTGGTACTAGTAAGAGTTTAGTACTCTTGGCAGTTCAGATTGCCATGATCTCCAGCCCCAGAGACCTGCTGGGGCTATGTTTACCCAGTCTCAAAGACGCTCTGGGGCTTAATGACGGGTTTGCCAGCAGGACGGAGACAGATTGCAGTGCTGCTGACCCCAGCGTGCAGTGGGCTGGATTCTCAGTCTAGGCAGAATAGGATGTGCACTCTGGAAAAACCAGAGCAGCCTCTCCTTCCCCAACTCTGTCATATTAGAGCATGTCTCATGTTTTTCTATTTGCATTGCTATTCAACCTCATTTCTCAATGAAGACATATCTCATTGTAGCAAGACTGCTAGTATTTACTAATATCTATGCTTTCCTCTTCCATTTGGACATATGACTAAAACACATTTTCCAGCTCCCTTGCAGGTAGTTGTGTCCATGTGTGCATGTTCTAGAAATCAGAATATGCATGGAAATAATTGGGGCTACTTCTTGATCTGGCACTTGCAAACTTCCATTTGCAGGTCTCTAATTCCAAGTTTCTGGAAGAAGATAAAACATCGAGCAGGAAGGGCTCAAATCACTTTGAATTTGGATCCCCAAGCCACCCTGTGGAGCAGAGCTAGTTTCCACCACTGTTGACCTACTTTGGGCTATTGGCCTATGACATGAGCGAGAAATAAATCTATTGTAAAACCGCTGAGATTTGGGAGCAATGCTTTTTCCACCCATCCCCACCTCCACAGAATTAATCACCCCCTTCACTGTGTTCTGAGATCATTAATTATGTACATTTATTATTTATTGCTGTCTAATTCATCAACTAGTTTGTGAGCTCCCCAAGGGGCAGATACTATGGTATCGTCACCTTATCCATAGTAAGTACTCAATGAGTGAGTACTGAAAGTTTTGAACCACTGATGGTATCTGAGAAAGTTGTTATTTTATCAGAAAATGATAATGAATTTGATTTAGAAAACAGAACACTTTTCTGTTGGGAAAGTAATAGCTGGATCCTGTTATGTATTTAACTTACACTTGAATGTCATGCTTCAGAGTAACATTTCTTAGGAGAAACAATGCTCATTTATTCTTTCTCTTAAGAGGCTTACCGATGTGCACTATCACCTCCAAGTGCCATAAATGACCTTCCTCTGACTCTGCCTCTTACCAGTGGCCTCTTAGGGTTTAAGTGACACGTGTTGGTAAATAATTATGATCTGTTGTGAGTTTTGAGAATCGTTTGATTTTCCCTTTGACAAAGCAAAACAGGCTGATGGAAGGGCACTTCTGGTATTCATTCAAGAGGAATCTAACATTAAAAAGCATTAACAGAGGTTCGTAAAACAAACGTTATGTAAAATTGAAAATATGCAAAGATTACTCTTATAGTCTGTAAGATCAGAAGTGAAAAACATATATTTCTGAGTTCTTAAGAATCGTGCGTGCTTCCCTCCCCAAGCTGCATTACCACATGCAAGATTTGGTGGGGGGGTACACATTAGAGATGCAGTGGAGCAATCACACATGTGCACTCACACCCCTGCATATGCAGGCTACAACTGGATTAAGTTCCTGATTTAAGAGGCAAACTATTACATTACATTGTAGGGCAGCTTCCCCTGGCTCTCAGGATTCTTAGCAAGGGCAGACAGCTGTCACGACACTGCCGGCTCAGGGTAGGGTCTCACAGGATCTGAGAGCACAATAGTATGAGGCCACCAGCCTTTAAAACTCAGGGCTTATCTCACTCTTCCAGCAGAAGCAAGACTAACATGGAACTCTCTTGGTTCTTAAACCACCATCACTGTGAAGGCGACCCCAATCTTCTTATAGGGAAATAGGAATTGGAGGAGGGAGGTGTGGAGGTGGAAAGCCCAGATGTCCCTAAAAATAACTGTGTGGTCCAGCATTTTGGGAGCCTGTCTCTCCACGTTGGTCCATCTCATGCCGATCTCCTGAAATCTAGTCGCGGTCCCGTGGGTGTGGTCTGAGGACTATGATCGAAAATGCATTTCTGATCACAAAACTATGCCGCCATTTACCAAGAGGCAAACAGTTGGCACAGTTTCTAAATGTGAAGTCTTTCAAACGGTGACATATTTGCACATTTTCTAAAATGCCCCTCTATTTAACATTTCCCCCTAGGTAATACTGACGGACCTGCCCTCCCAAACGTTGTGATGATTCTAACAAAAGAAAAGAAAGTTGAACCAAAAGAAAACTAAGACGAACCTGTGATTTTTTTTTAATCAGAAATTCTCCTAGGGAAAAAGAGTCGTGGGAGAAATTGGGAACACATTGCTACAGAGATGCTTGATACTATTTACAACATTAAAAAGGCTGTGAAAAATCAAGACCTTAAAAATTTTTAGAAAGAAGAACTGTCTTGAAACTGTGGCCTCTTGTTCCTTTGTGATAAATAGGGAACTTGGACTCAGTTTATAAAGAGGACCAAGCATTTGCGGAACCATCCTAAAAATCAGGTTCTGCCAGGTAATAACAGTATGTTAGTTTCTTTGCTTTCTTTCTTTCGTTTTCCTTTTATTTATTTATTTTTTGGGTGCATTGCGGTTATTTATTGAAAATAATAAGTGAAAATGAACTACAACTTGTTCTAAGTTGATTCAGATCACATTATCACCAAAATGAGGAAGCAAAAAGTAGTATTTGTGTTCGTTCACTGACATGACCTTTATGTTTTCTCTACAAGTTTTGGTTACAAACTTCTTGACTGTCTTTTCCTATGACAGCAATTTTGCAAGTCAGTGTTTTCTAGTAGGAGGTACACTGATGAACAGCAATGCTCTTATGTTATTTAAAAAAGGGTGGGAGGCCTCCCTGGTGGCGCAAGGGGTTAAGTACCACACTCGATCCCTGGCCAGGGAAGGGCACATGGCACAGCAGACCTCTCCTGCCTCGCCCCCTGCTCCCCTCAGCAGTGTGTTTCAGTAGATCTGCCTGTTCTGTTGCCCACTCTGTCTCTGGTGAATCCTCCCACCCCCCACACCTCTGGCCTGTATTCCAGTTCTTGAGTGCATAAATAAATAAGAGTCTTTTAAGAATGGAAAGCTAGAAGGCAACCGCAATGACCTGATCAGCACCAGAGGAGATACTGCCTTCCACCAGCAGCTGCCCTTGCCTCTCCCCAAACTTACTTGCCCTTGGGTCAGTAAGTTTCCACCGCCAGCACCACTTGCCCTGGGAAGACAGAGTTCCTTGCTGCCTGGCACCAAGCGATGAGTTCACCCTGTCACCCACCTGGTGTTTCTGGCTTTTCCTGCCACTTACAGATGTGGGAGCTGGAGTCTCACTCAAGAGCTTGGGAGGCCCAATGGGGAGTCATTAACTCTTCCAGGAACAACTGACCTCTGGGAGATGGGAAGAGGCTGCGTGGATGACTGTCCCTCTGGGCCTTGTGCATGTTTCTGATATATATTTCCTTTATTCAGCAAGGCCAGAAAACTTGATGCACCTGCCAAGTGCCCACCCTTGTGAGGCACTTATGGTTAAGCCCTGGAGCCCCTGTCTTTCTTAAACCTTCACCTTCTCACTTGATTCCCTGCTCCCTCCCCTCTTTTTGAAAATCATGCCAAAAGACAAATCATGTAAAATTTACCCAAAACCATATTTCTGTGTGCAGGTCAATCATTTATTTGCAGGCTTGCTGACAATCTACATTATCACACAACACATCTCCAGAATTTTTTCACTTTGTAAACCTGTACCCTGCTCCTCACTTCCCCTTCCCATGAGCTGCAGGTAACCACCATTCCACTTTCTGTTTCTATGAGTATCACTGCTTTATACACCTGGCTTGTCTTTTTTGTGACTCTCTTCCTTTTTTCTTCACCTCATTGACCTAGATTTTCATCCTAAATAAAGCATTAGGACTTCAATCCTTGCCTCAGGCAAGTCTCTAGAAAATTCGGGCAAGAACACCATATTTGACATAACTGAAAGTTAGCTTATTGGAGTAGTAAATCTGTCTCTTGAATATAGATCCCTGACTTGTCTATTAGAAGTAGTCTAGAAACTTGGACCATCCAGTAATTTGCATATCACACAATTTCTCTATGAATCTGTCTTATAATTTCATAATGTGTGATGACAGATATTAAACTAGCCACAAGAGCCTCAGAAATGGTGGCAACGAGGAGGTAGGGTGGCAAAGGAGATAACTAACTTTACTGAGCTCTATGGGGCAGGCATTACGCACCTTCTCATTGAATCCCGTGTACAATGAGGGCTCATCCTTCCCACGTGACAAATGAAGAAATGAAGTTATCAGGGTGAACGAAGAACTTCTCGAGACCCCGGAACCAAGGTGTGGGAGGACTAGGACTGGAGTCAAAGGCTTTCTGTCTTCAGCGGCTGTGCCTAAATATGTGTGTTATAAAGATACTGTTTCTCTTTCAAAAACTCCAATCAATGCCAGCCCAGTGTGCCATGAACTTTGCTAATTGCTTTATGTGCATCCTTTTGTTAAAACCCCCAAATAATTCTAGGAAATGAAGATGCCTCATTGATGCATAAAATCCTCTCTATTATTTTCCCCCAAACAAAGTCAGGAAGAAAATAAAACTTTCCCATATATTTTATTATAGGAATAAAACAGAAAATTTATGAACTCTGGAAAATAACAGACTTACTGAATTTAATTAGTTTAGAAGAATAGAAAGTAAATATTTCAGAAAATAAGTACACCAAATTAATTTTGAATTAAAACACAGATACAATGAAGATAACATACTATCAATATTTTGTACATCCTTAATTTAATCTAGAACTTGCTTGGCTCTTAGTACCTCATCTTATTAGCGAGCATTCTTTTTTTGCTTCCCCAAAGTAGTCTAAGGCAGCTTTGTCTGTTATGATTCTGATACCAGGATGTCAGATATATCAGTGGCATAATTCAGTGAAAGCACTGCGCTCTACAGGACCCAAACTACCCAACATTATATGGCATGGAATAGCAATTCCATTGCTTCAGATTCATTAGTTCATACCCTTGAGCTGGTGTGGCAAAATGGTCCCTGTCTTCTTGCCTTTGTACTTTTGAGAGCAATCAATCATTATTTTCATCTATCCCATTCTTTCATTTCAATCGTCCACACTGAGCCCTTCTTCCTTGACCTCTCCCTGAAAGACACTTACTTAACCTTGCCTTTCCTCCACCCTAAGCATCACTACAGGTAAACTTTTCTTCAGTACAAGTCATTTCTCTACTTAAAAATTTCCATGGACTTTCCCTTCCTTCTTCCAAATTAAATTTAAACATATTTTCTGTCACCCAAGGCCACACCTTCCATGTTCTCTAGCCAGACCTTGGTGCATGCCTTGGTATTATATTTTCTACTCTGCTTGTTTCTGCATCTCAGTTTATTGTGACTCTGTGCCTAACGTGAAACCCCCACAGCCCCTGGCCTAGCTTACTCAATCTGTCAAAACCCTCCTCCACAGTCCCAGGATGTGCAAAGCCTCCTCACCCTCCTCCATTAACTGTGGCCTCTCCTTTGATTCCCTGCCACCCTGGGCTTAAACCTCTCCTAAGACACCCAATGGTGCCATCGCTCATCTCCTGACTCAATTGAAAGCAGGTGTGCCATAATTATCTTTGCCTTTCCATTGGGTCTAGCACATAGCAAGTCTCATTTGATGTGTTTTTAGAGAAATAGGAACTCTGAGATAGATGCCTCAAGAGCTTTTGGTCTTTATCAGCTGAGTGTTTAAGGAAGCTTGGAGTGAGAAGACTGACCCTAGCTTCCTCAAGTCTCTGAGTTTTACCGAACAAGAGAGAGGCACTGTAGCGTAGGAGGGGAGAACATGCACCCTGTAGCCTGTCTGGGGATGAATGTTGGCTCCACTACATACTGGCTGTAAGGCGACTCTGAGCATCCTTTACTTGTCTCTGCTTCAGTTTCCTCACCTGTAAGTAAGGATGATGACTTTGCCTATCGTACAGGGTGATGAAGGAAAATAAATGAATACATACACTGGCATTAATTTTTACCGATATGTATGTACAACACTTAGTTCGGTGTATTACAACAATGAATAAAAATATTAAGGTCTCCATGTTTTCGCTCTTTCCATCATAGCCACCTTTAGTTTTGAGATAATGTCTCTGTGAATTTAGAGAATTTTGTGGCAATTAATACTTGTTTAGTGTGAGCTTTCCCTCGCTCTGTCAAGATATAATTGCCAGCAGGTAATTATATAATAGACTGCGGGTAATTTACCTGGCCTGGAGGAAGCTTCCCACTACACAGTTATGTCAACAGCTTCAGTCCCCCACTGGGTCTGAGGAAGCGGCAAGAAGGGCAAACTGGATCCAGCCTCTTGGTTGGAGTTGCTGGCAATGAAGAAAGGGAGCTGGGAACTTGAAGTACATCAGTGGTCTTCCTTTCCCACTTTAATTTTATTGTTACTGGTTGTTAATACTGTCCTACCCCCACCCCTTATTTTTATTTCAGTGTGTATGTGCTATGCAGCTCAAATTGTAATTAAACATCGGCTTCATTTTTTAGTAAACAAGTGCAATATTCGACTCGATTCAATTTCCCAAACACCACTTGCATCATTCTCTGTTAGGCACTGTGCTTAACAGTGTGTGTATGCTGGTGACGCAAAGAGAAATGAGGCAAGGTTCTGCCCTCCAGGAACTCAAATTTATTTGAAGGAGATAGACATGAAAATACACGACTCTAAGGTAATGTGTTAAACGCCTGATACGAACACAGACAATGTGCAGCAGTTACACAGATTGATTCTGCCCCGGGGATTGTCTCTATTAAAACAGCTAACAAATTAATAAACAATACTGGTCAATTTCATTCCATCATTCTCTCTGTTTAATGCGTTTTGTGTATGAGGCTATTGAGCTTAAGTATAGAGAACAGTCACTGAACATCATGCTTGTGAATATTCTGTTTACAGAAGCCATGCCCACAGTTTTTTCCATGACTGCAAATTGCAAATAAAAGCAATATGAGATACTGTTTTTTTTTTTTTTAAAGCATGGCTTTAAAATTGGGCCCTCAGCACTCTGCTGCTAACCTAATCTTTTCTGGCTCATTTTTATACCCTCTGTGCTTCCATCATCAGATAGAATTTGACCCCTGCCTGCCAGTGCACACCAAGAGGAGATCACCCCAGGATCCACTCTTTCCAAGCTTCTGTCAAATCAGCCAGTCACTTACAGGCTTAAATCCACGTCCATCTTTCCTGCCCTTGTCTAAGCTATTCAGTCTTTAGAAACAAAGTCCATTTCAGAACTGTGTTCTGACATAAAATTACAAACAACTACTGGCTTGACCACAGTCAATGATAATTCCCCAGGACTCAGCTTGACAAGGAAAAAGAATGAAGTGGAAGAAAACTAGATGCTTGCCAGCATGACTGTTAAATGTCAGCTATTTTGGAGTTTATCCCCATATGAGGTATTCCTTTTGTACTGTGAGGATGATCACTGAAAAAAACATGACAACATAATAAAGCCCACAGAAGACAACCCCATCATTACTGCTGCAGGAAATAAAACACAGATTAATGTCACCAAAGCACATGTCAGGAGGGATAATGATGATGTATACAAATGAATCTTCTCATCCTGGACAAAGGACTTAAGTACCATCTAAAACTGAGTAATAATTATATACAAATCATCAGTGACAATGCTATCTGCTAAGCATGTATTATGTTCTCACACTTTCAAAGAGTTTGTTTTATATTTTGCTCTGGAAATTCTCTATAAGTCTTCCCACTTGTATTCAAGTGACACAAATTACAAAGCGGTGCAGCAAGCACTTACATTGCCTAACAAGGCAAATGCAGCCTGCCAAGGACAGCTATGGAACATCATCCTTCCTCATGCTCTTCGATGTGCCAAAGGGACCGTGCAGCTGCGAACAGGATCGAGGGAGGGATACGGACCCTGCAGAGAGGCCATTTGGCTGACCAGATCAAAATTGGATATAAACAATCATTTGGAAAATTGGTTCTATTTGTATTTCTGATGACAGGAAAATTGGATGGAAAATAAAAGGGAAAGACTCAGAGATCAATCGCTGACCAATAGAACGAATGGAAGAGTTACTTTGAATATTGAAGATGAGAAGAGCTAGAACTTGTGTCTTGGCTCTAGGCTGTAGTTATTTCATGCTTAATTAGTGCTCCCAGGGTGGCTGGCTAGAGCATGGTCATACTCATACCAGCTGACTGCAACCACAAAGCATGCCTCAGGAAAATACAGCAAATGACAAGACGATCCCACTAATAGCTACTACTTCATTTATACTGAGGTACTTGGCCCAAACTTAATTTATGTTTAACTTTCCAGGAATGTGTTTTATTTCATAAAACAAGATATTCACTACCTTTGAGAGCACAGAAATCCTATCTAGTCATGGGGCAATTTGAGAAGTTCATATATTTATTAAAGACTATTAATATCAACAGTTATTGAAAGGGTAAATGGTGGAAGGAGAGATTGTACAGTCTTTTCCCTTTCTTTATCTTCTTCCCTACTGAGATAAAGTGCAATCAGGCACAAAAAAAGGTCATTTGAACTTGAGCAAGATCCTTGATCTCTTGCCTGGTCTGTAAAGCACTACACAGTTCCTCTTTTGTAAGAAGGGCAACTGAAGTAAACTGAAAAGTTGATAACAGAAACAATATTACTAATAGCAGCTAATATTTAGGGCTATACATGTTCTGGGTAACATTTTAAAAATGGTATTATTTTTTATTGCGGTGACTTGGTTCACACCTCTTCAGATATATATTTTCATACCATGACCACAATCAAAACACCAATATTCCTCCACAGTTCACTGGCCCTCTCCATACTCTACTACCCCCCAACGCCACAAACCCTCTTTGGTAACTTCATACTATGAGAATCAGATTTTGGGGGTTTACTTTGATTTAGTTTTATCCAGATACTATTTTAGGTATGTGAATTAACTCATTTGAGTCTTACAAATTTTAATGAAATAGATATTATAATCCTTATTTGATAAAGTAGTTCAAGTATATATGTATATATTTATATATTTTCTCATAATAAGGTTGCCTCTTGCAACTTCAGGAATGTAGGACTAGAATGGAGATGGGACTCCTTATGTCACTAAAGATACACCCCAGGCTGAAAGCACATCTGGTCTTCCTTGCTGATGGGAGAAGTTCTTAGTCACAGCCTGTTCATCTGATCGGTGATGATATTTCACAGACTCAAATACTCCTACAGTTAAAGTCTTCAGAGTCCTTTAGGGCAATGATTCACCCACTGAAGAAATCATCCTTTTTGAGTGTACATCTGGCCGTCATCTGAACACCCTCCTGTCATCTTGCTGATGGGGAGCTGTGGACCCCAAAGCTTTCATGCTCATTCACACTCATGATAGTTTTTGAGATGGCTCTTTACTCAACCAAGAATGTCTTCCTTTGCAGCATTACTCTGTATAAGTCAGGGGAAATGTCACGGTTGGTTGGTTTGTTTGTTTGAATAGACCTTAACTAAAATCAAGAGCACAATATTACTGAATTCTGTATAAAGGGATGAAGGAGGCTGGTCCCCATCTGTGGATTGGGAGATCTAAGTCTCATTCCTGGCCATACTCCCCTAGCTTTTTCTGCTTCTCTAGTATTGTATCTGAAAGACTTCATTACATAACTTTCATGAAAATACACTAAAAACCAATGTTTTGTTGCATTTATAGTAGTAGAAAGCTCATTAGTGAAAGTGAAGATGTTCCTTTTATAAATGCCATGAAAACTCACTATTCCACTCCATTTCAGGGAAAGATTGATACACTGGACTTGAGGAAAAAAGGGGATGGTAGAAGGAAGTGGGAGGAAGAGGAGGAAGATGGAGGCGAAAATATCTGTAGAGGCAGGTCATCATTAGACATAGTGACTTAGAACATTCTGACCACCCAAAATTGTCCTTCTGAGCCCCTCTCTCCACTCTCCTCCAGGGCTCACTAAATTGTGGCTCTGCTATTTTCTCTTAAATGGAAAACATGTTCAGAGGAAACCTCTGGAGCTCAACCACACTGAGAGGTAAATGATGACAATTTGAAAAACTAGCACCATCAAAAGTATATTTGTAGAAGGAATTAAAATCTTTTATTAGCGATATGAAGTTTAAGTCTTGAAGTTAGAGTCTCATCTAGCAAGTAGCAGACTTATTAGGTGGATCTGTGGTTCTTCCCATGACTAGCTCAATTCCTGGAGTTCGTCTTGCTTGGGCTTTGCATAAAAAGCTCAGCAAGGCTGTTTAGATCTCTCTGACGAGGTGGCTAGCATTCCAGGAAGAGCAGTCCCTTCTTTCTTTGACCTTTTACCAGAACACAGCACACACACACACCTCCACTAAAGCATTTATTTGCTCCAAGTTTACATGTACATCTCCCCCAGCCAACTCATCCTATTGTCAGTACTTTGTTATCATTCTATTGCCAATACGTTGTATTAGGCCTGCTAGTAACACATTCCTTCCACAGGCTTCCCTGTGAGAAATCCAACACAGCAGGAACACCTCTGCATAGGCAGTCTTACATTTATAGAGAGGTGATAACAGTAGAGAAGGTCCTCCAGATACTGACAAGTCTTTGAACAAAAGATCAACAATCAAGGTCAAGTTTGGTTACCCTTTTCACTAAATTATAAACTTGCTAGTAACATACTTATGATTTTTATTAAACGGACTTCCAATTTGATCTCTCTAATTCAGTGTTAATATCAACATCTTCCTAGTAACTGAAGCTTTGAATAATACCTACCAAAGAATTAAGCAAGCATAGACTCTGAATGAGTAAGAACATGAATAAGTGAATTTTAAAAAATCATCCTGATTTCTCCTCTTCTACTGGAATTTGCTAGCCATTTAAAACAGGTTTAGTTAGGTCATTTTTAAGTCATAGAAGATTCAAAATTCTATAGTTCAATGGTTTGGTTTTAAGATACTTAAATAAAAACTGAAATGGCTTTAAGGTGAACCAGATACCATTAACTAAAGGAAGATAAACCTGATGATTGTGCAGTAGATCAGGTGACCTAACTGCTTTGATTATTATAAAAAATGACTAGCAGTTCAAACATTATAAAGACTGAAAGTCAAGTTATAGGTTTGTGTTTAGGGGGTGATAATAGAGAGCAGTGGAAAATGATCTGTAATTTTCTGGATTGCTTTCCTCTATCCTCTTAACAATCTAATCATCCTCATATCTCAGCAAGTCATTATCTAGCTTTTGACTCTAGATACCTTAATTTTCTTTACTTTTTAAAATTCAGTTTAAAATACTGTTCTTGCTACCAAGAGACCTCTTTAAATTTCACACTAACAAGATATATCCAGAAACTGTCCACATCAGAGGAAGGTGGGAGGAAGGAAGAAAACTCTCAGAAGAAGATTCTAAGCATAAGGAGTTTAGGGGGGAAAAACATACAAACAAAACTACTTTCATTATTTATATCCTCTGTGCTTAGATGTTAAAAGTAATTTCAACTGAAAGGTCTGGGACAGGGGTTTTCTGCTAAAACTAATTAAACAACAGAACCTGAAGAAGAATGCCGTACATCATCATTTTGCCTTACCAGCAAGTGGCTGTCTTTATGTTTAAAAATAGCTTTAATCAGTATAACTGACCTTTGATGGGATTAATAGGCTACCAGGCATGATTTCTCACAGTAGGCTGAAAAAATTGCAACTACCATGAGAGAAAATTACATAATCACTGAAGCAGAAGACAAGCAAATCATTTATACATGAATCAATTGAGATGGAGCAGCCCTGACAGGATGTCGGTTTGCCTCAGCTTTATCCAGCAGAGACATCACATATGTGTTTTGGTGCCCCAGTGAAGTAACGTCTTGTAACAAGATAATAGCCCTGAGTTTTCCCCCTCTAACCAGTGGTGAGGTCCAACAACTCATTCTCGATGTGCCTTGTTAAAACCACCACAGACCCTGTAACAGGAAGAAGAGAGGGTTAAGAATCAACACAATTCCTGTCAAACGTTTGTATCCTGCAGGCTTATAAAAGGTAGAATCAATTCACTTCAGCAATGAGTAATAACTTCTATGTCCTTGAAGAAGCACTTTCAGAAATGCAAGAGTCACAGAACTATACATCCAGTGACACTGATTAAGTGCTCTATTTGCTATATATTTTATTGATGGGGGAGGCGGGCAGTACTTAATATTGCTTGCCCTTACAGGAGCAACACTGAGAAAGTCAGGTGAGGATGTCTTTCATCAAGAATGCCATTTGTGAATTGCTGGCACTTCCTGCTGAACTTCACTGAAATTAATATTTCCTGTAACCTTAATTTAGCAGGCACCCACTTCCCCAAATTATATTTTTATTATTATGCGCGGAAGAATTGGCCTACAAATGCGCACTCATATAAAGCAATAGATAGCCACATACAGCTGGGGAGGCTGCACAGCTCTTGTTGGTTGGGATTTGCAACCTTGCCAGTTGCTTCCATGGTGATACAAACGAAAATTTGCCAGCACAGGGGAAGATGCGCCTGAGGGAATTGAGGATGTTAGTGAGGTGAGAATTTGTGTGGCAGGGTGCACTGGCCTGCAGGTTCTGGGAGAAAAGGCAGGAAGGAATAGCACGTTCTCATTTCAATTTCGTCTCTGATTTTGCCAAAGGCTTAGAGGAAGTTATTTCCCTTTTCTATGTCCAGGCTCGAGTATAAAGGTATATTATGGAAAATAAACATGTCAGCTGGACGCTGCTTAGACATAATAACATTTATCCTGATCTTGATACAATGGCATTTCAAAGGCAATCTTGCATCAGAGAGTTTTCACATTACAGGAGAAGGGGAGAAATCCAACACGTGACCTCAGCTATAGGGCAATGGTTCTACTTTGCTGCACATCGAAGCAGCCTGGGGACCTTTGAAAAGCCCTGCTAACAGCCCGCACCCCAGACCG
The DNA here is from genome assembly GCA_019455555.1 of Galemys pyrenaicus. Taxonomy (NCBI): domain Eukaryota; kingdom Metazoa; phylum Chordata; class Mammalia; order Eulipotyphla; family Talpidae; genus Galemys; species Galemys pyrenaicus. The sequence goes on from JAGFMF010011752.1 coordinate 6,218,281, forward strand.
AGCCATCAGTATCTCCAGGAATGTGGCGCAGTTTTCAAACCGCCCTAGGTGACTGCAATGTGCAGTCATGCCTGTGAGGCCAGGGATGGGCTGCCGCGCCAGCGCCACACTTTCTTTAATCCAGCAGGTGCAGCTCTTGAGCATGGCTCAGAACCCCCAACTCAGATGGCTGGGCCTGCCCCTAGCTGCTAGCTCAGTATGTCTGAATCAGCATTTCTAACATGTTCCCAGGTGTTGCTAGTGCTGTCCCGGGAGCCGCACCTCTATTAGAGATATTCAGGTGCATGAGTGCATCTCTGGCTAGAGATGTTCTTTTCCAGTAGCCTCTGGGGACCACTGTCCTCACTCTTCTGGTATGTCTGCTCCAAGTGCAGCTTCTCAGGCCCAACCCCAGAAGTACTAGTTCAGAGTCTGATGAACTTCATTTCGCTTCTCTTGCCTGTGATTACTAGGCTCAGAATGGTTTGAGAATGAGTCCATCACTCCCTCCTCCTGTGTACCTATGAAACAGCTCTCCTGCCATCATCAAAATGACTCAGGCAGGCACAAAAAGCTCACCAGGCCCCAACCTGAGAAGTGCAAAGAGTGAAGTCCCTGGGGTTTGATAGAGGTCAAGGGCACAGGTGCCACATTCAGAACAAGTTCCTGAGATACTGACCCCGCCAAAGAGAACAGTCTCCTGAGTCCTGAGCACACACTCTTCATTATCTTTCTTATTGTTGCTAACTCTCTGGATGGAGAAGGAAGGAAATACATATTTCCATTAAATTCACTGTAACAAAAAACTTCTTTTTTTGGCAATATCTTTTGTGTCTTCCTGACTGCATCCACCCCTATGTCTGCCTCTGCTCCTGAGCTCACAATAAATATCAGCTTCAGGAAAGGATCTTTTCTTCCCCATCCCACCTTGCAGACACTCTCAGGCTTAATTAGTGAAGAATAAGGAAACTGATAACAGAATAATTTAATTATTTATAATAAGTTGGCTGAACGATGGGAGCTATTCAAATAAAGGATTGGATATAAAATCTACCACTCACCAGCTGGTGACCTTGGGAGGAAATTGTTTTACCCTTTACTCCTCTATTTTCCTGCCTGTAAAATGGAGGTAATGATAATGCCTTTCATGAGGTTACTGACATGAATTAAAGCATATCAAGTACTTAGCACAGTGCTTAGCACTCAGTAAGTATTCAATAGTGAACCTTTATTTTTATTACTAGTGGACACTCAGCAAAGACTGAATAAAGGAGAGATAAATGAATAAATGACAAAGCAAACAATTCAGACTAAGTTATTGCTCAGAGCACCAAAAAGTTGAGAGTACATGGGTGGGAAGTATGATTCAGTATGGAGTTCATTAACAAGTGCTGTGAAATTTATTTTTATAGCTAGGCCAGTCACAAGTTTATTCTTTGCCAGGAAAAAAGAAGAGGACTTAGGCCTTGCATTCAATGGGGATGACGATTAACCAAAACACAATGGCAGCATAAAATGTCCCAGCGGTTCAGCCCCTAGAGAAGCAGAAGAGAGAGCAATGAGAGAGCCATCAGGTCAGAGAGAATCAGGGGGACAAAGAGACACCTGGGCAATGAAGTTTGAAAGGATGAGCCGGAGGGATCAGGAATCTGCTTTAACTTTACTGTTTTTATGGATTTTCACTCCCTTTTACTGGTCAAAATAACAAGCCATGCTCCCTATCTCATGGCAACAGCAGCCCCAATTTACTTTATCAAAGCCACAATAAAACGCAGCAGTTAGCCCATGTATTATGGTTTATTGTTCAGAGACATGCCAGACTCAACATCACAGACCATTTCATCTTTCAGAGTTCTAATATCCCATTGAAATTCTGAAAATGCTTACTTAAAGAAAACTCATTTTTAATGATGATAATCTTATTCTCATTATTACATTTTCCAACCTGATACTCAAATATAAAATAGTAACACAATGCATCATTAAGTTTCAGCTATATTTAAATGTACATATCAGGCCATCAGCATGTAAGATCTTGCACATATATATCACACACATGGATGCAGCAACTCCTATTCAAGCAAATAAGGAAACCATGAGTACATAATAAAGGCTCACTCATTGTCTGATGCTACAGATTCTTGGCGTATATATTAAGGAACATTAAACTTGGGGTCATTTTGGTCTAAAGAGATTTGATTACAATCTGCTTTCAATCAATCCCAGGCCAGAGGGCTCCCCAGGAACAGGTCAATTTTAAGATTTACTTAAATTTGCCTATGAGGTTATATGACTAACTTGGCCCTTGATGGGCTTCTTGTGCACGAAGGCCTCCCTCAAGGCCAAAGGGTCTCCTTTTGTTTGTTTGGGGGGGAAAGTAAGTTCCTGAAGGTTGAAACTAACACAAAAAGTTGTTTCACTAACTTGGGAAAGAGCCTATATCCCTGGGGTTTAGGACACATACTCTATGTCCAGGACCTATTGTGGAAGTAAAATCCAGGGAGGGAGGCATTGTCAGTGCCATGATTGATAGAAGAGTCTTCTGCTTTTGAATACAGGATTTGCACATATGAATGACACATAAAATAAGTGAGAAATTATACAACATGGAAGAACTGGCACATAATCAAGAGAGAACATGGAAGGGTAATCCCAAAGGATGGTGGGGGGAGCTAAAAACTGGAACAAGCCTGGTCCTTCAGAAAATTGCTGAAAATGACACAAAGGATGTTTTATTGATGTGTTCAAGATTGAAAGCATAAATCCTGGTGGCCCTATGCTCTAGCCACAGCTGGATATCTGAAGGTCTAATGGCGTATGTCTTTAACAGAGTAATGAGAAATCACCAAGGGAATAATATACCCTAGGAGGAAAGCCTGCTGCCACATGGTTTGGTCTAAAAGGATAATGGCATCAGGTTAGAGGGGCATCTGATTTTTAGTTCATTAGTGTGTTTTACCCCCATGTCCTATGCTTATGCCAGAGCTCTGGGGACAGGAGATAGAAAAGCACTGCTTCTTTAAAGCCCTGTGGGTGCCACAGAGCGGAGCAGAGCCAATTCAAAGGTCCGTATAGCAAAGTATAACACAAATGTGAAAGAAAAAACTTTTCTAATTGGTGTTGACTCTTGAAGCCCATGGGGGACAGAATAGAGCCTGAGCTCAGACTGGTAGTCATGCCTCAGAGCATTAGGAGTTGGGGGAGACCCACAAAGTCATGAGAAGAGACTCCGAAACACATGGCAGCAGGGAAAACAGAACTTCCTAGAGCAAGTGAACAAAAGACCTAAGACAAGTTGGAGAGCTGGTATGTTTAGCAGATTTGAGAGAAGGAATTTCTGCCATTTGTTTAGTAGCGGGGGACACACAGTGAAATTAAGAATGAGAATCAGAGGCTAAGAATGACACTTTAATAGTAACTGAGGTCATCGTTTACCCTTTAGACAGTGGGACCAGGCCTCCCCTGGTGGCGCAGTGGGTTAAGCAACGCACTACGAAGCAAATCGCAGCCACTGCAGCACGAGTTCGATCCCTGCTGCCGGCCGGGGGGGG
>JAGFMF010011752.1:6228296-6250680 GCA_019455555.1 Galemys pyrenaicus
CTCCCTCCCTCCCTCCCTCCCTCCCTCCCTCCCTTCCTTCCTTCCTTCCTTCCTTCCTTCCTTCCTTCCTTCCTTCCTTCCTTCCTTCCTTCCTTCCTCCATCCTGTCTATTAACATTTATTAAATATCTATTCTGAGTCAGACACAGGAGATACTGTTGAATAAGACAGACAAGGTTTCTTACTTTATAGTGGTTGCCATGGCAGGAGTACCCAACAAACAAATTAAATTGTTTAGTTAGTAAATTTGTTTGTTTAATGTAGTAAATTAGTGCTGTGGTGAAAATAAAACAGAACCATGCAATAGAGTATAAAGCAGAACCAGGTAGAACTTGAGAGGTTCTTTCTGTTTGAGATGATATTTAAACTGATATTTGCATGGCAAGCATCAGCCAGCCATGTGGTTACATTTCAGCAAGCATAAGCCTGGTCAGTTTGAAGACCTAGAGCAAACCAGGGGAGGACCACAACGATTAGTGTGGACAGGACGCCGCCAGGCAGGAGGAGCAGCAGACGAGGGCAGAGAGGGAGGTCTGAAGCCCTGACGTGCGAGTGTCCAGGGTACTCTGGGTGTCACAGGAGGGTATCAGTGGAGGGTTTGGGGGGCAGCATGACCTGACTCTTTTTAAAAGACCTCTCTGGGTGCATTCTGGTAAAATGATGAAAGGGTAGGTAGCATAATTTTGGGTCTGCCCAAATTCCCACATAAAAACAGAGTAACTAAGCGGCCAAGTCGAAAGTCCAGGGACAATATTTATACAAAACATGGAAACAGTGCAGCTCACAGAGTCCAAATCCAAGCAGGCTGAACACAATCAAGAGGCACCCATCAGGGTCTGTGTAGGAAAAGCTGAGAGAAGCAAAGAGGTCCTTGATGGATCTGAGAACAGGGACCCACCCCTCAAGAAACCACCCCCACCCCGCCACCTGCAATAACCAACAGGCAGTCCCTAGACAGCACAGCTGCTCAACTTGAAAATAGTGGGTGAAATCGCTCAACTCAAAGGCCACGGAGGGTGAGGGCAAGACTGAGGGGTCTACAGGAATCTAGCTCCTGTGAGTTTGTAGGTCTCAGTCATCGTCCACTCAGGACCCCACACAGAGAAGCGACTATGGGAAGCAGTATCAAAATTGAGCAGGACAGAAACAATAGCAGCGAATGAAAAAGAAGATCCAGATAAAGGAAAGGCGTATTTGCTAAAGCTGCCCCCTGCAAGATCTCCCATTCTTACTACATTGCCACTTTGCTACCCCTCCCACAAAGTGAGTAGGTTTCTATCCCCTCCCCTTGTTTGAATCAGGGCAGGATTTTTGGACTAACAATCAGCAGACTTCGGTAAAAGTGACTGTGAGGCCAGATTGTCACGATGCCATGTACCTCCACCTGGCCCTCTGGGAATGCCCCCTTCTGGAGCACACCTCAGAACCCAGCTGCCATACTGTGAGGAAGCCCAAATTAGCCCAGACGGAGAAGTCACATGCAGGGTCCTAGCTGACAGCAGAGCGCAGATCCCGCCAACAATAAACTGAAGGCCCAGAAGAATTTCTACTCAATTCTGCATAGAAACAGCTACTTGCTATGTGATTTAATTTCCATAAAACTCAAAAACATGCCAAAGTAATGTATGACGGTACAGATCAGGACAGTGGTTAGTCCTGGGAAGGAGTCGGTGACCGGAAAGGGGGCGTGAGGGAAACTTTGAAATGCTGATAATGTAACAGGGTCATCCCAGGAAAAGAGGAAGGTCCAAAATCCTGGTTCCGCTGAGTGGGTGGAGCTGAGGAGAAAAAGAAGATTTCTGCAGAGAAGAGAGAAGGAAGAAAGGAAGATGGAGAACAGCAAGGAGACCTGGAGGAGGCACGTAGAGCAGAGGGACATGTGGAGAAACTGTGCTTGCTTTTTGATCTTGGACTGGTGGGAACAGATGTGGGTGAGAGACCCATGGGGAGGTTAACAGTGGCAGCTTTCATCTTAATTTTGATTTTGCTCTTTTCCTCCCAGATTTGTCTGACTCTTTCTGACCCTTTTCTAGGGGTCTCCACTGAAAAGTCCTGTAGACGTGTGGCAGGTTTTTGGGCCTTGCTTTGGGCCAATCCTATTTGGCTGGACTTTTACCCTCAAGGAGATGGGTAACTTTGGATGCTTGACTTAGTCACTATATTCTTTGTCTTTCTGTATTGTTCCCTCATTGTATTAAAGTTCCTTTCCATTAAAGGCCTTGTATGTTTGTCTTGATGAGGCAGATGGTAGAACCCATTTAGAGAGAGCAGGCTTGAGGGTTCTGGGGTGCGCCTCTCCCTGCCCTGTAACAGTAATATTCTTTTTCCTGGTCTGGATACTGGTTACATGAGCATGTTCACTTCGTAATGATTCAGCAAGCTGTGTGTTTATAACTTGCGTACTTTTCTATATGAATGAGACTTCAATAAAAAGTTTCTTTGATTAAATTGGGAACAGGACAGTGATGTGGTGAAGGCTTAACTGGCCTTACTGAACTTAACGGAGAACACACATATGTTGATATGTGTGGTAACACACACTTGAAACTTATATAATATTATAATCAGTGTTACTTCAATAAAGCAATTAAGTAGCTTACTTAGAAATGGATAGGTTTAGGTTTGATAAAGGAAATTAAGAATCTGGATTGCAAAAAAAAAAAAAAAATTCCAAACCTATTAACAGAGAACTACCTTAAAGTGAGCAATTAAGAGCAGTTAGTGATCACACAGCAACAATAAGGTGTTAATTTTCTCCTTAACACCTTTCTCTTCAACTAGAGGCAATGGAATTCCTGGGGAAGTAGAGGTGGGGAGAAGTGAAAGGCTTTCCCCTCACTTAAGGAACATTTAAGTAAAGACTGAAATAATTAACTGCCACTTAGGGATGGTGGAGGCTTTCTGCTTTAAGTTTTTAGATGATTCTGCTAACCATACTAGTATTTTAGATTAGGAAATAATACTGAAGCTCATCCAATTAATTTCATTCACTTTACACTTTTAAGGAAGCTAAGGTCCAGAAAACTGACAGGATTTGCCCAATATTACACAGCTAGGTAATTGCAGTAAAGCTAGGTCCAGAAACCGGGGTTCAACTCAGAATTCTTATTTACTGTTAATAATGATAGTTACTCCACAGGAGAATGTCTCATGCAATAAACTCAGGTAAGAGTATTCCTAATCTCCACAAGAGACAACAGTATTATAATTTTACTAAAGGGGAAACTATAGAATCTTAGAAAATTTCATATACTTGGGATTCTAATTGGTCAGGATTCCAACTAGTTCTCTCTAGAGTCTAGATTTAACCATGGAGCAACAGTGCTTCTTTAAATTAATAATACATTGCCAGGTTTCAAAACTGAAGGGCAAATGAGTAAAATGGATGTGTTCTTTCTTGCTCATTACAGCATCGAAAAAAACAAGTAATTCATTTGTTATAATCCAGTCGTTCTCACTTACTCTCCTGAAGAAAATACATCCATTGGACCAAGACTATCTCAGAAGGAAGTAGCATTTTTCTCCTAGCAGTCATCGATATGTGAAGTGGTTATGCTTAGCATTTTAAGAGTTATTCAACGCCCAGAGTGATGACCTTGTAACATTACTCTTTTAATAACACATCTCTATTTTCTTAGCAACATTCTTGACAAAACACAATAGGCAGTGTTAAAGATTTATCGCCAACACATCAATTTTACAGTTTTCTTCTTAAGTATCCATGGATATTTAAGATAAGGTCTTTTGAGTAATCTCTAAGTAACTATTCATCCCCTAAAGTGCTGGAAAAACACTATTTTGAGTTTAATGCAAATAGAAAAGCATATTGAGATGAGACATATTTGATTTGGCAAAAGATAGCTTGCTTTAGGATTTGATTTTCCTCACATTCTTTCTAAAAATCTAACCCATAGTAGAACTAAGACATTTAAGAAGCACAGGCTCATTCATTATGCATTGTAAAGTGCATTGCCTTCCAAGTCATTCATGCTGCAAGACTGGCAAGGTTAACAGAATAGAACAAAAATTATATTTCCTTCTCTATAATTGTCATAATTTTAAATTTATAATATACAAGTAGCAATGAAGGGAAAGGAAATATGCATGGAAGATGAGTCCTAATTTATGCCAACGCACCCTCTCATTTGCTTTTTAATTAGTAAGTACTTAACAATGGAATGTATAAAACAAAATTCAAGGACTGAATATAAATGATCATTTCATTCAACTTTGTCCCCAAATGGAGAAACAGTTATCTTTGTGGCAGATATCACCAATCAATCAGGGCTTGCTTTCCCACCTGCATGGCCTCATAGTCCTTCTTTGATTTCACAATCCTTCTTCACAATACTAATATTTATCATTTATCATGCGTAAGGCACTGCACTGCTTTACCTGCATCCTCTGGTTTCACATCCTCACAATACCCCTAATGAAAGAGGTACTACCATTATTCCCCTTTCAGAGATGTGGACACTGAGAGTCAGAGGCTTAGTCACACACACAGCTGGAAGGGGCTGAGCTGATATTCAAAGCCAGATTCATTTTCCTCCAGTGTCCAGGCTCATAGTGACTACACAGTTACAGCCATCTTCCTCCAGAGGCAGCACATGATGCACGAGGCACTCCCCCCTGGGCCCTAGTGCTTGCCAGTGTGGTCACAGAAAAGGTATGAAGAGACAAAAATCTTTTCCCTCTGCACTCCACCTTATTCCTAAAGGCCACACAAAGTAAATTCTTGAGTTGTATATGCCAGAGCCACGATACCTCCATCTCCTCTCCATTTTTCTGCCAAGTATCTTCTTGACTAAGGTAAACACCTTCTGTTTTTTCAGCCAGTCTGTATGTGCCTTTCACATGTCTCTCCATTCTTCACCAGCTGTGCTTCTGTTTGCCCACATCTCTCTGAAGCAAACAGATGATTCTAGTAAAAGGGACCAGTCCAGAGGACCAGCAAAGCTTCCCCTACCATCAATGCTCTAGCGCTCTTTATTTTAAAACCATTTTCATAGCTCTATTGACTTAAGCTATTTAATAGTCAACAAAGCCTAAGATGTGAAAGAAGTAGAAGCTGGAGATTAAAAAAAAAAAAGTAGAAGAGTGCTAAGACCAAGTTGAATGAAGAAAGTTAACAAATTGGAACTACTTCTGACAAGAGGCTGCAAATGTCCCCTATCAAGGTGGCCTCATCTAACTAGAACATGCTCAGAAGCAACACTCTCTCCCAGTGTGCCTGAAATCCCATCATGTAAAGATCCCGTCACTACTGGGGTTAACAGGCAAAAATAATTAAGTCATAAAAAAGAAAAAACTCAAATATGATAATGTGGGTCACCAGACAATCACAAATAATGTGAGTTTGAATAAGAGAAAGTATTCTGGTTTGGTGAACGGCACTAAGTTGAAGTGTTGAGATGATAACTTTCTGACTGGGAGAAGGGTTGGGGAGAAGGGGAAGAAGACTGGGGGTTTGGGGGAGGTGCGTGGTTGTGGCAGTGAGAAAACTGAAGTGGATATAATGACCATGTTTTGCAAAATAAAAATCAGTACACCTGAATGACTGGACAGGGGATCTGACCTGGCACAGCGTCGAACACCCAGGGCACATGGCGGGTGTCTGCTGGTGGACAGGTCTGAAGACACAGCACCAGGAGGGCCTTGGGCAGCCAGCAGCTATCAGGAGGCAAGTTCACTTTCATGGCCATTCAACCCAGGACCAGCAAAGCAGCTACGTTCTTCTCCCCAGATCCCAGGGACAATGCCATTTACTTCTTGTCGCGAATGGACACAGACTCCATTCTGTTTTCTCAGCATCTCCAGCACCAGACACAATGCCCAGGATTAATGTAGCTGAAGTAGTCCCCCAACCTGTGTCCAGTTTGCCAGGTGCTGTCTCGGAAGGAGTGGAGAACCCTGGGTGGACCCGCTTTCATGGCCATGCTCACTCCTGAGGGGACTCAGGACTTGGGAGAGGAGGAGCCACTGTCAGGCTTCCCCAGAGTAGGACCCTATTTATAGGGAACCCCAGGGGTGGGAACTGCACACAGGCTGGCAAGTGAAGTTTCCTTCTGCTGTGGACCCTCCTCCCTCTCCCCACACACAATTTAATTAAATCACAATAGCAACCCAATGATTTTATTTTTTCTCTGACAAAAGGCCACAGCTGACCTCTCAAATCTGATCTTTTAGATAACAGAAAGCAGGAGGGAGAACCCCAAAACAAAAGACAACAGGCGGTTAGAAAGCTGTGATGATGGTTTATTAAGTTAAATTTTACACACCAGTAACCTTGAATAACCAGTATTTGACCCCTGAATGGGCCCAGCTGAACCCAATTACTGTCTGGCACACACATACCTGTGGTTTCTGTATGTGAACATATTAACAGAGCTTTGTGCTCATGCTAACACACCAGATAAACGAACTGGATTCAGTCCTAAGGCTGTGTCCTATTAGGGAACATTTGCTTTCATAAACATACTTGCATTGCAACACTGCAAATTACCATTTCTTCCTGTGGATTTTAAACAATTAATTAGCAAACACTTTTGTTCAGGAGGCTTCTCCTTATTCCTGTCACCAAAATAAGATGTGTGATCTATACACCTCTAGGGTCACCATAAAGATAGTAAAATGCAAGCTTAGAACAAAAGATAAGGGTATAAGGACACAGGTGCAGAGGGCAGTAGTGACCTGCAGGCCCCTTAGTCAATACCCTTGCTGTGGTAACAGCACCTCACATTTTCTTTCCCCCATTCTCAGTTCATGTGTTTTAGTTAAAGATTCTGTCACTGTCTCCAGGTTCTAGGGATAGTAGGTGACCCAGAACTGGCCAGCTGGGGAGTCCATTCCACCTGGCCATAGACATGAACATAAAGCACAAGACAGGCCAACAAAACACAGTCAGAACTATTTAGAAAGCAGAGCAGAGTGTTGGGTGGTGGTGGGGGGTGGTTGCTGAGCAGAACAGAAGCCTGATGAACCTAAATTCAGGAGAACATTGCCTTAGTCAAATAAACAAATAACTTTTCTTTTTTTTAGGCTAAAGTCAGATTGAGTTGGGCTTCTATAACTTGTTCCTTAAACACGCTTGACAAGATGTAGGTCAGTCTGTTGGAGTTTTTCTTCTTGAGACCTAATAGAACTTGGCCAAGTTAGTGAAGGTGGTTCATGGCCCTCGGGTGGCCCCCGTGACTCCAGCCTCCCAGAATTCGCAGTCTGTGGAATGCCATCCGTTTGCACATGGCTGACCCAGTGACTCACTTCCAGAGAACTGAAGGCAAGAGCGATGGACTGTCAGTTCTAAGATTCTGTTACCAGAGACGGCTTTTATGTGGCAGGCCCTTTCTTCCTCTCTTGGCTCACACTATGAGGGAAACCAGTCATGGTGTCTGAGCTACTAATGCAGAGATTCACTTGGAAAAATACTGATGTCTCCAACCTATGGCCAGCAAGAACATGAGTGCATGGGGAAGGAGATCCTTGTGGACTCCAATCCTGACATGAGGCAGCCCCAGCCAACACCTCGCTAGCACCCTTAGAAGGCTCAATGAGCCTGAGGTCCCAGCTAAGCTGCACCATGATTTCTGACTCACAGCAACTGCATTATAGTAACAGCTTGCTGTTGTAAGCTGCTCTAGTTGGGATAATTTGTCATGCAGTCATCGGTGTGAACTTTGCCTCAAATAGATTAATAATAAAATACTTATCATCTGCCTTTTTATTATGTTTCTTATGGCAATGCTCAGTTTATAGAAAGATAAAAATTACTTCATTTATAGGACTTTTGAAAGGTAGTTTTGATATTTTCAAGTTAACAGCATAATTCTATTAAGTTGATAAAATAAGTGTAAGAGACAGACTCACCACTGAAATTCTTTTCCAGTCTAGACTAATCGATTGCACAAATATACACTGAACACCTGCTCTGTTTGAGGCACAGGAAAATAGGACACCTTAGCCTATGTTTGAGCCCATTCAGGAAGAGAGAGAAGCCCACTGGAAAAAGAAGAATCAAGAGGAGTGTCACTATCTGTGTGACAGTGGACAAACTAACATTTTAGTGCCATTTTTCCTCATCTAAAAAGTGGGTAATAATAATCATAGTTGATTTACCAACTTAAAGGACTGCTAGAAGGATCATAAAGGAAATGTATGCAAAAGCACTGTAAAATTTAAAAGAAAAATGAAATTGTTGCAATGATTATTACCAGCCCTATAATACAGGCTTTACTGTAGAATAGATAAGAATGATTATAATTCATTTGCTGCATACTGGAATAGTTCCTTTCTATGAACTAATAAACACATCCTTAAATTTAAAATTTGTACTCCAAAGTTGGTTGGTCTTGATCATTCCTTTCAAAACCATGAAATCTGAATTATGTCCTCCCATGAATTTCAACCTTTAGTATTTTTCAGGTTAATTTATTTTCCATGATATTCATAGCAATTGTTTAAGAAAAGAATGGAAATCAGAAAGCACATGAAAAAGTCTAATCACTTTGGTCATGTAATAAAGCATTTGTAAGCAGAAAAGTACCTGTCCTATAAAAAATATAAAATTCTTTGATTTTAAATTTAAGTTTAGAGCTACCATTTTAAGTCAACTAAATGTTCTCATTATTTCTATTATCTTTTTGCACAAAGCTTCTTCTGTCACTGTGACTTCTTAGATCAGCAGTTTGAGGTCACTGAAAATTCCCTTATTTTTCATATTTCAACATGCCACTGTATAACAATTCATTATTCTAGTCCAAGTAGCAGGTCTGTTAATAAAAATGTATAGGCAAGAATAATTGATTTCATTTTTGGGAAATGATAACAACAATAAACTGCTTTGGACTGAGTAATCAATGGTTATTGAATTCTTGACGCCAAGGTGGTATTTCCAGCTACCCAGGTCCTTGAGACTTAAGTTGCCCACTTTGCTTTTAATGAACAAGGTCAAAATCATGAATTGAAATACTATGACACTAATAGAATACTTTACCTCAGAAAAATTTTAGCCTCGAGGCATCATAAACTGGCAAGTATCTTTCCAGTAGGCCTAAATATTAATATATACATCAAAGTTGAAGACAGATTTTTCCCTAGGAATCCACTATTCTAGTTTTCCATAGTTTTCTGTGAAATAAAACATGTATTAAGCTCTAACTATGGGCTAGCCTCGGTGCAGAGGGAACACAAAAATAAAGTTGATGAAGTAGATAAAATACAATTTAGAAACTTAGAGACTGTAAAATGAGAAATGATTTTGAGGTTCTTTGTTTGAATGCATTTTTAGAAGACAATACCTTTATTTTTTTTACAGATTTTTTTACATTTTATTTATTTATTTTTGCATTCAACCAAAGGTTTTATTTTTTTATTATTATTTTTAATTTTTCCTTTTAATTTATATATATTTGACATCAATTGTAATCCCCATGTATTCCCCATCACCATATCACCAGTGCACCATCACCTCAGTTCCCCATGCTCCCATCTGCCCTCAACCCTCCATCTCCCCCCTCCCCATCAAGTGTCCCCAATTTGTCCTTGTCTTTTCATTTTTGGTTTTTGTGAAGGACAATACCTTTAAAAGAGGGAAGGAAGGAAGGCTCAGCAAACATGTATGGGAAGGGAGATAAGGCACTGAATTCCATTTAGGAAATGCTGAAATCTGAGTTGATGGAGCATTTGGGTGACAGCTGGAAAAATGGACGTAGAGCACATCTGTGACATCTAAGAAGAAGGAGGTGGAGATCAGTGGGAAGAGTTTACAGAGGAAAAAGGTAAAAGAGCAGGAGTGAATGAACTTTAGGGAATTTGAATGAAATGGGAAAGTAGAAGGTAGAGGTGACCTCAAAATAGGGCAAAAGAACTAGGAAGAGGAGCCAAGAGAGGCAATTCAGAGACCAAAGGGATGACCAGGGTCAGACACTGCAAGATCAATGACTATAAGGAAGTTCTTAGAAACTATTACATTTATATGCAGGAGGTCCCTGAATCTTTGCCGGGACACTGTCGGTGGAGCAGCAGGTGTGGCGAGGACCACAAGGCATCACCGCATCAGTCCAATATGAACCTTGCACCTTCTCTGTGCTTTGAAAATGGGAAAGTGATATTTGGTAGATGAGGAGAGGTGGGGTTTCAGAGTCAAGACAACTTAACAACAGTCCATGTCTTCAGTTGATATTGAGTTCAGAGAGGAAAAGAGCACACTGGAACTTGAGAAGAGAGGTACAATTTGGGAATAGTTGCCAAGGAAAAGGGCAACAGAATGACTAACGATAAAGACAGATTGATGGCTAGGATTGAAAGGCCAGTGCAAGCTTGAATTATAAATTTGTAAGGTAGTCTACCTGGTTGTATACTCCCCTTTTTTCTAGTAATCTAAGTAACCTGGGAGCATAGTAAAGACCAGAGGGTTTGGGTCGCACTAAGACCAGTGACAGGCACCTGAGACTGGCACCAGAAAAAACAACACTTCAGGGGGTGGTGCTTTAGCAGGGAGCTGGGCACTCAAAGAAATGGAAGTCAGAGGCATTCTGATAGGAGGAGAGGGAGGGCCCAGTGAGTCTAATATTCAGGTTTGATGGTGAAGGGGAAGTTGAAAAATCTGATTTTCTGAGACTTCTGAGGGAAAAAGATACAAAAAAAACAGAGCAAGAAAAACTTGTAATATTAAAATTACCAAATGTCCTCACAATTCAAAACACCTGATTTAATATTTTTTAAATAATACATCCCACTGTAACTTTCCTAAATATCACTTAAAAGTTATACATTGCTCTTAATATTACATAATTCCAAGTGACATCAGGTCATTTATGAGGTTTGCTGTTACATCTCAAACAAAGAGACTATTAACTATCAATTTAGTAAAGTATTTTAATTTTTGATTATTTCAGAAACTACAACTTTTACAAAAAATCTTAAAAAATAAAAAACAGAAATATTTTCAATGAAAAGAATAGACAGCTAAGTATTTGAGACAATTCTGAAACCCAAGTAAGACAACTTTACAAAGTCAAGCTCAGCTGAGTAATACAAAAGACAAAATTTGACATTAAGAGCCCCTTGATCACAGTCGTGAAAAATCAGAATACTATTGACTCTTAAAATGTATACTTATAGTAAATAACCTCATTCTATAGGAGAAATATTTCCCATCAGGAAATTTGATACATGAGTATTTTATTTCAAGGGAATATGGTTTATGTTTGGTTTATTGGTAGGTATACCATGTTTTGGTGATAGAGAATATAAAGAAAGAAAACTATTTCCTACGTAGTTTTCCAACTCTAGGATTTATTGGGGACCTCTAAGAAAACTCTGTTTTTATGACAGATGTATACTTGTATTCACATAGTCACATTTTTAATCACACAGGTGTGCTAGTTCTGTGCAATTCAACTTTTAATGATTTCTGTTTTGAGTATCACATTCAGTTTTATTCGGGTAGTCAAATGTGTCACCACTCTCTTGTCCTCATTTCTAAATTGCTGAGGGATTATGGACAAGAGTTACTCAAGTTCCCTACCCTAAATTGGAACATTGTGAATTATATGTATCAGTTCCTAATGTCAAGTTCTGCAGAGAAACATTCCCTTACACACATGCACACACACCACAAAGTTACATTAGGATGAAAGGCATCCCCATTTAAAGCACAACTGACTTCAAAACAATTGAATAATTAATTGACTAAGAAGTTTTTCTCATTACAACAGTACGTCCTAATATAGTTGGTTTTGCTGCTTTTGCTATGTTTAGAACATGGAATAACAGCCACAGTGACTCAGGGTTTATCATCCTGGCATAGGACAGAGGTTTCTACCATGAAAGCAGCCTTGACCAGCATTGGGGGGAGGATGGCATAAGACACTGCAGTTGGGAGAAATGATGCATCACATTTTAGTATACAGTAAGCACTTAATAGTGAATATTCATTAATAAGATCTAATAGCTCAGATTAACTATAGACATTAGGGAAGTTAATCAAGCTCTTTTGGCTCTCATTTTATGGAAAATACAAATGATAAATCTATCTCACAGTTCAGAGGATTAAAGGAGATATTGTGTCTATCAGAAGACCCAGCATACTCTCATCTCAGAAGTCCAGGCATCAAGAAGTGGGTAACAAGTGTGTGTTGAACAAAAGAAAGTAGATCTCAGAAACATTAAAAATGTAAACGTTTCCTCCCCCCATCAGCTTTCTTTGCATGTAGACTCTGTAAAAATCTAGTGGAAAGGCTGTGCCCCCTTCTGCTAAGTGTAGTAATGGGAGAGGAGCAGTTTCAAAATTATGCAGAGGGAAAACTTAGGTTCTTTAAGCCACAGAGTATTCTAAACTTCCTAATAATGTCGGCTATTTGAATAGTGTTGTATAGTAATGGGGTAGGTTTCTGTGCTGGTATGGAAATCCCAGAGATTTCCAAGCAAGAAACTCTATTGATGACCCAGAATGTGCCATGGAGCCAGGTTCTGCCCTAGTTACTACAGTATAAAGATGACAATGTGGTACTCACAAAAGAGCCAAACATACAGACAGTTGCTCCAAAAATGGAGTGAGCTAGAGCATTCACATGCACAGGTTCCCCAGATCTAACTCTAGGGAAGGGGGTTGGGGAGGGAGATTCACATGGAAGCAGTCTTGGAAGCAATGGGAAGGGTTTGGGAGAAGACAAAATTAAAGTCACGAAGTTCAGTGACTTAAATACTTATTTCAGTCTATTCTTAGCAGACTTAGTAATCCTGAGTTGGTTATTTTCTCTCTTTGAGCCTTAAAAAACAATTACTGAGCAAATTACTATGCTGTTAAAGATAATAATCACAAGACAAAATCAGAGGACTGGACTGGATGCTCCCAATAGCTTTTCTTAGCTCTCAAGTTCCTGTTATAACTGATCACCTGCCAAACAATCCTAAAACCACCATTACACAAAAGAGAAGTGATTTTTAAAACTATAAGGAGTGCTTGTCCCTATAAATTATGAGAATTTGGTACTTATAGATAAAACCCCCCCATAAGCAACTGTTTTCAAGTGCTAGGAATTCCTTTACTTCAATAATGAAAGGTCACTGTAAAATCCTAATGTGAAAATTTATAACCAACAGCTGAGCGCCTATATTTTTCACCCTAAATTTTGACAGCTCTTCCCTTAAAAGTAATCATGATTCTAAGCAGGCTTAAACGTTCTGAGAAAAGTACTTTTCAAGTAGAAGTTCATACTCATGTCTTTGCAGAACTTCATTTTTCTACATGCCGATCATAGTTTACAAAAACAAACATTAACCACAACTGGAACAGTTTGTAAAGCTCTTCACGGTAGCTATTTGTTAATCTACCTCCAATTCTTAGACTCAGCAAGATGCCACTGTCGACTTCATACTCTATGCTGGTTACTCTTGACGTGTGCCTAGTTTTATTCAAAAATGGGGCTTCACAAATCAAATGTTATTTTCTGCACCTGCAAATTTATGACTCTTATACCACAGCCAGCAGAAGAGCAAATGAAAACAGAAGACCAGATCGGCAGTAATCAAAAGCACCTGTTTCCACAAAATGCTCACCACTATGTCAAAATTAGGTATAATTTTTAAAAGTTTGTTGGTTAGACATATCTCCTGAAAAGCAACTTAGAAGATCACCAGAAAATACAAAGATTATTTTACCTTCTATTGAATTTCCCCCTAAACATAAGATGTTAATTCTTTGAATCATATTTAAGAAACAGTAACTAATTTAGAAAATAACAATATTCTGACAAGCAATATTAAATGCCCTGGTAAATTAATAAACAGAAAGGGTGTAATTCTCCACAAAGCACAGAGAATGACATTGCCATGAGCGATAACCAGAAAGGTCATGACAACTTCGCTCATGCTTTGGAAATATTTCCTTGACATATAATCTTCCTATCATATACGAGCCATTAAAATCTCTATAATGTGGCAATTTTCAGACTAAGGAGAAATTGTAGTATATTTTTGTTCTGCAGAAACCAAACAAACTAGAAAACGATCATACATTTCAGTTTCTTCTGATTACAGAGCAAGAGCACTTTTTTTTTTTTTTTCAGTGAAGCATTGTCTTCAATGGGTGTTAAGAATATAAGTGTAAAGAAATTGTAAGGCACACTTATCTCAAAGTAGAAGAAACCATCTCATTGTGCCCAAAACACCACTGCCACTTAAGCAGTCCCTAAGTTGGCAGAAGGCTTCTAACAGAAAACTGCTATATATGAATGGCAACTGCAACCCCATCTTTTTCAGCAAAATATTTTCTCCAGTAACTATGTATCCTTTGGCCACTGCCACATTTTCCTACCACTGAAATACTGCAAAGTCTTTAACAATCAGGTCTGGTTTTAAACTACATTTTTCTAGAGAACTGAATTTGGAATTCCACACAACTGATTCTACAAACTTTACAAAAACAGCCCATTCATAAGATGTCAAAGCAAGTACTGTATTAAAATCAAAATAAATATTTCTGACTCTGGAGGGCTTGATGTCCTAACCCTCTATTCACAGCAGCTCTGCCTCTTCACTCCTGTCCAGCTCAAGCATCTAGTTATCAAAGAAGAATCAACTCAGCTAAAAACAGTTACCTTCTCACTTGGACACACTATCCTGGAACTTTTGATTAGATTTTCCGCATAGAATACAACATTATTTTTTATATTCTATTTCCCGTTAGGTTGCTGGTTCCAGTGGGGCAAAAAAGTCTCTATCTTTTATACCACTCTATCTCCAGCACTTAGAAGGATGCTTGATATGTGGTGAGTATCATCAATATTTGCTTATGAATAAAAATTGTGAGATGCTTGCCATAATTGAATCTTCCTATTTTGACAGGGTAGAGAAATATAGAAGAAAGTTATATCTTCCTGTTTTGAATATTACTAATTATGACTAATTTATTTTACCATTATCTCATATTTTGAGAACAGAAATCTTCAACAATTTACCAAATTAAATGAAATTCAACTCAACTTCTATACATGCATAGAAGACTAACTGAAATTTTGTTTAAATTCACAGATCCCATGAGTTCAGTTCTATGGTTCAATGTTTCAGAAAAGCTCATTGGCTCTAAGTTTATGTAATTATTAATGAGACAGCAGGTGGAATTATCATACATATACAAAAACATGTAATTCTATTACATATTCTAAAATGCCACTGGGAGTGTTTCTCTCTGACATCATGGTGAATCATTCTGTATTCCACACTCTATTTGACTATTTTTTTTCTAAATTGATATTTAGTAAACACTCCTTGAGTGAGTTAATGTCTAGGATATTCCATAGTAGATAAAAATACTCTTTCCATTTGAGTGTTGCTTTAAAAAGAAACCAAAACAACTATACACATATTTATTTGCATGCCTATCCCTCTACCTTTTGAAATTATTTTAACAATTTTTAAGTAAATTCACAGATATATGCAACCATCACCACAGTTAGTTACATTTTTAGAACATTTTCATCTTCCCATGAAGAAACTGTGTGTCCATTTGCTTTTAATACATGTTTTTGGATGTAGCTTTCTGCATTTGGTGTATTTTTGAGGTTCTTTCATGCTGCAGTATCAATTAGTTCCCTATCCTTTGAGACTCATTTAAAAGTAGTTTTACCTCTAGAACATCACAACTGATATACAACAATAAAAATTCAATTTTTGTATCCTAACACCTATTTAGAGATGCAGTTTCCTTTGCATAATCAATTTATATTTAATCTCTATATGATGATTATAAGAAACTAATCAAATGGGCAGCCCATTCAGTTCTCATAAATCCCTCATTAAGATATCCACAGAACTGACTCCTCTGCCTGTTGAAACTCTTACATCATGAAAATTGTAATTTAGGCCTTTCTTCTCATTTGGCTCCAGAACAGTCAGTATAAAACAATCCAAGGACCCATCCTCTTCATCAAATTCATCTGGTTCCATGATTCATCCATCAAATCTATATAAATGTCTTCCAAATCTCCTGAGTCCACTCCTTTCTCCATAACTCCAGGTTCCACATTTCAAGCTGACATCTTGGCAACTCAAAGTCAGTAAGTTGAATATATTCCTTCTGTTCACACCTCTGTTTTCCCATACCTGCCATATCTTCCCTTTTATTTATGTCTCTTACTCTGATCCCTTTTATGCCCAATACCACACTAACCTTTCAACAGCTCTTTTTGGTTTTACCTCTACTAAAAAAAATATACAATCATGACCCTGAGACTACACAGTAAATTTAAGCCTCCTAGTCTGTCACTTTTATCCATCATGTTTACCTAATACCTTTATGAATAAAACCTTTGCTTTTAACATTTACCAAATGTTCACTATGTATCAAGCACTAAATGCTGTTTTATGTCATTAAAACACAATACCTCTAAAAGATGGGTAGTTATTGACCCAAATTCACAAATGAGGACAAGGAGGCACAGGAATATTTATCAGCCAAGATTACATCATATATTAGGACAAAGAGGCAGTATTCAAACTTAGGTTGTCTCATTCAGGCTCCACGTCTTGCCTCTATAGAAACAGATTCACCTTGGTGTAAAAATGGGGGTTGTTTACATGTGTGCAAGTGTTTATATAAGTGCAGGTTTGTGTGCAAGAGTGGGGGAATGGTTCTCACAGTCCTGTAATTGTAATCTAAAGCACCCAGTTTGGGGGTACATGTTGACACGATACCATCATCTTGTATATGTGTATATAGATATACACAAACCCTCTTTCACGCAGCTGTAAATACTGGTGGCAGAACTCTGCTTAGACATGTATGGAACAATTGTGTGGTCCCCTCTAAAACAAGATTAAACTCTGAATGGCAAGCAATGGCAAAAAGCGTTAGGTGCTCAGAGGTCATGCTGTTAAGAGAACTCGTATATTCTGCCCCAATTTGTTCACTGGCTGTTTTCTCCTTCCACCTACTTTGGCTGTGTGCTGCCCTTAAGATATCAGCTCTACTGATGAGATCTACCAACGATTCCTCTCTTGGGGTCTCTAGTACTGTGCCCTGGGATGCAGTGCCATGATTTTACAAATAAGAAGCTGAAGAAGCGCAGAGAGGGAAGTAATGCATCCAAACTCACAGTCCCTAGTTCATTAAGAGAGCTACATTTGGGGAAGTTAGGAACTTTAGTTGAAAGAAACTAGTTCCCATGTTTGGCAAGTATTATAATCAAGTGAAATAATCAAATAGTCGTATTTCCTAAGTTAAAAATTACCCATACTACTAAATCGAAACTAGCCAATCTGAGTTTCAATCCTGGTTCTGGTCCTGCTTGTTATGTGAACTTAATGTAGGCAGCCCTAAAAACAGGAATTGCGATTACAGTATCGTGAGGCATTATCTTTATCTTTCCTCTTCATCTCTTTTTAAGACTGAATTGATTATCTTTCCAGACCTTATTTTCCCATATGAGAGGGCACTGAGTTGAGTTTGTGGACTCTTAGGGGACCATTCTGATCGACCTGACTTGGCTTACATGTCCCTTGCCAGATACATACATCATTGTGGCCAAGGAAACATTATGATACCAGCCTTGATCTGTAAATAATGACCAATTTGGGGTAGAAATAGGAATACTTTAAATATGAAAACTATTCTTCATGGGGGCATGGAGAATGAGTTTCAGGACAAATATATGTCCACTATATCATGCAAACAGAAAGTACTAGAATGTATTTTTCATCACATAAATAGAAGTGATGGTGACCTTTTAGAAGTAAACAAGGAAGGAAAAAAGAAAAATCACCACATGGATATGGGTGCAATGCAGAGTTCTTTGTATAGTTAAAACAAAAATAGCATTGAAGGAATTACTCACTTCCACATACCATATGTTACATCGATGAAAAAATAATGTAAATAAAGAGGAGGCACGGAGTCTTACTGCACATTAAATCTAATAGAGTCTAAATTTCTTTGTGGTGAGATGTTAAGCATATATTTTAATTGTTGGACTATGCAAACAATGTGACATATGATTTAGAACTTGTTTAAAAAACACATAGTTTTAGTCAGTGATTTGCCTTGTATGGAAGTGAATGTGTTCACACTGGAAGGATTTAAATAAAAGCCAAATGCTGATAAAGTAGGGATGCTGAGAAAGGACTACCTATACCAAAGAGCAGACCTCCATACCTGAATCCCACAATTCTTCCTGATCCTAAGATTGCATTTTAAATTCCTTGAAGAGACTCTCATTAATAAAAGTGGCTGCATCCACAAACCACAGAGGCATGGGAGATGATTCAAGTAATACTCTTTGCTGATGTCTGAGTCACTGATAATCACTGTCATCAACATCATCTAATAATAAGACATTATGCTAACTTGGTTTGCAATATTCTATTAGGAGTTAGTTTTTATACAAGAGTTAAGTTGAAGGTAGATAACCCACTGCTCAAAAGAATAAAGCAACTTACAAGGAAAATTAACCATTCTAAGTCACATAGAGGTGAATTCTAGCCCTTAAATATCAGAAGAAGAGTTACATGAGAACTACAAGATGAGTGTGGAATGGATAGAGAATCAGACCCTCAGAAGTTCTTTCTAGTCTGACTTCTGCTAGCAGTGAGAAAGTGCTTAAGTCACTTAACTTTCTGACTCTCAGTGTACTGACCTGAAAAAACTACCTGGGCTGAACAAAGCAGATTTAAATGTCCTTTTCAACTTTAATGTTCCTTTTATTTATCCCATTTGGAAAAAAAAAATACAGTTTGAGATAATAAAGTTGATATAAAATACACTAGAAAAATAGAATTAGGTAGCCAATCAATTGTCAACAAAACAACTATAGTAAAGAGGTAAAGCAATTCTTTTTTTAATTATTTGATTTATTTAATTGTATTTGACATCATCTGTAGTCCCCAGGGGGTTCCACCACCATTTCACCCGTGCACCATCACCTCAATCCCTTGTGCTCTTTATGCCCTCATCCCTCTTTGCCTTCCCCTCCCTCCTCTCTCCATGATCTCTTTGGTTTATCTTTGACCTTTTGATTTCCTTGAGTTTTTTGTTTGTTTGCTTTTGATTGTAATTGCCCATTTCCTTGGGCTTTCTCTTGGTTTTTGTTTTCTTCTTTTTTATTTTTGGTTGTAGTTGTTGTTCTTTCACATTCCTCTGGTAAAGCAATTCTTAAGAAAGAAAAGGACAGCCATAAAACAAGCAAGTGTCCCCTATTTCTACATAATCAGTGTTTCTTCTCAAGATTTAAAAATTTATTTTATTTATGCATACAAGAGCTGGGGTGTAGGTCAGAGGTGTTGGGGGAAGTTTATAGAGGATTCATCAGAAACAGAGTGGGAAGCAGAACAGGTGGACTGACTGAAATACACTGTTGAGGGGAGCAGAAGGCGGGACAGGTGAGGTCTGCTGCGCCATATGTGGGTCAGCTCCCTGGCCAGGGATTGAACTCGTATTGCAGTGGCTGTGGATAGCTTCATAGGGCTGAGACCTGACCCCTCGCAACACCACGGAGGCCCTAATTTGGGATTTCTTGAGTCAAACTAAGTACCGCTAAGCTTTTAATCATCCAGTATCCCACGTCTTTTTGATGATCACTGCTTTTAACATGGAAATACAATGGCTTTTATACCTGTAAACCTTGGAGAAGTAAAGACAGCATATGAACTGTGCTTTTCTTTCTTTCTTCTCTTCACTTTTTTTCTCTCACTTTCTTTCCCCCTCCCTACTTATCTCCCCAAAGACTGGGGAAGCCAATAGTCCTTCTGATCGTGTGTGACCCACTTTTGTACACCCAGGAGCAAGACTCCAAAGTATATTTAAAAGTTATCACTCTATCCTTATGACATACTTACTGAGAGAGAATTCTAATTTAGATGTCAATTCCCAGAAAGGGAGAATGTGGTTTCATGAATGCATACCAAAAAATCTAGTTAAAGGGACTGGTGGGGAGAAATTACTTTTATTAATTACCCCTAATGATGCCTAAAATTTTTCACGTTACAAACATGCACTAATTTTTTCCTTTTCTAAGTACAATGCAGGACATTTTTTCAATGAAAACACTCCTACAATGCAGTGTGTAAATATCTAAGGCACTGAAAGCCTGAATTGCCTTCCTAGGGATTTTAGATGCAAACATTTAGATGCATACATTGCTTAATAAAGCACCTTAGCTAGTGAAGTTTTTATATGCAAAATTCTATTAGAATGTGAAAACAACAAGATAATCTGTAAATATCTATGGTCTTTTCTATGTTCCTCCTATTCTCTAGTTCCCATGAAACAACCTCCGAAGGCCAGGTGAGCTGGTCCCTAGCAACTGTCCTGAGTGGCAACACCACATCACATCTTCCAACCAGGTGAGTCAGGACAGAAACAGGAACAGCAGTTAGCATGGAGCAGCTCCCTGGCTATTTCGACACCATCACACAGGTGCAAAAGGTGTCAGGGCTACAGAGAAAGTGGCTCACAGCCCTGTCACATTCACAAGAGATAAACAAGTCCCTCTTTTTCAAGTAATTCCATAGCCCTCCCTTGCCTGGACTGTGATAAGTCAGAAGGTCTATGGGGGCTATGAACTGCACTCAGAGAATGCTTATACAATGCACATTATCTGATTTATAATTTGAATGTATTATCCAGTGTATTTAAATAAAAATACACATAAAAATAGTATCAGAGGGTCTGTCTTTGGTATTACAAATTCACCAAAATACGATGCCAAACCTTTTAAAAAGGGTATTGTTTACAATACGGTATTTAGTCATAAATAAACAAAGCACCAAACATAATAAAATGGAATTTCAGAATCCTCTTCTAGATTTTTGTTACCTTCAAATTTATGAATTCATTTCTGTAATCAATGCAAATTTTCTTAAGAAAAAATACCAGATGAATCATCTATGTAAAATTATAAAACACATAGTCCTTCTTGGTAGACAAGATTCAATAAAAGATAAGGCCCAGGTTTGGAGAAAAAATGTTCCCAAACTTTCTTAGCATTCAATTACAGACTATTATTACATACGAATAGGAATCTCCCTACTGACAATTCCTTGGGACAAACAATTCCCTTGGGACATTGGGATGAATTTTTTGGTTTAAATCTCACCTAACATTCCTCAGCAAATGCTGTTACCTGATTTGTTCTAGAACTGAAACAAAGTTTATATAACTATATAGCTCCAGAACTTGAAAATTCTTGAGAAAAAAAGTCACTCCTGTCATATTTAGGACATCAATACCCATAAATTTTGGTGATTTGATCAAAGCATTCGTCTAATTTGTTTACAGTAGTTGGTTAAACTAGTTTGTTTAAACTAGTTGTCTAGTTGGTTTAAGTATAAAATTTTAAAAGGGCAGATAAGTGATGAAAATTGATTTTTAAAAAATCAATCACCATAAGCATAATGACTTTTATATCAAGTCAATATAAAATCAGGAAAGATTTAAAATCAATCTATATTATCATCAACATTGCTAAACTCAGTTTTGATGGAGTTACAAAAAAGCATGCCCTTTTTAGAATAGCCTTTCATTCATAGCACCTGATCCACTGACATTTTAAATCAGGCTTTGACATTTCATGAGATTATAAACTGTGCTGTATTTAAACGGAAGGAAACGATGGTGAAATTCTCAATCAGAATCTACAATATAAGAGACATTATTTAAGGTAAAGTTAAACACCAGTAAGCACTCCAAATGTACTAAGGGAAGGGCAGTGTTGTTGAAGAATTTTCTGGGAAGAAGAAAGATCCTTTTACATTTTACTGATACAGAAAATGTATCAAAGAGTGAGTATGATCCTTACAATCAATTTTTCATTATTACATGTACAAAGTTTTTATGGTAACCTGAACCACTAGACAAAATGACAAGACAGAGAGCTAAGTTTCTTTCAAGGAAAAAAGAAAAGAAAAACAAAAAAAAAAAAAAAACAATAGAAAGAACAGTCAGAATCGGAATAGTACTTCTGCTTCATCAATGGAACCATATTAACTAAGATGTGACTATCTCCAGTAAATTCCATCAAGTTTTGATCCTAAGTGATCTAGGGACACGGGATACATACTTCAAATTATTCCAAAGACTAATTAAAATAGATACACCATAGATGTAATTGTATTTAATCATTTATACATTTTAGAGGATTGGTTTTAAGGATCAGTCTCATTTTTTAATACTTTTCTAGGGCCATAAAACAAAAGTGATGTCTTCAACAATTCAGACAAGCGCTGAACTGAAGCCAAAAGATGTACTAAGGGTGATTACATTATATGACAGGTCTTCTTTAAAAGCCCTATTTGAAAGTAAAAAACCCAATCAAAAAATGGGCAGAAGAACTTAAAAGACACTTCTCCAAAGAGGACATACACATGGCCAATAGACACATGAGAAAATGCTC
>JAGFMF010011752.1:6251183-6270522 GCA_019455555.1 Galemys pyrenaicus
AAAAAAAAAAGAAAAAAAAATAAAAAGCAATACTATCTGTTGTCTACAAGAAATACTTTTTCAATGGAAAGGCATAATAAATAGTTTAAAAAGTAAATAAAAAAAAAAAAAAAAAAAAAAAAGCCCTATTTGACAATGGATGAAATGTCAAATCCCAAGGGTCTGAGTCCATTGTGACCCGTTCTGTTTATTATGTAGCAGTTTGAAGCTACAGATTCACTACACATTTCAGCTTCACAAAGTTATTTATATAATGGGTGCTTTCTGATAAATCACAGGAGAAATTATATCAGTTTTGCATCAAAGCAAATGACTTTTGATGTTTAGCAACTTATCCTTAGCATAACCTTGACCAATTCTGATTTGACAGATTAAGGCTATATTTTCATTAAATTATTACACTTGATATATAAAGACCTAGCTCTTAACTTTGGTTTCAGGTTATTTCTTAGAGACCTCCATATATATTTCTCCTTGAAGACACATTTCATAAGCTTATATTTCTTTTGCTTTCAAATTCTTAGCAAAACTAGTAGGATGCAGGCATTTGAGAGAGAGTGATTCTATTTATAAGGATACCTCACTATCCAAACCCAAAAAAGTTTGATTTTCACTCTATATATTGGTTGTATAATGAACAATAATGTAATTAAAAATTCCTATTCCTTTTTTTCACTCTGAGTTTTCAAAATTATGCATGCAAGCTGACAGTATTTTTTGACGTGATACAAACCTCAAATTCTTAAAATATCCTCTGGAAACTAAATTTAGGAGGGAAAGACTCACTGTATTAGAGCAGATTATTCATGTAAAAACATTAAAAAGACAAGCATCTTGAAAACTCAAAGATTACTCTGCAAAGCAATATGCCAGCTTATTCGAGGAAATATCAAAGAACTATAATTCGGCATTATTTTGTTAGCTCCACCACTGAATTACCAACCTTTAATTTTCATCAATCACAACAGAACTTCTGGCAGTTAGAACTAATTCTTAGGCATTTCAGTACTACAGAAATGGAGTCTAAATTATTTATTCACCAATGCTCAGAGGTTGTAAATAGGATATATTCATAGTTACGTACCAAAAGGCCAGGAAAAATTAGAGTTGAAATACAAGTGTATAAGGATCTTTATTCAAGAAGATAAAAAATAATTTTGCTACAAATGATGTCAAATATAACTAATAAAAAAAAAGAAAAAAAATAAATTTTATTTTGTAAATGTAGATCATACATAACTGTCAGTTTCCCCCATTTAGGGCACACCATGTCCTGTGCCCAAGGTAGCTGCTTTCTCTCTGTACCCTAAGACATTTCTGGACATATTAAATCTGAAAGTCTAAAACTCACCAGCAACTCAAAGCACTAACAAATACAGGAAAAAGATTAGTTCCCTACTATTTATAAACTCGTTTAGAAATATTTCAATATGGGTATATTGTTGTAATCTACAGGTATCTCTGCTTCTAGCTGACAGGAAATACAAGTTCCCTTATTTTTTAATAACAAAATTATGGACTTGCCTCAGAGAAAAGCATTTGAACTTCCTTGTACAAACAAAACCTCAGCTTAGTAACAGAGAGCTGTCCAGAAGTCCTTATCAGGAGCATGAATCAACTTGAACATGAGCAGTTATTTCTTCCGAAGAAACTAGCCTTCCCGACGCAGGAAGGGTGAGGCGGGGGGTAAGAGAGTAGTTCTTTACAAACAACAGAAGCCACCTCCTACACTGGCTTGCCAGCTACTTCTTCCAACGGCTCATTAAGATGATAACATAATCAACTACTGACACTTAAAAATTTAACCATTATATAAACCTCTGCTGATGCTGTTATCTAGATACTATCTGATGGCTATTCTTGCAACAAATCAAGCGAAATGTAGTATTCAGTTCTTACAGACGACTCACAGAACACAGATCAAGGAAACCTTCTGCATTTAAGATTACAGCTCTACCCAGGCTTATTGTTAACCCCAGCATGCAAGAAGAACAGAAGGTAGAGAGAAGCGCTTACTTCGAAAATGCTCTGAAGCGTAATAATAGACATCCTCATAGCCCTCGTGGTAATCCTCTTCTGGTCGGTACTTTTTCCCCTTTCTCCTCCTAGATCTTCTTATCTGCTTGACAAAACCCAGGAAGCGGTCCATCTCTCACTCACGGCGCAGCCTGACTCAGCCAGCACCACAGTGGAGGAACAGCCGAGCTGCTCAGGGAACCGGTGGAGCATGAACGCCCAGCACCAAACCCTGGGCCCGGGACGCGCTACCCTCCCGTCCGCCTCTGGGCTACCATCCACGCAGAGGGATTAGCCCCGGCAGGGAAAAACCGACCAGCCATGGGGGATTGCCTTGACAAGATTTCTCATATAGTTCAATAAACAGCCAAAAAGAAAAAGGGGAAGGAAAAGTGTAATGATAAGAAAGGCTAAGGTAAAAACAAACAAACTGCAAAGCTTTGAACTTCAAAGCGCTTCAAAACAAAACAGAACAAAGTTGGACAAAAGATTCAGCGGAGGCAAGAGGCATCCCAGTGCTAGAATTTCACTATCCAAGCTCTCCATCACCAGGGGCGGGGGGTGTAGAAGAGAGAGGCGGAGAAACATGTTTAGTCAATGGACTGAACCAATATTAAGAGACTGAATCCACTCCTTTTTACCTGCTAATCCCACCCCCTAATCCCAGCACTCTTTCTCAGAAAGCACGTGTTTGGGAAACTTCTAGGAAAGCTGTTGTTTTCGCAATGCGCAGACTGATTAACCCTTTGTGCTCTCTTGTCTATCATATTGAGGAGGAGTAAAGTGGTTTCATCCATATGCACAGCCTCTTGCTGACAAAAGTGTGCTGTATGTGTTAATTGGAGCAGCAGGGAGAAGGCTCAGCAGCTGCTTTCAAATGACACACTTACCCACTGGGCATTAATGTATTCCAATCGCTGTTTGATCTAAATATTAAAATGCACTTCACAGAGAGGCTTCTCAGAGACTTAGTAACAGCATACCATAATCAACAAATAAAAGAAACTGCATGGTTTAAGAAGAAAGAAATACAAATAATCCAACTTTGCTTACACTGATCTCAAATATCAATCTAGTTAAATTATACTTTTTTGAAAAGTATGAAAACAAATATAATAATAGCAACTAAAATTGAGTTCATCATGATGAAGATGGAAGGCTATAGATTTTGAAATATGTTCATATTATGTTCAATTCTTTTTGTCTCTAATATCACAACTTATTTTTTTTTAAGTAACCAATCAAAAATACTGAAGGATAAAGAGGTACTGTAAAGTCTAGACAGGTTAGCATTAATCATGGATAATCTTTTTCTCTCTAGCTTTCTTGAGGTTTTGAATGAAAGCAAATTTTTAACTCCAAGAAAAAACTAATTTGTTTTAGAATATTAGTAACCAAACATGTCAGCTTATTGCTTAGTAAACCACTGACATTCTATACCTCCTAGTTCTCAGAAATTTTATTTTAAATATAAAGCTTCTCACTGTATAAAGATTATTCAATATTTATAAAGTACCAAGTTCATAGCACCATCCCAAAGCAAGTGATTACACTCTCTATACTATCTGATTTAAATTCAGAGGTAATTTTTTTCTTTGTCAGATATAGACAGTTCCCTATTTTCAAATAAACTGCTAATGATGGAGTAAGGGAGATACTAAGAGAGAAGTATTTCTCAACCAAGAACTTTTCATCTCAAAAATGTTCAGTTAAATTCCTTGGTTACATGAATTTCACCTATTCCTACAGATTAAGTTTGTGGAGAGAAACACAAACTTAATGATGCTGACAAAAGATGGCTATAAAATGTTACACGAACATCATTAAACCAAAAAAATCACTTGTCCTTAGGCTACAAGGCCTTTATTTATTATTCTGACTCCCTCAACCAAAAAATAAAACACTACAACAATTTAGTAACAGTGAACTAGAATTTGAAGATCTGAAGTTTTGATCTTGAATAGTTCACTAAATAAATAAATAATAATACATAATGTTCTCACTTAATCTTTCTACCAAACTTCTTATAATGTGATATCTCTATGGATGAGGATAGGAGGTGTAAAGATATGTTAGTGGTTTATCTAAGATCACAAAGGCAAGCACTACACAGTGCTAGGCATTTTTTCATACAAAGTCTGAGATTATCTGGTCTGCCTGTGAATTATTTGCATTCAGTGATTCATTGTTTTCTATGTAAGTCTGCTACTGAAGTAGAATTTGAATATAGTTGTTGACTTTTATTTTTAATTGGGCTAAACATATATCCTGGTCTATGTAATTACCATGTCAATTATATTTGTCACCCAGAGGTTTTGCAGGCAACACACTGTACCCAAATCTTCACCTAAATTATAACTCCTAAATTAGTGGAACCCACATTATTTATGTTTTGTAAGTTATAAGCTCCAAGTCAATTTGAAAGTAAAGACATAGAATAGATAATGCTTTGATAAAGTGAAGGGTCCTTTTCAAAACGTTCCAGTATTGATTTTTAATTTTAGTATTTCAAGAGACTGTTATTTCCTGAAGAAGTAATATGTGTGCAAGCACATTTTTTCTACTTTTGAAGGATTTTATTTGGAGGCTTAATGTTTCAACACCTGGTTATAATAGCAAAATTTTATACAAGTTGAATCTGGTGGCGTGAAGGAAGAGTTTAGAGTTCAGTCATATACTTGGAGTGGGGTATGATAGAGGGGCTTAACCAGCCTGTTAAAACAGTCATAGATACTGGGTAGCTAGAACAGGAGCTCTGTTATTTAGAGGAGGTCTGCTGGGTCAAACTATGGAAGAAAATGACAATATATCAAGTGATGGAATATATCAATGTGTGTGTGTGTGTGAGAGAGAGAGAGAGAGAGAGCAATGATGGAGGTAGATGGGATCCCAGATTCATACCATCTTCAGGAATTTTCCCGTCTGCCATCCTAAATCCTCCATTTAACCATGGAGGACTAACCTAGACTCTTTAAGGATTCTCTTTCACATAGCAGTTAGCTAACACACCACAATTTGTATGTGAGTCAAGTTCAAGTCCACTCCCTTTGTGCACCACTGCTTTTACAGAGAGAATCACCATTTCACCCCATCGTGCACACGCTGGTAGTGCCAGTTATGGCACTCTACAGTATAAACAGATGGGACAGCTAAGAAGGTGTAAATGGCGACTCATAGAACTAGTATTTCCCACACATGTATTTTGTTTGTCTCACGTAAGTACTGTCTTGTTTTTTAAACTAGGTCAACATTTTGCCTATCAGGGATTTCACAAACCAACCAGGCATTTAATTTTTCTTTCTTAAAAAGTCAAAAGATCTGGCAACTCTGGGACCAATTCCAACATGACAACTATTGATGAGAGCTGAGTGTTGGCCTCCACCCATAAATAAACATGTTTTCCAGTTGGCCATCATCCCCTGCAGGGGGCCAAATCCACTCATTCAATTACCACCTGGCCCCTGCAGGCTTTTATGCTTGTAAACCTTGGTTGAGGAACTATTTTCTGAAACCCAGGCTCTCTAACACTGATTTCTTTAAGATAAATTTCAGTTCCCTTATATTTTCATGTAAAGAAAGCAGATTATTATGACAAATTGGTTTTAGTAGAGCTAAATGTTCACTAAGCTATAAAATTGAATCTCTTAGAAAAAATTTGTTCACGATTAGAAAATACAACAGGTTGAGTTATTCAATAACACTGCTTCAAGCAAGAATAGCAAGTATATGTTAGCAAAATTTTTAAAGCTAAGTCCTTTCCTTCTGGGAGGTAGACAATTGCCTGAACAGTATTTGCATGATTTCTATACTCTTGAATTAGATTTTCCATCCCTTTTAGGAAGGAGGAATAGTCTACCTCTTAATATTAAATCTTGAATTTACAACCTTTCCTAGATCACATTAAGTAGTACCCTTCTGTGTATATTTAGATTGAGTAATGGTTACAGTACATTCTGAATAGCAGCATGAAGAGTCTATTAGAGAAATTTCTGAGACATTAAATCAATTTGGCCCTTTTATAGATGCCATGGTGTTTGTGTGTCATTCCAAGAACTGTGATAGCCTTCCTATGACCTTAGGGGAGACACACTGAGGAGGATAGGGCAGGAAGGGAAAATACTCCTAGTCCCTGACTCTGACAATATGCTTAGCTCTGTCAGTCCCAACATCTCTTTCTTGTTGCAAGTGATTGGTAGTATCTTTATGTACTAGTCTAGATGAAATTTATAGATCATTCAACTTAAATTATGCAAACATAATTTAAACAAAATATCTTAATAATCTATATTTAAATAGATGTTTAATAATGTGTATTTAAATAAGTAAATCAGAAAACACCAACTGAATGGCCCAAATCCAAAACACTAATGCCACCAAATGTTAGCAAGATTCTGGAACGAGAATATACATTCATTGCTGGTAGAAATGAAAAATGGTGCAGGTATTTTGGGAGAGAATGTAAAAGTTTCTTGTAAAAACTTAACATACCATTCCCATATAATTCTGTGATCATATATCTTGTTATTTACACAAAGGAATTGAAAACATACGTCTACATACAACCTATACGTTGATGTGTATAATTGCCAAAACTTGGAAACAACTAAGATGTCTTTCAGTAGGTAAGTGGATCAGCAAACTGTGATATATCAGATAATGGAATATTATTCAGCACTAAAGAGTAATGGGCTCTCAATCCCTGAAAAGACATAGAGGAGACTTATATGCATATTATTTGGTGAAAGAAGCTAGTTACTACTATATGATTACAACTATGATATTCTGGAAAAGGAAACATTATGAAGACACTAATAAGATCAGTGGTGTTGCCAGTAGTTAGGAGAGAGGGATAATCAATGGGACACAGAGGATTTTTAGAGCAATGCAAGTGTACTCTGCCTGATACTATATGGTAGATACATGTCCTTTTACATTTGTCCAAACCCATAGAATGTAAACAGCAAAAATGAACCCTAGTATAATCTTTGGATTCTGCATATTATGATGTGTTTATTGGTTGTAACAAATGTACCACTCTGGTGGGGATGTTGGTATAGAGAGGGGATACACATGTGGGGGCAAAGGGTACAAGGGAAATAGCTGTACTTTCTGCTCAATTTTACTGTGAAACTAAAACAGCTTTGAAAGAATAAGGCTATTTAAAAGGAACAAAACCTCTTTCCTCTTTATGTAGTACTATTAGCTTTTAGGCTCAAAAACTTTAAACAAGTTTTTATTTAAAGGAGTACTTATTCATATAGATATCTGAAAATTATATAAAGGACAAATTTTGTGTATAAGCATTTTCCCTTCATCTTAGTATATCTAGTGCCTGAGGCTCCATCTACAAAATCTTGTAGCTTTCCCTTACCCCACTCCTGTCCCAGCATTGCGGCAATCCAACACAACCTTCTAAATTTCCTTAAGATCCTTTTAAGTATTAAGACTAATTATCACTCTGCTATTTCAGCAGTTGGTATTCAAAGACAAATAATATTTTCTGAAATTTCAGTGGTAAAATACAAGTATTTTCTGTCTTCTTGCTCTTCCTGACTGTATACAAAATTTAAGAGAAACTAAGTTCCAAAACAAATACAGAGTTAAAAATAAGTCCTCACAAGTCCGAGGCATTAAATTATTACTCTTCCAGTAACCACACTTACATTCACTAGAAAGAAAACACTGTCTGTTGTTATGCTAGAATTAAGTCATCCTAGATAAAGCATCACCAAAGCCCTAAAATCAACAAACACTCCAATTCTTACGTTTATTTGAGTAAAGAAAACACTTGTTTCCACTGTTAAAAAAAAAAAAAAAGTAAAACAATAGCTCATAGTCAAAACAGTACTCATCAGAGTCTGAAGTATATCATTCCAAGTTCAAGTTTCTCTAAACTCTCCTTAGGCACACATGTCTGTGGATAAAATAGACATTTCTACAGAGACAGGCATTATGGTTCCTGGCAGATAGTAAGTGCTCAATAAATCAATTTTTGTATTCATATGACAGCAATGCCAAGACACCGTGGTTAACAGAGAGATGAAATCTAATGATGTTTATATATATATATTTTTTAAATTTTTGATTCATAAAATATTAATGTTAGGGTTTTAGAGATCATTGCCAGTCGCTCTTTTCCTTTCTTGCCACCAACATTCTAACTCCAGATTCGCACCAGAAATCTTGCAAGGCTCAGGTTTAGAGCCAGTCCTCCTGCTGCACAGACTGCACCCTGATCAGAGTAACAGGTGTTTTCTCTGTACTCAGGGGTGCTTTTCCTCTGTACTCAGGGGTACTTTCTCTGCCTCTTTTAAGTATCCCCCAACAGTGTCCCGTGAACCAAAAGTCTAGTTAATCAATGCACACTGCCCATTATTAATTTGAGATATGGGAAATTGTATACATATTTTTATGAGTTGAGATGCTATCTTTGTTTTCTGAAATTTCTAAGTAAATATTTCACTAACATGACTTCTAACTCCTTTTTCTATTATTTCCTATGAGGTCACATTATGTCAATTAATCCTCAATCACAAGAAAAACATTACAACAAATTTCAATATTTCTTGCTATCAGTCAAAATCCTAAAGAATTTCAGGTTCTTATTTAATCGTCACCATTATCCTATAAGGTTGGTACTCTCTTTAACCTTAGTTACAAATAAGGAGATACAAAAACTAGGAACTTGCTCTCAGTCACAGTTGAGGTGGCACATTTACTATTCTGAAATGAAATCCATGTTATATAAAGTACACATATAACATTTTAAATTTCCTATTAATAATAATCTCCTAATAATAAAATAGCTACTTTAAGAGTTTATGCTCTTAAATATCAGGCTATTCTATTTCTCAACATTTATTTTAACTTAATAGTATTTTTCAGATTATGATTATAATAAATTGCTGTGATATTTAGATTTTATTGTATATATTCGCATGAATGATCTCATGGATTTATTTAGAATTTTAAGATTTGCTAGAAAGAATCTATTTTGTCAATATATAAATGATGCAAATTACGACAAAAGTCTTTAATATGAAGTTAAAAATAATAAGGGGAATGCACATGTTTTTAAATTTCCTTGATACCAAAAATTTGAGAAACAGCCTAAGTGTAGTAGTGGTTCCTTTTCATTTGGAGAGCAACTTATGCCCAGTGTCTGATGAGCAGATAAATTAGGGGATGAGGAGTGAATAAATGGATGAATGAAGAATAATTGATTGAATGATGGCTGCAGAGACAAGATTTGCCTAAGCTTGCATACTGAGAGTAGAAGAGCTGTTCTATAATGGAGATATAGCTGTGTCCTGTCATGCAGCAGGGCTAACAGGTGATGGAAAAGACAGGGATGTGAGAGGAGGGATAGAAGACACAAGTTTAGGCTGCCTGGCCCTATTGTGATGATCCAACAGAAGACATTAAGTCACTGCCCCTGTAAGTGGAGGCAGATGCACGATCCACTATAAGTGGATCAAGATGCACGGAGCAGCCCTAACCAATAGTCTACAGCCAAGTCCACTTGAGTCTTGCAACTGCCAGGTCCAGCTCCACCCTAGATTCGCCCAATTGCAAAATCCCTGCAGTCCAAGGGATTGTTGCAAACCACAGGATTTGGAGGGTGGTTCATAATGCAGCATTGCATATTTGTTTAGTACAGTGCATTCTGTATTATAATTGTCTATTTCTTATGTCCCTTGACCAGACTGGAAGTACACACAAGAGACATACCTTACTGATTTTTACAACTTTGCTTTCTGACACAGTACTGAACTCAAAGTAGAAGTTGCCTGTTTAAAGATGGAATGCACGAATGAAAGAATACAGTTTCACATCCTTTCTGAGGTTTCTTTCAATTCTAGTTGCAACCACTTGCAATCACCCCCAGGGACTGGTTACCAGTGCCCAAATGGACATTGGAAGAGTCTCAGAAACAGGTCTGAGACTTTCTAGAACACAGTTCCAGAACATAATGGGCACTGCTGCCACTGTTGCAAGAATGCACGCCTATTTTTTGTGTTTTTTCTGCTTAATTTTGATAAGAGAAAAGGTCATACAGAAGTTTAAGAATAACACATTTTTCTTCTGTAGACGTTGAGAGAGAGCAGGCATGACTGAGGAACAGTAAAAATGCATTTGTTCAGAATGTTACGTGGTTTGGCTAAGACAAGGGAGATTGGGGAAGAAAAGGGAAGTCAGCTGGGTTGTTCACTGGAGAAAACAAAGGTACTACATTTTCCAGGAAAAGGGAACAGTGGATGAAGTCTTTCTTAGACCCACACAGAGAGAAGTGTAGACGCTCAGTGGGACACAACTCATCCATGAGCAGAATCCTATCTGGTTTCTATGGGAAATAAAGTCAGGATGGAAAAGATTCTCTTCCGTTTGAGGATCATTAATAGTTATTTGTTAGGAAATATAAATTGGGTTTGGCCTTTAACTCTTAAGAAAAAAATCATACACACACTCCTTACTTTCTTTGGGCACTGAAAACCCCATTTCTGCTTTTCTCTATGTTGTTTACTTTTAACCGCTGGTTGTTGTTTTTGAAATTGCATGTTTCCAGAGTTCTGGACTGTGAGAAAATAATCCTATAATCCTGTAGTCCAAAGGACAATACACACAAAAAAATTCTAGTCTACATACTAAAATTCCATTGATTCTTACTATTTCATTCAGAAAATTTAACCTGTGGGGAGAACAAAATACAGGATGTCATCAAGAAAAGTTGAGATTTGGAAAGTTACCCTCAGTCAATTCTCATCGCTATTAATCTGTCATTCTACAAAGATTAAAAATAACAAAAAAAGAATATAAACGTTTGGATTATTTTTTCCAAGAATGACATGAAACATGCTTTCTAACAAGGTACTGCATTTCTACTCTTACCTTAATCTCCATATAAACAACCAGAATGATCCTATCAAACATATACCAAATAATGTAGTTTCCTGCTTAAAATTCTGCAATGAATTCTACATGTTCCCAACACACATAAAATAAAACTCTACACTCTTTACCAGGGTCAAATTGATTTGTTTCCTGCCTACCTCTTTAGTATCTTTTCACATTGCTCTACAGAATGACCTGCCTTCTCTCCCTGGCAAAATACCAAACTCAAAACCTTTGCTCTTCATCTTATAGTCTGTGTTAAATAAACTTGACCGTTATCTTTTCATGGATGGAACCTTTCCTATTTTTTAGGTATCAGCTCAAATTTTGTCTCCTCCTGCTGAGGCAGTGCCAGATCACCCCATTATAGTACAGCTTCACAGTCACTTTCTAGAACATCAGCAGGTCACTTCTCCCTGGGAGAAACCACGTGATTTGGTAATGTGTTCACCTGTCTATTCTCTGTTCTCTTGTACAATACAGCTTCCCTGAGAGTAGAGTTTATCCTTATGTGCACCACCTATCTCAATTTGGTGAACAGTGTGTGACCAGTAAATATAGACAGTAAACATTTGTTGAAAGAATGAATTAGATTTAGTGTGAGATAAGCACATGCTGTTTATGGTTCATGGACACATATTATTTAAATTACAGAAGAGCCTTTAAAATTTCCTTCTTAAAAAGTATATAAACCACCAAAATCAGTCATCATTGATTTGAAATAGGACCAGTTGTAAATGTTGGTCAGAGCTGGCACATATTAAGTAGGTAGCATGGCACAACTGTAAATATGTTTTACAGGGTGAAAGAATCTTTACAGACATTCCAATAACTCTTTTAAGCTAATTGTTTTAAGCTCTTCACTAAACTTGTAAGTAAAGCTAATATCAAGTAGAAAGATGACTCAGAGCTCCCCTGTTCCCTGCTGCACACCCTCTGCTTAATAAATATTGTGTGCAATGAAGATGTGCAGGACAATTGCGCATAGAAATGCCAAAACAAATGAACCAGCTGAAGGTTCAATTATAGAGGGAGGGGGCAAAATATATAGGTTAATCAAACCTGGATAAACAGTTCTTTTAAAAAGTCAACAACTGGTAGTTCTTTGATGGCAGACTAGGCAAGTGTGATTGTAAATGACAGCGAAAATTGGGAATCTAAGAAATGGTTTTGTTAGAAAAAGGTCAAGAAAGTAAGATGAATCATATGGCAAAGCCCTTAGGGGGAAGGAAAAGAAGAGAAATTTAAATGAGATTAGTCATCACAACTTGAAAAAGAAGAAAGACTGTAGGAAACTTTTTTAAATACCAGAAAAATGTTCTTGTAGCCAAATGAATTGAAGAAAACAAAAACCTAAACTTTTTGAAATGCAGTGCTTTGGTAAAATGAATTAACAAACCAAGAAGCATAAATAGACAAATAAATGTGTGCCATTTAAAAATAGAATTTTATTGCTTTCCAGTAACCCAGAAGGACAAGTGGGAGAGAGAGGAGGAAAGAGGGGAGATGGAAGGAAGAGAAATGGGCGAAATTCAGGAAGAGAGGGAGAAAGGAAATATGAATGAATTCCAGGGCAATACAAACCACTAGATAACATACTGTTCATAAAATGGATCTTAAATGGATTCTGTGAAATCTCACAACTATTTAAAAACACTTCAAAATCAGCACTATTTTTTCCCATTCACTTACCTGAACTTAGTTGCATAAAAAAGTTAACATCTTGCAGCTAGAAGAGACATTTTTCTGTCTACAATAACATATCTTCAGGGGAAATATAAATACCGAGAGTTTGCAAAGTTTTGAAACCCCTATAATATTCAATTGGCAGATTTAGCATTTACATTGAAAATTATTTTTAAGTTCTTATTTTCAATTTTCCTATGTTCATTCATGCTTAATTAATGATTGAATATATTAATTAATTTTACATGGAGGAAATTTTTTTTAATTTTAAGAATAATATTTTATTTGCAAGAATAATATCATTTATTTAAACCCTTTGAAGTCTAATGTATTTGGACTCTTAAAAATGACTGCCTGACATTTCATTTTGCAAGAAGTCTAAACAACCACAATAAATGCAGACATGCCACAGTTAAATTTCATTTCACGCTCAGTAAGCAAACATTATCAAACTATACACACTGTCCTCCACTGTCTTTTTAACTCAAAATCTTTTAGCCAATGGACGGCAGACCTTGAAATACTTCACAGATGGATGAGGCTTAGTTTATTCATCAATTTGCAGACCAGCCAACTTAGGGTATAAGTGTTATTTTTTATGTAGGTGGCTCAACGCTTTATTTAATAAACAACACAAATGATTAGTGATTAGACAAAACAATTAGAGACCCAATTAAGAATCATTCAGGGGAAAAGTCTAAAAATAATGAGGTTTTTTTCTGCATTCAAATTTCCTCAGAAGCTTGACTATTTTCATTTCTTAATGGCAAATTCCTTTAGTCTTATTAACTTTAATGCACGCAGGAGAATACCTTTACTGAAGAAATCATCAGACTCTGTATTCAGATCTGAATGGGGGTTGAGTGTTAGAGAGGGCATAGTAATAACTGTCAAAGTTTAACTCAAAGAATATATCCATTAACCCTATCTTAGTTGTTCATCATATAAACTTGAAATCATCTGCTTACTAAACTGTGAACTTAAGTCCATGTTGACTGTCTAAGCATATATTTTCTCCTTTATGCATGAGTCCTTTCTTCAAAGAATTTATTATGCTAACTATTGGACCAGGGGCGCTGAGAATTATTCATATCATAAGAAACAAAATGTAGACAATGACCATACCTTAATGAAGCTTATATTCTGGAGGGAGGGAATGATAGTTTATAGATAAAGTAAATAAAAGAAAGACAATCTGTAAGAAGGGCCTACGCTGGATATTTATATTCTTTATATGTATAAGTAAGTGTTCCAAACCAATTTTTAAGAGAATGAAGAACTGCTATTCAATCTTCCTTCACTGGAATCTTATTAACAATAACTCAGATGTTATTTTATAAGGCATCACAGCAGCGATCTCATGAGGGAGGAGTTTATGAGAAGGGAGCATCAGAACCACTTGGGAACATTTTTCCTCTTCACAATGACACTTCAAAACCCAGCTGAGGAATTCCTGCCTCCAGCAAGCTCAGATGCTCACCTCCCCAATCCTTCCAAGAGGCAAGGTTTGAGAGTCACAGCATCCTAAGCTTAACTCTGCCATTTAGGGTAGTGGTCCAGGTGCTTTAATAAATTAGTAAAAGTGCTTACTAATTACGGGTGGCATTTTTCTTTCTTATATTAAGCTCTGACCTGGTGGATGGTGGATAGGAGAGAGCAGGAGGCGCTATTATATGTATAGTCATCCAGGGATCTAGATGGTTCCTTCTATCTGAGACATTGTTATGAGTGTGACTTACCATTGCCACGGTCAAGTTTTAACCCAAAGGAAAAGGAAAACAGTAAAGTTTGCCCTGAACAGCAGAACCAGTAAGTTTCACATATAACTTCTGTTTGATGCTCCTGTTATTGCAACTTACTGCAATCTAGGAAGGGAAATATAGATTCACCAGATGGGTAGTCATGTACACAGCTAAACATGGCAGTTTCTACTACGAAATAGTAAGTATTGAAGGATAATCAGTTTGCCTCCTCTCACTCACTTTACTGCAGTAGTATAATTATCTGTTGTATTTGAGATCTTATTTAGTTTTCTTATCTCAGGAACCCTTTTTCCTCAGAAAACAAATAGGATTTTATCCAAGAGTCTGAGAAACTTCACGTGAAACAAAATTAATTATGTTTCTCAACTTTAAAACTTCCTAGAGTTTTTATGCCATTTCTAAGCAGGGTGCTTCTCCAAAAGGGAGCAAGCTTATTTTACATTTTTTCCAAGGACTCTCACTCTACAGTAATGGTTCTTAAAATTATTTAGTCTGAATAGACTACACCCCCTTGAAGGCTATTGAGAACTTCAACGGACTTTTGTTGATATGAGTTATACTATATTTACCATATTCAAAACAACACTGAGAACTTGAGAGTATATATATACCACTGCAAAACACTTGGAAAATGAAGTTTTTAAATAACATATATTGCTAGACTGAACTATTCTTTATAATGTCAGTATAAGATAGTTTCTGAGATTTATGGTGACAAAAATGTCAAACTAAACTGACAATTTTTAATATTCACCATCAAAGTTCAACTTATTCATATTCCAGCATTTATAGTAAAATCATAAATTACAAATTTGGTAGATATGAATAAAATTTACTTGAATTTTTACTAGATGTTGTTTTTAAAATTTATCATAAGACAATGAGTACTATAAAAATGGTGTTGAAGACTTTGCATTTCAGCCAAAATATAAAAAATTATGTGACTAAAGGTCAAAGACAGCTATTTCCACTTGATGGATGCTATATAATCAATTCAGAATACCCATGACATGAAAAATGGTGTATTTTTTCTCCTTACTTTTTATTTTCTGACATAAGAAATAAAGAATTTTTTTAGCTTCTGTTTGTAATTTTCTAAATTAGGTTGAGAAAAGGTTAAACAAATGTCAACTTGCAGAAATAAAAATATCCTTTGTCGATACAATTTTGTCAGTTATATTTTAGTGGTATTAACTAGGGAAACTGAGCCAAGAGTAATTTAAAAGCTCTCTTAAACATATTCTTCTGCGTTTCAGAAATAAATAAACCATAAGTCACAGGGAGAAAAAAAAAACAGCGGATGGTCAAACTTATATGTGGAGTATGAGGAAACAGAACAAGGGTCAGGAAAAGACAAAACTTGTACGATGAGACCACAGAGCTGAGGCATCCAGCAGGGGATGGGGTGGAGAAGGGTCAAAATAGGGAAGGGAAGAACACACAGGACTCTGGTGATGAATCATGGGTGCTGTGGTAGTGGGAGAATTATGGGGACTATACCTGAGGGGAGAAATCAAATAGCGTACAAAGATGAACAACAGTGTAAGACAGGGAAAAGAAAGAAAACTGGCAAAAAAGAATTTAAATAAATACAATAAACCACTGAGATGACC
The DNA here is from genome assembly GCA_019455555.1 of Galemys pyrenaicus. Classification (NCBI taxonomy): domain Eukaryota; kingdom Metazoa; phylum Chordata; class Mammalia; order Eulipotyphla; family Talpidae; genus Galemys; species Galemys pyrenaicus. The sequence continues at coordinate 6,267,154 of JAGFMF010011752.1, forward strand.
AGCAGTTCCCCTTTTCTGAAACAGTAGGTAGCTTCTAGTGAAAAGGAGGGGAAGTGGTTATAAGAGCTGGACCCTAGGCAGAATGAGGGGGGAAGTCTGTGTACATCTTAGTAAGTAAACGTGAAGACACCACCACTTTGGGATCTAAGAAGGGCTATGACCATCACACCCTTGACCAACCTTATTCACCACAGGAAGAACACTTTGATTTCCACCTAAAATGCTTTACGGTTCACATATACTTCCTCCGTGTACTTGTGACTGGCTCCAATGGTCAATGTGCCATTCCATTTACAGTCAAAGGTAGTGAAGGAATGGGTTTTTACCAAAAACAGGCCTGGTTAGTAGTTCCAGCAGAGACAGCTGACTTGGGCAAATTATCTAACCTCTCCAGACTTATTTCCTTAGGAGTAAAATGAGGGGTTTGAATAATATGAAAGCTTAAGCTTGGAAGCACTAAAATTCTACAACCATTTGATTTTATAGCTTTGTGTACATAAACACTTTGAATATCAACATTTCCTAGGAAATTGAGGACGTTGCAAAGAATTGTCTTAGTTTTTTATCTTTGTGTGCTGTCTGATGCCTGTTGGTGATGGTCCTCGAGTTGCTGCCTTTGTATTTATTTGGGGAGATTGAAATTCCTTGAGGATAGAGAGCTCTAGATTTGTAGTTGGTTAATTATGCAATAATGTCTAGTAAAGTGCTTTGTACATTAACATTTTCATAATAAAAATGATCAATGGTCATTTAAAGCTTCTCTCCATAAAGTATGGGTTTATAAGAAAATTACACCTCCATTAAGATTCATTTTTCTCCTTCAACAGTATTTAGTATATATTCTGGCATGTACTATAACAGCCACAAGTATCTGTCTCAATAGCGAACAAATTAACATCCCATACTTTGACAGAAAAAATTGGAAAGATCTATTAGAAGCCATAGAAAAAATAATACTAGGAATCATGTATTTACTCAGCAAAATTACCTCCAATTCTAGGGAACCATTCCCCTGTACAAATGCTTTCTAGACCTGGGAAAGCTGGCACTAACTTTTAGAAATAATGGGGTGTTGACTCACAGAGAAAGGATTTCAAGGACAGAATATTCTTCCCTTCCTTCCTGGCCACAAACACCGACATATATCCATGTGCTTCTTACTCCTATAGGTGAATGAAATTTCTATCAGTTGACAATATTTAGAAGAGAAAATGCAATTCCATTCTCAACTCTGATACAAGGAGTCCGAGATTCCTACATGTGATCAGTTCTAATTCTGCTAATAACACTATCCTTTCTAGAAGATTGCACAGAACAGGCTGCAGCTGGCAAAAGGTCCTGATGTTTCACTCTCTGTACAATCCTGACAAATTTTCAAATGGTAATGGTATGAACAATGATTTCCATGAAACCATGGCATACATGGTCAGGAGTTTAAAAATGAAGGAGGGGCACAATCCCTAAGTACTAAAAGGTTCAAGGAGATAGTATATTAATCACCAATCAAAACATACACACACACAGAGAAGTAAAGAAGGAAGAGTTACTGGTTGAAAGGCAAGGATTTAAAGTATTATTATGTGATAAAGAAGGTAAGTACCTTACCTGACTATACACTAAGCATAAGAAATTAAATACAGAGTCTATTTATAATATGATGATGCATGTGCAGTAGAAAGCACATTAGCTTCTTTTTCTCCCAGGAAAGCTGGTGGGATATAGAATTACCTCCATCCTTATTTTCACGGGCCACTAAATGGTAAGATCTTAGATTCTGGAGTCAATTTGGTTGTTATATACTAATTAATACCTTTAACAGTTCATGTTAGATACTTACTTCCTTTAGCTCAGTTTCCTTATCTGTAAAATGGACATAATAGTAGCCCCAATATCACCAGCTGCTTCTGAGGATTATTGTTTAGAATCACACCCAGTAAATTGCAGCTTTTACAACTGTGCTGTTGTAAAAATAAAATTATGGGGATGTGCTCTTGATGACTAAAAACAAACCTATTTTTTCCTTTTCCAGGCAACAAAACTGTATTTTAAAATGTTTTTAAAAGTATCCTGTCTCTGGAATAAAAACATTTATTAAGAATTAAATCTTCAACTAACAATTACACATTTTATGATCCTAAGTAGTTGCAAAAAATAGGCAGATTAAAATTAAAAGTCAGCAAAACATTATTTCATGGTAATTAACTCTAAGTTCTCAATTTTATTACTACTTCAAATGTTACTGGAGCTAGAGAGTTCAAACATCACTTAGATAAATCTCTTCCCTACATATATTAGAAGAAAACAAAGTTACTGAGAGGAAAACACCAAAATAAAGAAAAAATAACTTAAAGTGAGAAACGAATAATTTTCAACATTTAAAATGACTTTATGACACTATACATCTGAAGAGGTATGACCTTATCTCTCCCTAAATAGTGTCGGTAAATGAATGTTACCTTAATAAAAATGATACAATTAAAATAAAATAAAACGCCATTAAATTGAATTAAAATTGGGGTGAAGGTGGAAATAAAATTTTAAATTTATTTTTTTTTAAAGATTTATTTATTTATGCATACAAGCACTGGCGTACAGGCCAGAGGTGTGGGGGGTGAGAGGATTCACCACAGAGAGCGGGGAGCAGAACAGGCAGATCAACAGAAGTACACTGCTGAGGGGAGCAGTGGGCACAGCAGGAGAGGTCTGCTGCACCATGTGGGTCCCCGCCCTGGCCTGCAGCAGGGATCGAACTCGTGCTGCAGTGGCTGCGTTTTGCTTCATAGTGCGTTGCTTAACCCACTGCGCCACCGGGGAGGCCCCAGCTTTTATTTTTATTCTTTTCTTTATTATATATATTTGACATCAATTGTAATCTCCATGTATTCCCCATCACCATTTCACAAGTGCACCATCACCTCAGTCCCTTGTGCTCTTATCTGCCCTCAACCCTCTCCCTCCCCCCTTCCCACCACGTGTCCCCAATTTGTCCTTGTTTTTTTTGTGTTTTTATTATTATTATTCTTTTCCTTGATCCTTATTTGGTTCCTTTATACTCCTCCTGGGGGGGCACCATGTGGTATTTTTCTTTTGCCTTCTGACTTGTTTCTTTTTATTATTATTATTATCATTTCTGACTTATTTCTTTAGCAGAATCCCTTCCAGCTCCATCCATGTTCTGATGAATGCGTCTAGTTTTTCATTTTTGCTTGCTGAATAGTATTCCACCGTGTCTATGTACCATAGATTCCCGATCCACTCATCTGTTTTGGGCATTTAGGTTGTTTCCAGGTCTTACCTATTGTAAAGAGTGCTGCTATAAACATAGGGGTCCAGGTATTCTTTTGAATCAGTGTTTTTGTGTCTTTTGGG
>JAGFMF010011752.1:6270637-6284937 GCA_019455555.1 Galemys pyrenaicus
CACTGGGGTGAGGTGGTATCTCATAGTGGTTTTGATTTGCATTTCTCTGATGACAAGAGAATTTGAGCATTTTTTCATATGCCTGTTGGCCATTTGCATTTCCTCTTTGGAGAATTGCCTTTTTAGCTCTTTTGCCCATTTTTTGACTGGATTGTTTATTTTGTTTTTGTTTAGTCTGGTTAGTTCTTTGTGATAAGTCCCTTGTCAGTATAGTGTTGTGTGCAAAGATTTTCTCCCAGTCAGTATCTTGTTGGTAAGCTTTTATTTAGATATAGAGAAAAAAAATCAAATTAATTGCATCAATATTTACTGTTGTATTATGATATTATGCAAACTTAGTAGCTTAAATCAAAGCATATTTATTATCCCAGTTTCTATGGGGCAGGAGTCTCAGCAAGGCTTAACTGGGTCCTCAATTTAGGGTTGCAATGACTACAACCAATGTGACTAAGTTCTCATTTGAGACTCAACTGGGGAAGGGACCATTTCTAAACTGATTCAGGTTATTGATGGAATGTCACATAATTACATACATATTGTCACTATACCTGCATCTTTGTCCTGCTCTATTGGCTGGAAGCAAGTCACAGGGTTCCTCTACATTCAAAGGCATGCGATTACACAAGGACATAAGTATTGGGGAGACCTGGAATATGGAGGTCACCTTAACAGTACATCAGCTACACTCATGCATTTTAATACTTAGTAGAAGAGTCATCTTTAGTGAAAAAGAAGAATGACACTACCGATTTTAAGTCTTTCCCCTTTCCTCCTACTCAATAATTGACTACTAGCCCTTTTGATGATTTTGAAATGATTGTGAAAATTAACTATACATTTGCTTATTATTCAAACCTAAAGACAGAGAATTTTTTCATGAAAAATACCTTGCTTAGTTGACTTGTTCTAGTCTTGTTCTAGTCTTCTCAGTAAGGGTGTCTTGTTCTAGTCTTCTCAGTGTTATTGAGAAGAAAGTATAGGCCATGTTTTTCATGGATCTTTCATGAGAAACACTTAGGCCTGTATCAAGAAGCAGAACCCACACCACAAACATTCAGTTTTCTGGGAATCTGTACCTCCCAAGCCTCAGAGTCCAAAATGAACCAAATATTGTCCTCAAGATGATGGACTTTACCAGTACAGTAGTGAGACAATTATTTCATCTTTAACATTCAGGCAACAGCACTCTTCCTACAGCTTCATGAAAAGTCCTGTGACTTACACATTGCATGATCACAAATATGAATAATGCCACATGTGACAGTGTAAAGTAATTACCAAAGGTTATCTTCAAAAGAATTAATAGGTAGACATGATACCTGGGACTTTTGACATTGAGGTCACTCTTCAAAATGTAAGGTTACACTATTTAATGCCTATAGCATGGCCTTGTGTCTCTTCTTTAAGGAGATTTTTTTTAAATGCATTCTAGTACCTGATTTTAGATAAGTAAAAATAGAATCAAGTATGATTCACCCCCCCACCATTTTTTAGTCATTTTATGTTATGTAGTGAATTTTATCTCCTTTGCAATGAGAATTACAGTAATGTCTTTTCTTCAACACTCAGGTTCACCTATTCCTCAGGTGAGGGAATCTTGGAAGAAAAGTGTCTGCCTTCTGCTCAAATGTCCTCTAACCTCCACAAGCTTCTCCAAATAGAATATTCCTGTGTTACATTCTCTTCATCTTATGCCAATTTCCATTGCTTCCACGTGGGTGTGACATTTCATTTGCTTGATGGAACCTCACCTTGGGAAGAGGTTTCCCTTTGTCTTTATTGTTGTTTGAGAATGCTATCAAAATACTTCATTAAAGTGCCCTCGCTCCCAGAAGCGACCCACAAGGGGCACCACGAATCTGAGGATTTGCACTTGAGAGAGCCTTACCCCAGCTCTCCTTATGACCTCTGGTAGGCTGAAAAGAATGACCACCCTTTCCCACTACTGGTTACTACGACTCCTTTTACAAGATGATTTGAAGTACTTTATTCATATTTTAAAGTAATACAGCCCAGCCTATTTACTGACGTCATCAAACTTTAAAGAAAAAATTATTTTTTCCAAATCTTATATGGACTTCTCCATGTTAAAAAAAAGACATCAAAACAATGTCAGTCTGATGGAAGGTGATGTGGGAGTTGAGGAGGTGGCAGGTCTAGCTTACCGGCCTATCTGTGCTCCACTCCCCACCCTAAAACCTCCCTTAAAGAAGCTTCAGGAGAGATCTGAAAGTTTCCCTTCAACCTAGTCACTTCTGAACCTCATTCCTGCCAACTAGGACTTGAGAACTGATCACCTAACCAGGTTCGGAGGAACACAGTAAGTTTCTGTTTTACCTCTATAAGGTGACACTCGTTCTATTTTTCCAAGAATGCTGATTAGTTCATGTTGATATATACACATTAGCATTATGTTAATGTTATTGATATTTTCAAGGACTCTGAGGGATCTTACATTAGTAATTTCTCTCAAGGATGACAAGAGAAAGAGTGAGTTGACTCAGTCACCCCAAGTTTAAAGGTAGGACTAATCAAGCTCCTTTCAAAATGTCATATGTCAATGCAGTCAGGTTCCCTAGACATAACTCAAATTTATAATGGCAAAGGGTTTATACTCTATGTGTGTCCTCACAAACAACACTTCAAAGCAAACAGTTCACCCCCTACCCTCCATTTCAGTTTTAAAAACTGAAACAGGAAGGAATTACGGTAAGTGAAATAAGTCAGAAGAAATATTCAATGATTTCACTTATATGTGGAATATGAGAAACTGAACAAGGAGTCCGGAAAAAGACAAAACTTGCAATCTGACCATGACCTGAGGCATTCAAAAGGGTGGGGAGGGGAAGGAGTCAGAACAGAGGCCAGAAGAGCACAAAGGAGGGCCCTCCCTGATGGCGCAGTGGGTTAAGCAACGCAAACTGAAGCACTATGAAGCAAACTGAAGCTACTGCAGCACAAGTTTGATCCCTGCTGCAGACCGGGGAGGTGACTCACATGGTGCAGGCAGACCTCTCCTGCCTGGCCCGCTGCTCCCCTCAGCAGAGTTTCAGTCCATCTGCCTGTTCTGCCCCCTGCTCTGTCTGGTGGATTCTCTCACTCCCCCGCACCTCTGGCCTATACCCCAGTGCTTGTATGCATAAATAAATAAATCTTTAAAAAAAAAAAAAGAGCACAAAGGACTGTGGTGATGGATCATGGGTGATGTGGCAGAAGTACGAGGACTACACCTGAGGGGAGAAAACAAATGTTGAACAAAAATGAACAACGATGTAACAAAAAACGTTCATTTTAAAAAGAGAAAGAGTATAAACTGAAACTCAGGACAGTGAAATAATTTTGCTGAGGTCACACACCTAGAAAATAACCAAACTAGAGACTACACTCAGTCAGTCTCTCTCTGAGACACATGGTCTTTCTAAATTCTCAACCAAGGAGGCATGCCTTGCCATTTGGAAAAGCATGTTATAAAACCCAGATTTGCTTCTTACTTGCCAATGTACCTAACTTCTCAAAGCTCAAGTTTCTTCATCTATAAAACCAGGACAACAAACATCTATTTTGTAAACACCAAATAAGTTAACACATGTATAGTGTGCGACGAAGTTCCTGGAATAAAGTAAGGTATTCAATACATATTTTTAACCATTATTATTATTAAATAAATTTGAGCTACCACTTAGACTTTCCTTAGTATTTCTGCATTGCTCCTTGTTTTAGCCAGAGTTATAGTTGGGGAAATATGACTGCACAAGGCCAGGACAAGTTGTGAATTGAGACAAGTTACCTTGGAGGTTTGCTTTGGGTACACTTTAGGCCTGTACATTCCTACTGAATTAGTTTCGTGCTTAGAAAATATCAAGAGGTCACTTAGTTCATGTTCAAGCTGTGGCGGAGTCCCTTCTGAAATTATCTGTCTCAGTTTGAAATACCTCCAGAGAAAAAGAGTTTATAGCTTCTGTGGTAATTGATTCAAATGTCAGCTGGACAGACCCAAAGCTAGGAGTGCCAGGCCTCGTGGTGCAACTCAGGCTCAAGGTCAGGAATACATAAAATGCAATCTATGATCTTCTTATAGAGACCTGGACTAGTTTACAAAGGGACTTTTTTAACTTTAGCTGATATACTTCCTTTTAAGTCAATGCTTAATACCTTTCATCCTGCCTGGAACTAGTGAAGACCTCAAAGTAAAAACTGCACTATCTCTTTACAGGAAAAAAAAATTTATTTTCAGATCTGCAGAACTTGTGTTAAAAAAAAAAGTGATTTATTGTAAACTGAACCCTGTTAAAGTAGCATATTGAAGGAGGGAAGGTAAGAACTTAATTAAGTGACTGTACTGAAGTGTCTATGAAAATCTCTAGACTGGAAATTAAGAGAAACAGATTGTACATAAGGCTTCTTCACTGACTGTTTATCTGACCTGAGGCAAACCCATAAAAGAGGTATGGCAGACTCTACCCTATTTGTTTTATAGGCATGTGGTGACAATCAAGTGAGATCATGTTAAGTTTAGAGCTTTAGCGACTATAAATTGCTCTGTTACAGGCAGTCCCCCGGGAGGAACTGGACACCATTAGGGTTAGTCTTTGCAAACCTTGAAAGCTGACATAGAGAGGCAGCTACAAGGGAACATGGTGATGGACTACAGGACTTTGGTGGTGGGAAGAACTGCGGAAACCACACCTGAAGGGAGAAATCTTATATTAGTCAGAAATTAAATAAATAGGGGTCTCCCTGGTGGCACAATGGGTCAAGGAGTGAGTACACTATGAAGCAAACCACAGCCACTGCAGCACAAGCTCTATCCCTGCCCCGGCCGGGGAAGTGACCCACATGGTGGGCAGAACTCTCCTGCCTCGCCCGCTGCTCCCCTCAGCAGTGTGTTTCAGTGGATTTGCCTGTTCTGCTCCCTACTCTGTCCCTGGTGGTTCCTCTCACCCTCCACACCTCTGGCCTGTACCCCAATTCTTCTATGCATAAATAAATAAATCTAAGAAAAAAGAAATTAAATATAATCTTTGACCTACAATCCTAACAGCAAGAACGCGAGCTCCCCAACACTCTGAGTTCTTTCCAGCTCCTGGAGAATGGGATTGAGATGTGTACTTCTTGGTGCCTCTGTGGGTGAGTGCCTGGCGTACATCAGAGACAGAAAACTGGAACCCTGTCAATTCAGATACAGAATTTGATCCTGGAATTCCCAATTTCATGAAGCCCATTTCCTCCTTAAATGTGTGGTCTATCGCTGCATATTGCAACCAACTTTCCTGACTGTTGCCATGGAGCTGGCTGTTACCAAAGGTTCCTTGGCCTACCTGAGGTGGGGCAAAGGTTGTCCACATCCCAGGGACCCCTGGCCATGGCTAAGAGGGAGTTATGGCCTTCAAGGAGGTCCTTCTGGAATATTCAACTCCTGCTACTTCGTTGTTTCGTACAAGAGTGGGGCAGCTTTTACTTTGTTTCTAAAGCATTACTGTGTCAGCTACTCCTCTTTTAGCCCAAGTGAAACCTACAAAACCCTTGTTTTCCCTCCATAAGGATAGAGGGCATCCTCACATCTTTTAGGGACTCTGCCACGTGGTTGCCTTTATCCAAGGAAACCCAGTCTGTCTCTTAAGCCATCCCCTCTCCCTTTCTTCCTCCATCCCTTCCCTTGTTCTCTTTATTCATTCATAACCTGCAGACTTATACATCTCCTCCACCCCAACACTGGACCCTCACCACCAACTTTAAACTGGAAATTGCTACTATGATCCCCATCCCCAACATTATTATAATTTAAAAGCCACCAACAAGCTGGAGATTATGCACTGCTGAGTAAAACAATTCACCTCATTATTTTTATATTTCCTACATTAAAAAAAAAATAAAGTAAGCTAAAGAATCAGGAGTAGAGAAAAAAGGCTTAATAGATAATCATAGACAAATGAATTAAAGGTTTGCTATGCATCAGGCATCAACAAACAGTTTAAAAGGATTATAATTATTTAATCCCCCATACAGACCAATGAGTTAGGTCTGTAGCACCTTATTAGCGCCATTTAACAAGTGATTACACTGAGACTCTGCAAGTGTATGTCACCACGTGTTACACAGCTAGCAGAGGAGGAATCAGGGTTGAAATCCTTATACTCACTGCACTGGCTCTGTGAAATAATTAAGCAATGGCCTTTTACCCCTCACTGACAATCTAGTACATGCAAAAGAAAACAGAGGCTAAATTAATAGAAGTACAAGATAAGCAAGATAAGAGCTTAGAAGGGGAAAAATGAAATTAAAGATCTCCCTTTGGATGAAGGAAAACTAAGGTTTTATTAAATAGCAATTAATAATAGTCAAATTAGCAGACAATATGTAAACATTTTTAATAGCTTATTCCCATGCAAACAGGCCTTAACATATTTGTTTCAAATAGGCTCTCATATATTCACATAAGTCGTACTTATATGATTTATAAGTAGAAGAAAGCAATTGGGTGAACTGTTACATAGGTTCAAAATAGCCCTTTTAAATAAGCCCTTCACTGCTATTGGTAAAGAATAACGTCTCTAAACAAATATGGCATAATTGTCTTATCATCATGATGTTTCTACCATCTCTGAAGCTATCTCAGACACCAGGAGTATCCTTTATGGGTAACAGTGACACCCCAAACTCAAAGCTTGGAGAAACTCCAAACTCGAGGCTTAGGAGCCCAAGACTTCACTCATCCATGGAGCAGCCTGCCTCCCCCATGCTTTCTCTGGCCTCCAGATTCCTGGGCCTTTACCCGCAGTGCTTTTACAGAAGCCAGAAACCAGTTAATGGGAGCTTTCAGGCAGTGACATAGTGGCAATTACATTAGTGTGCTCTTCAATACATCTTCTAAAACAGGTCATCGCTCTTGGAGCAGAAATGTCATTAGCAGGATCCCCCCCACAACCACCCTCCCCCAAACTGATTTCCCAAAAATTGGAGAGAAAGCACAGCAAGTGTATTATTTGGTCTGCTCATGAATCTTTATTTTTAAATAAACATATCTTTTAACTTGTAAACAATGAAATAACAAGAACCCCTCATGAGGAAGAGGGGAGACTGGTGTTGATTAAAAAAAAAAATTTGTTAATAACACAGATTGAGGCCCAGCAACAGGACATGGGGTCCTCCTTCCTTTGTGTTCACATTTACAGACTTGAAATGAGTAATACCATTAATAGGCCTCATTTGCAGGCTGGCAGCAGACTGCTCCACTGAAAGTATGAGTGATGATGAGTTCATTTGAAGAGGAGGATGTTTATTGCGCACAGTTGGAAAGCTCGACCATCAAAGCAGCACGCTGCTCTTTCAAAGAAAAGAAGGCTACATTCATGTTGTTTTTCTCTTCCAGTTCTTTCTTTCAAATGGGGGTTATCGAGAAGGAAATGCGTGCTTTTATCCAAATGATAATTGCTGTCAAACAACCCAGTGAAATCATTTCCATTGTGCACCAAATCATTGGAATCTGTCACTTCCATTTATTTCCCTAGACTCACTACTCCTGGCTTTTCTTCTTTCAGAAAAATTTAGTACAGCCTTTATTCTCTCATTCAAATTAATTTCACACATAGTGAGAGTGCCTACTATGTGCCAAACCAGGCAAGCAGGATGAAAAGGTAAATAATGTGATTGTTCCAATCCTCAAAATCTCACACTAGAGTAAGGAAGAGAGATTGAGAGGAACTGCATTAACAGAGGTATCTAGAGCATACAAAGGAAGAACAAAACAGCAAGTGACAGACTAAAGTGAAGGCATCAGAGGGAAGAAGATGTCAGAGCCAATCACAAATGAGCACTTGGTATGCTTTCAGAGAAGAAGGGCATTTCTGCAGATTACCAACAGATCCCAATGCCCAGAGACCAACTATAATTAGATGGGTACAGTAGGTATGCAGGGAAAAGTAAATTATAACAGCTACCCTGATAAAAGGAGGAGGAACCATGTTCACAGGCGCCATTTACTTGCCACTTCGGAACAGAAAGGCCAAGTGAAGCAATAAACATGGAAAGCAGATGGGCTCAGGGGAGACATATGATGGAGAGACACATGGAGAAGGGCCCGCTTGCTTCTTAGCTTTGGACTTGCACCAAGGACTTAGGGGTATGGAGGAGACACATGAAGGTATGAAGGTAGAGACACTTCAGAGAGACATGAGGGTAAAAGACACATACAGTGAAGGCTGACAATGGTGACCATTATCTTAATTTGTACTTTGATTTTGCTCTTTTTGTCCCAGACTTGCCTGGCACCTTTTATCCCCTTTTCATGGTTCTCCACCAGAAGGTGTCTTAGACTTGTGGCAAGATTTTGTGCTTCTGCAGCCCTTCTTAAGGACAGTCTTGTTTGGCTGGCCATTTACTTACAAAGGGATGGATGAATTTCAGTGTTTTATTGGAAAACTATTCTTCTCTTCTCTATGTCCACCAATTTATTAAAGTTCTTCTACACTAAGAGTATGCTGTGTCTTTGTGTGTATGGATGGCCAGGTCCCTTTAGAGTATGCAAGTTTGGGGGGCCAGGATATCCCTCAAGCTGCAAACTAACAAAATAAGGATAGAAATGTTGGTATAGGGGAGGTTATGGAATGGACGAGCATATTAAAAGAGTTAGTACGTCACGTTAGAAGCAATGAAAGTTTCTAGGATGAAAACAACACACACTGATTTGGGCTTCAGAGAAGCCACTGATGTGGCAGGACAGAGTGGGCTGAATAGAGTGGTAGGAAGACAGAAGTCTGTTCACTAAGCCACACATGGGGGAGGAGGGGCTAAGCCAACTCAACAGTAGCAGATTGATGAAGAAAAGGCAAATGTTTAAGACTTAGAAACAGAATGAAGAGGAAGGTGTGAGAGATGAGGCTTCAGTTTTAAGTTTGGCTTCTTTGACAAAGGGGATATTGAATCCAGCATTAGAAACAATTTCAGTGGGAAGGTGAGGAGCAGAACCTGGCCAGAACAGCAACAGGTGATGAAAAAGAAATTGCCTTTAATTAATCTGTCACTTCTAGGTCTGTGGTTTTAGAGCACTCATTCCACAAACTTTAAAAAGTAGTTCAAGGGTTTCAAAGATAGAAAGTGTAATAGGCAAGGAGTAAAATGGTTAACAGGCAGAGAGATACGGTTGGAACATCAGATTTACATTCACGAGACAGAACCCTGCTTGCCCACATCAACATAGGAGACACAAAATTGATCAAAGAATCCAGCCAGGAGCAGAGATATGACATGCTCACTCATGTATGGGATAGATCAACTTAGACACAGAAAGCCAAAACATTTGATTAGGAAGGTCTGGGATCGGTGACTGGGTTAAAATAACAGGGAAGGACAGCACAAGGACAGAACGTCACCTGAGTCACTTGCTCAGGGGGCAGGCTGTACTTTGGATTGATAAAAATAGGTGAGCTGAATCATGTAATTCTTTTTGGTTTGGAAATAGTGGTGACTGGTTAAATGAGAAAATGGAAAAGATTAAGAGAGAGAGGAATGGGGGTTACACTGAATAAGGATGACAGAGGCAGCAGAAGAGGAACACAATTGTCAGAGTAAAATACTGGGATCATACATAAGAGCAATTTCCTATGTATAAAGGCCAATTTTAAGCTTTGCAGTGAGTAAGACATTTTAAAGGGCAAGTCACAGCAAGAGTAGAAAAAAAGAGTTGTCTTAGTCACAAACCTGACAAGAACGCTACCACGTATTTGAACAGTTTATACCAAACAACAAAGAAATCAAAATACTTATTGCCAGTCACTGCAATAATGAGCATTACTGTAATATGACTGACGCTGTGAAAGAAAATTAGACTAATTTGGATTTAATTCCCAACCGGCTCATAGATGAGGTAAAAATACAAAAGGAAACAAAGCGAAAAATGGAAAAGTTTGCATTTACTGAATAGAAAGAACGATCCAGTGTAGTTCCCATAAATAGTGGGCATTTGGAATAACGCAGTAGCCAGATTGCTAAAGCAGGGATTCTAGGGTCCCCAGTGAACCTAGAGATCATTGTGGGCAAATAATGCAGGTCTAAGGCCAGATGACTCTGCTGTGTCCCCTGCTTATGGAGTTGGACTGTAACAGGAGCAGTCTATGAGAGGAGCATTTTCAAATGGATTTAATTCTGCAAGTTACTTATCTGTGAGCTTCATTTAAATATATTATGTGCAGATACATATGAAGACTTCTACCTGCACATACATGGGTGACTTGCATTCTGAAAATCGATTCTGAAAAAATCAACTTAGCTCAGTTTCAGCAACTGTGTAGCCTGCAAAACAAGGAAAAGAGATACATCCAAAGGGACAAGCTTTGGTTGCAAAGGGTAAAATATAAGACTTCATCACACTGTGGATTCTTGACACAGCACTGGTGGTAGTTGGCTAAGTGACGGCATTCCTAGGAGAGTGGGTACTCTACCTGGTCAGCCTGGAAAGGGGACACGGAGCTCAGCTCAGCCAGTGTTAGTTTCCACACTTCCTCTGTGCAAGGCCCTCTGACAACTGCTTCAGGGTCACAGAAGGCCAGATGAATTCCCACTCACAGGCCCCCGTACCCGTCTCTTATCTCTGTATTACTAACACCGATATTCAACACAGTGGGCAAGCAGGGTTCTGTCTCATATAGCAAATATAATCCATAAGGCTGCAAATTCAATACAATTTAATCGATGACCAAAATGGGATATTAATTTAATTCAGATATTGACTTTTCCAGGAGTTGATCCTGTATTTCTGCTTTGTTGTTTAAGCATACAAATTCACTCCCACTAAAGTCCGTAAGTAAACTACAGTAAACAGAAGCAGAGAATGAAACTTCCCCTCAATGTATAATTAAAGGAAAACCTCCATTGTTTAGAAATTTAAATCAAATAATAATAACAAGAATATTATTCTCCTGATGATTCTGATTGCCAACTAAGGCAAATAAAGGAATTTTAATCACCACTGCGATTGCTTCAAGTATAAAGTAATGAAGGATATTCTTGTTAAGAACAATAATGAGCTCTAAGTTTGGAGTGGTGGTTTTTAATCACTAATGAAATTGTGAAAATTTGACATTTTTCTAAGGTTAATCTTCTAGGGAAATAGTTACAAAACAAAGACTGTACAAGACAGCATTAAAGGAAGACTATTTGTCCTAGACAAGAGCAGAGAAGGAACGAGATCATTAGATAATGACAGTAAGGGCTGCACTGTTAATGAGGCGTATGCAGAATTTTTCCTAGGTGATTGGCTGACATTTTTCTTGCCAGTGATGTTATTATTCACCTTGTAAAGTGAAGTCATTTTACATCAGGGTGTAGTATTAACTCTGAAATGTCCAAGGTTTTACATACTACTACACAATCTATTGTTCAAACTGAGCCTGCTGAATTCCCACCATGTACAGACACAACAGCACAGAATTGCAAATCTTCCACCTGACCATCCAGGCTTATGAGAAGCAGGAGTGGGCAGGCAGGCGCAGATGCCAGCCTCTGACTGACCATTGTCAAATAGGCACAGAGAAATGCAATGAGTCTTTTATCTTAATTGGATGCTCATTCACCTACTTTCTTTTTAACTGGCCAGAATAGGAAAAATATCCTTTTAAAATTAAAAAAAAAAAATTCCAGGGAGGACACAAGGCACCTGTTTAATTAGAATTTCAGATAGCAACATATAGTTTTTTTAAGTACAACTATATCTCAAACACTGTATGGGATATACTCACATTAAAAATTTATTTGCTGCTTTTTTGATATTCAAGTTTAATGGAGCATCCTGTATTTATTTTCAAAACCTAGCCTAGCTGAGCATTCAAGGATATAAGAGAAATCCTCAGGGTGAGATGGGACGCAAAAGAAGCAAAACCAAATCTGAATGGCTGGCACGTGGTGGGTGATTCTCATTTGTCTATACCTCCCTCCTATCCTCCTTCCCTTCTTTTCTTATCTCTCTACTAAGTTTTAAAAGAACACCAAGAAGATTATGCTCCTGTCCTCAGTGAGCAAATTACTATCAAAACAAATATAGCTGCATAATAAAATTTGGCAGTGTTAGGTCCAGAGAGAAGGTTAGAAACAACTTCCTCTAGAAAGAGGTCTGATCAAACGTGTCCTTACGTAGTAAGCAAACATCCTTGAAAGTACTCCTAAAACACAAGGACATGAGGTAAAGCAGGATATTGCGTGGGACTTCTTCACTGTTCATCATGTATCTTAATACATACTTATGTAGCTTTCACTTTAATTCCCTAAATGGTTTTCTACAGATAACACATTTTCATTTTCAGAACTTACTATAAAATATGTGTGTTAATGATATGGAGACAGACACAGAGACCAACAGAACAGAATAGAGCACAGAAAACAAACAAACAAAAAACCCTCTTGCACGTGGTGAAATGATCTTCAACAAGACTGCCGGGGGGGACAATTCAATAGGGAAAGGAAGGTTTTTCTCAACAAAGGTTGCTGGGAAAAGTGTGTATCCACATACCCACTGTGGTACTCTTACCTCCTGCCATATGCATTAGCTAGAAATGGATCACAGACACTAACTTGAGAGCTAAAACTCTTAGAGGAAAAACATAGGGGGAAATCTCCTAACACTGGATTTGGGAATAGTTTTTTTGGATATGCCACCAAAAGCACAGGCAAGCAAAAAAAAAAGACTGATAACTATCAATACATGAAATGACATAAATCTAAAAATAATGATGCTACATCAAAGAAATCATACCAAAGAGCACATACTATATACATACACACAACTACTGAAAATTTAAAATAGTAGTGACATAAAGAAGTTTGGTGGAGGGCCTCCCTGGTGGCGCAGTGGGTTGAGCGACACACTGTGAAGCAAACCGCAGCCGCTGCAGCACGAGTTCGATCCCTGCCGCCGGCCAGGGGGGGGACCCACATGGCGCAGCAGACCTCTCCTGCTGTGCCCGCTGCTCCCCTCGGCAGTGTGCTTCGTTGATCTGCCTGTTCTGCTCCCCGCTCTCTGTGGTGGATCCTCTCACCCCCCACGCTTCTGACCTGTGCCCCAGTGCTTGTATGCATAAATAAAATAAATTTAAAAAAAAAAAAAAAAAAAGAAGTTTGGTGGTTCCCTGGAGGTAGGGAATGGAAGTATGGGAAGGAAGTTTTGAGAGGCAGAGGGTACAAAGGGGCATGAGAAAACAATGGATAGTTTATTATCGTGATTACAGTGATGGTTTCATAGGTCAAAATGCCTCAAATCATGCACTTTCAATATGCAACTGCAAACTCAATCAACCTGTCTTTAAATAGGATGATGTTGCTGGGTTCAGGTCAAGATGGTGACAAAGAAGGACCCTAAACTCACTTCTTCCCATAGATATACTGAATCTCGAATACACACCTGGAAGAATTTCCTTTAACAGTGATCCCCAAACAAGCTGAAACACTGCTAAACAAACCCACATGGAAAAGGGTAGGAACAGCAGAGACATAACTCACCAGAAATGTACTACCTGGAATGGGAACCCTCTATGGGGACAGTACTCACAACTCTGACTTCTTTAAAGAGCAAAGGGTTTAAAATCCAAATTTGGCATCCCGGATCTAGACCTGTACCTGAGTGACAAATCCTCAGAACATCTAAGTTTGAACATCCACAAGACCCACAAAGTGAACTGAGAAACACTTTTGATGGACACACCTGGCTACACACCAGGGCTTAGTACAAAGGCAGCCAACTAAAACTGATTGTGTATATGTTATTTTTTCCTTATATATTTGAAATTTACCATGTAATTCTATACCACTTTTATATTCATAGTACAAAGTATTTCTTTTAAAAGAAATCTAGAAGCAAAATTCTGGGAAAAAAAAAAAAGGACTGATTCAAAGTTCAAAACTTTTATGCATGAAAGGATACAATCAACAGAGTGAAAAAAACAACTCAAAAAAATGGGAAAAAATTTCAAATTAGATATCTGATAATTGGTTAATATCCAGAAATTCAAAAATTCATACAAGCCAATAGCAACAAAAACCAAACAATTTATGTTTCAAATGAGCAAAGGACTTGCACAGAAGTCCCCAAAGAAGATGAACACATGAAAAGATATGAAGTGTTGTTGAACACGTGGTGAAATTAGAACCATTGTGTACTACAAAACTTGATAAGTCACTGTGGAAAACAGTGCAGTGGTGCCTTAAAAAATTAAAACTGGGGCCTCCCCTGGTGGCGCAGTGGGTTAAGCAACGCACTACGAAGCAAATCGCAGCCACTGCAGCACAAGTTCGATCCCTGCTGCCGGCCAGGGTGG